>OZ002740.1:69916326-70378253 GCA_963924295.1 Dioctria rufipes | reverse complement strand
AAGGTGAAGCAACGCGAGTTCCTTAAGGTGAAGCAACGCGAGTTCCTTGAACTGCTTGCAGGAGCAGATCTTCCTAATCGCATCAGGAAGTGTGTTCCAGAGACAAACTCTCTGTCCAAAGACGTCGTTGGACCCAAAATCGGGTTCGTGTCCTCTGAAGGATTATTGCTAACTATCTGAAATATCATAACACAAGCTCGCTATAGTGACACGTTTAATAAATAGACAGTCAACGATACATGCCTTTCATCACTTAGTCGGTGTTAGTATTAACATGTTAAACTAAACTTAAACAAAATAATCAGTGGCATTATACAACATAATTGCATTTCTCACACTTAACATACTTCTTATCCTTCGTAAAATCCGATTTATTGCAATTTTGGCTCATATATAGGCTGCATGTTCTATAAATTTCAGTTTACTATCTAATATAATACCGAGATATTTAAGATTATCTACACATTCTACATTAATTCCATACGTACCGAAATGTTATCACCACAATTAAATTTCATACATTTAGACTTTGCAAGATTTAACTTAAATTTATTCATTTTTAACCATTTGTTAACGCTTTCTAAGTCTGCATTTAAATTAGCACACATACTAGAAATTTTCTTATCACTTATAAGCATTGAAGTGTCTAAACCATTGAAGTCTATCTTCTTATTGCACTCCTTCAATATATCACAGATCATTTTTGTATTACAGTATGTCATTGTAAATCTACAAGGCGTCGTTCTAGTTTGTTAAGCATATTGCACAGTGGGAATAAAATCATTAATTTCTCTAATACTCTCGATAAAATATATGTTGAACTTGTTATATTCTTGATCAAATCTGACTTCCTTTGAATCCCCCACCTTATCTCTGATTATAAGAAGAATAGCCATTTCTTGTCTCCTGAATGCGTATCTAATTGTTTTTTTATAAAGTTATTTTTTGTTCTTATTATTTCTCTCATATGCAAGTTTCTATGGACTTTGTACCTATCGCAATATCCCAGTTGTGACTAAATAGCTCTATTGTCTGCAATTATCTTCCCTTGCTTCATTCTCTCGAACTCAACGAATACCAACGAGAGTTAAAGTTTTGTGTAAAAATTTTATTTTTTACCGTCATCCGCTGCAGACAATATTTCAATTTTTCATCGAATGAGTTTGACAAATCATCAAAGTCATCAATGAGGAAAATATTCTCAAAATTAATTCAAGAGATCCTTAAATTTAGTTCTGCTTAAAATGTTTGATGTCTTACTATTATTCAACTTCTCTCTCCTAGCTTTAATTTAACCGACGTCGTTTTACCATGCATTGTAGATTAGGCATTATGGTCTGCTATTTTGTAGTTCCTATCAACATTTACAGATATATTCATAATATCTACTCCTGTAAGTACGTGTGTGAGTCTTTCGTTATTCTAGTTGGTAGTGTAACTAGTTGCTTTAAACCTTGACCAGCAATAACATTTCGTATTGCATTGTTATTGCTATCAGTGCCTAGAAAATTTAAATTAAAATCACTGGTCAAAATAACGTTATTTTCATTCACCATCATTGAGCAAACCAATTAGAATAAAACATTTTAAAATCACTAATGGGTTTGCTGGGAGACCTGTACAGAACTACAATTGACCATTTTTGATTATTCATCCATATGTGTGCCTTTAGAATCCATGCCATACCTACTTGCTTATCTATACTCGCAACCTTGTATTGAGCTTTTCCTTTTATAAACATTATCACTCCTCCGGTATGTCTCGAATCAGAGTTACAGTTAATATGATCATAGTTCTTTATCTTCAGTTCGCTGATTTCAATTTTGGACATAATATGCGATTCTGACAATAGTACTAGATCTGGATTGAATTGGACACCTTTAGATAATATAAAGTCATTTAATTGCTTGTTTTTTCGTTACTTAATTGCTACAACCAACCATTTTTTTTCAACACTTAGCTTTCTTTTATATACATGACAGTCCTATTGCACTGAAAAGTTCTTTAGAATATGAAATCCTATGAAAATGGTTATAATCATTATTACTGTCCGACGAACCGTTCTAGAAATATATACGTAAAACCACTACAAAAATCAAACTAGCACAGATGGGTGACCATACGAAATTACATAAGCGCATTTGTTATGATATCCCTTGGTTGGATCTCATAACTCATCCACTTATACAAACATTCCTCCTAAAAAATACATTTCTTACGTTTCATATTTCTTAAACATTAAAAATTATCGCCACAAAATTATCGCCGCGTATACAAAAAGCACTTGAGACACTTGCCTTATCAGCGGACTCAACCGTGGGACAAGAATTGTCTTGACCATGGGAAAGATCTTGCTGACAAGGCAAGCAAGGAAATTAACAAACACACGACTCGACCAAATTTGAGTTTGGAGCTAACCAGTGACCGAGTCGGTCAAGTTTTTGTCATTCCTAGTAGAAAGTCGTGTTATAGCGCATAATTATCATTATTATAAAGAAATCTTGTGCATTATAAAAACTCTTGTGTTATAGCGCATAATTATCATTATTATAAAGAAATCTTGTGCATTATAAAAACTCTTGTGTTATAGCGCATAATTATAATTAAAACAAATAAAATTGAATATAAATTTTTATTGAATTTATAACGAATCTATAATCATTTTTGTGTATCATTATTATAAAGAAATCTTGTGCATTATAAAAACTCTCGTGTTATAGTGCATAATTATAATTAAAACAAATAAAATTGAATATAAATTTTCATTGAATTTATAACGAGTATTTCTATTTCTCTTTCGCCAGCACATAGCTCCATTCTCCTCTTGAGCGTTCTTGCCCAGAAGGGAAGCACGACGGCCCAAGAATATAACATTAGTGGCAGCGGTTAAGGATCCCGAAACAAGGATTAAATCAATCGTACAGCAAATTAACCAATTTGGCCAGCACCAACTTTATCAGCTTGTTAATCAACAAATCACCTCCAGTAAAATTAATCAACTTTAGCTGGAAATTAACCAATTTGGCCAGCACCAACTTTATCAGCTCGTTAATCAACAAATCACCCCCAGTAAAATTAATCAACTTTAGCTGGAAATTAACCAACTTCACCAGCACCAACTTTATCAACAAGTTAATCAACAAATGATCATCAATAAATCAATCACCAGCAACAGCAACAATTTTTATTTTTGCACTCCTGGATCTTCTCCAAAAGTAGTAAAAACAAGTAAGAGTACTGCCTTTGAATTCTTTAAATTGCTTTGGAATAATATATATATTTTCTTGTTTATTTATTGACATACATATATTACCTATATTATATTATAAGCATTTCTCACATAACATGCGTGTTAAAGTGTCCTAGTTGGAAACAATAATTTTGCCAGAAATAACATCCAGTCAAAATTAGTGCGACAAATGAATTTAAAAAAAAAAAATTTTTAAACAGTTATAAATCAGCATAATAAAAAGGAAATTTATTTTTTTTTGCAAAAGTTAAGTGATGGTGGTCTTTGTTCCGAATCGTTGTACGTTATGTCTTGATTCTAAAGATACGATACTTTGATTTAAAGTGTGCCGTTTAACCCACTCAGTCCTGAATTATTTCCCTCGGAACAAAGGAAAAATATATTTCTTTTTGCGATTACCAATTGAATAGACGGTGAAATACGATCGATAGGTAACAAAAGAATTTTCGTGTTGCATCTTCACGGATTTTCATTATGTTGATGTTAATTTAAAAAATGTTGGAAAACTTCTACTGATAAAAAAAAATATATATATAAAGTAATAATAATTTTCAGTTTAATTAATTTATACTACAATGATTTTGTGCATCTTATCCCTCTGATTTCGATTCATTTTTTTTGACGCGTTAAGTTGCGAAATTCATCAGAATATAAGGCAGAGCAATATTAAGTGTTATAATTCGAATTCTACAGAAAACCCAAATAATATACAAGAATCATAAGTTACGCAATTGCGTACATCGGATCTGAAAGAGTTAAGGGATTGACCTGTGACTTTAATTGATTGATCTCCAAAATAACCACCCGACAAACTCGGATAGCTGAACTCTTTCAAGAGTTACCCTTTCACCCAGAAGGAGAACAAACTCAGCCTAAGCGCAGACAACTTAAATCCAATACGGAAAATTTACCCATTCGTTCTACCACTAGTCCGCGTACTACTACTGGTCCTACCATGGAACTTCGTTTAACCGACGTGCGTTCATATTTTCCCGAATTTAACGGTAATCCAAGGGATTTAAACAAATTTATTTCCGCCGGTACCACTATCTTTTCCTATGCCAAAACGCCAGCAGACAAAGAATTGTTTTTGAATGTGGCAAAAACCAAATTAGAGGGTCCTGCTTATGAGCTCGTGGAACACAAAACTTATGCTTCATGGGACGAGTTGTCTGGTGACCTTACAGCTCATTTCAAGGAAGAATTATCCCGAACTGCCATACAAAATGAGCTCCTTGATTCTAAGCAGTCACACAAGGAGACGGTGAAAGAGTTTGGTAACAAAATTTGTCAGTTGCTAACTGCCTTAAACTCAGCAACATATGCCCATATAACTGAACCTAATGCTCAAAAATTTGTCCTAGAAGAGAATGAAAAATTTGCAGTTCAAGTTTTCGAGGATGGATTGAGAAACCATTCTCTAAAGCTCCTGCTCAAAGCTCGGGGAGAAACTTCTTTGAAGAAGTCAGTCACATACGCGATTGAACATGGTACCCGATTGGGACAGCCTACCCAATCTCAAGGACATACTAAGAACACGTTTGATTCGCGCTACTGTCAAATATGTGGCAGGAGAGGTCACACTCGCGAGACCTGCTTTAGGAATTCTAATTTACCAACCTTCGTTCCACGTGAAATAAAAAAGGAACTGCAGTACATCACTTGCAGTTACTGTAACAAAACGAATCATACTGTAAGGGATTGTAGATTACGCCGCGCCCACAATACAATGAACTCACAACAAGGTAATTCCTTCGGGATCGTAGAAGAGTTAAGCCAACAGAAACAAGCCGGTGGTAACTACTCTAGAAATAGAAATTCGTTTCAAGGAACAAACTTTGCAAGGCAAGAAAACGAGCGCTATCATGCTCATGCTATCACAAGACTTCGAAAGAACACTAATTACGTTCCGAATAGAAATATATCTATGAAAAATTCCACTATAAACCAAAATAATGGATTACAAGAACAAACTTCGGGATCACCTAATTGTATGGGAAACGAAATACGACGAGAGGACAATATCGGCGGACCATCTCGTCTACAATTCAAAGCCGATATACACAACCACTAAAGGGACTTGCGGGTTCCAAGACCATCAGTCCATTAAGTATAGTAATTGAATTAGACGTTAGACAGAACGGAACAATATTTCGAGCCCCCTTTTCCCCTTCAAATAATAAATACTTAGCATTCCTATTAGATACTGGAGCCGAGATCAGTCTCCTAAAACCAGAAACAGGTGTTTTTGATCGCGGTAACATTTCTCAGCAATTAACTATAACCACGATTTTTGGGAAATCAGTTCCCACTCTTGGTTCATTGATGGGTACGCTAAGCTTCAGTGACGGGAAACAAAGCCTAAGCTTGGTGCACCCCTTTCATGTACTAGACTATGATGCTAATTTGGCATCTGATGGAATAATAGGAAACGACTTCCTGAAAGCTAATAGATGTGTAATAGACTTTGACAAAAGTACTCTTGAGATTAAGGTGAACGACGGTGATCAAAATAACGGTATGACTAAAGATGCCCTTAAAGATGATGAAGTGCGAGTAGGAAATACTATAATGGGTAATGACGAAATCGAGAATCGTGACCGTGGTACTAACTCTAATGGAGATGTTATGCATCTGCCACCTAGGTGTGAAACCATTGTGGAATTACCACTTCTCACGAATCGCGATGTTGTGCTCCAAAAACAGGAACTAGTTCATGGCGTTCATCTCGCATCCACTATAGCCAAACCGAAAAACGGAAGAATTAAGGTTCTAATCCTGAACTCCAATGAAAATAAAATTGAATTAAGAAAGAAGGACATCGACTTAAAATGGCAAAATTTAGAATATTTTAATATTATCGAATCAAATCCTGAACAGGACCCAGTGGCCAACCGATTGCCAAAACTGGAAAAATGTCTTAAACTAGACCACTGTAATAAGGAGGAGAAAGCGGCAATTATTAACATTTGCCGGGAATATAATGACCTCTTTCATTTGGAAGGAGACTCACTAACTTATACAGATGCTATTCGGCACAAAATCCAAACAGATGTTAATAAACCTCCCGTGTTTGTGCGACCATACCGTTTACTTGATTCCCATAAAGAAGAAATCCATAGGCAAGTTGGGGAAATGCTCAACGACGGAATTATACAGCACAGTTGTAGTCCATGGAATTCCCCCCTTCTCCTTGTACCGAAAAAATCCGACACTTCGGGTAATAAACAATGGAGGGTGGTGGTGGATTTCCGAAAACTAAATGATAACACGGTAGGAGACGCGTATCCACTGCCTAATATTACGGATATATTGGACCAGTTGGGTCGGTCTAAATATTTCAGTACATTGGATCTAACAAGCGGATTTCATCAAATTCTTGTTGATGAAAGCGATCGGGAAAAGACAGCCTTCAGTACCCCATTCGGACACTACGAGTACAACCGAATGCCATTCGGACTGAAGAATGCACCCGCAACTTTCCAGCGCCTGATGAATAACGTGTTAATGGGGCTGCAAGGAATCCAATGTTTCGTATATGTAGATGACATAGTTATTCATGGCACTGATCTACGAGACCACAACGAAAAGTTAATTAACGTGTTGAATAGATTGAGAAAACACAAACTAAAGCTGCAGTTAGAAAAGTGCAATTTCATAAGAAAAGAATTAACCTATCTAGGTCACATCATTTCACAGGAAGGCCTGAAACCGGATCCAAAAAAGTTACAAGTTGTCAAAACTTATCCTAAGCCAAAAAAGGAAAAGGACGTAAAATCGTTTCTCGGTTTTGCGGGATATTACCGGAGGTTTATTCCAGACTTCGCGAAAATAGCGAAACCTCTCACTAATTTATTAAAGAAAACCACTGCATTTAAATGGGATGCGTTCTGCGACGAAGCATTCCACACTCTTAAAAATAAATTAATAAGTGCACCAATTCTCGCTTATCCGAACTTCAAGGAAGAATTTTTGGTGACCACTGACGCTAGTGACGTTGCCCTGGGTGCCGTACTGTCGCAAGGCAAAATTGGAAGTGACAAACCTGTCTGCTACACTAGCCGCACACTCAACCAAGTAGAAATCAAATACAGTACGACGGAAAAGGAGCTTCTTGCCATAGTATTTGCCGTCAAACAATTCCGACCATATATATATGGAAGGAAGTTTCAATAGTAACCGATCATAAGCCTCTACAATGGCTTATGAATCTTAAAGAACCCTCCCCTAGACTCATGAGGTGGAGAATATGCTTAGAGGAATACGACTACGTCATAGTTTACAAACCAGGAAAATTTAATGCCAACGCAGACGCTTTAAGTCGAATTAGGCCCGATAACCTAGAAGGGAATAATGAACAGGAATCCTGCAAACTGATCGGAGATAACAAAGGAAACAGTGTTAGAGTCTTGACCAGAAGCAAAAGCAAAACAACGGTAAACAAAACCTCCGAAGAATTTATTCCAACACCTCATACTGAAGAAAACAAAAGCAACAGCATAATAGAAAAACTGAAGTCTCTGAGCGAAGACTCCAACATCAAACAAAAATTTTTCGTTTTACCCCTAGTCGAAACGTATGAAGAATTACGTCTCTCTAAATCAATAAAACACTACCCTATCGTACAAACTGGCAATGTAATTACTCTTTATCAACAGAAAGCAAAGTGTACCGTCACAAAAGCTCCATTACCGATTCGAACTCCTAACGATAGAGAGATTTTCTTGGGTATATTGAGGAAATTTCTCCTCGTCATTAAAAAAGATAAACTCGACAAGGTATGCATCTCAATGCCAACGTTGGAGAGCAAAGACATAAATAATGTGAAAATAATGATCAACGAGATTTTTGAGGATCATAAAATCCGAGTAATCCTTTACATAGATAATAAACAAATACTAAAGGAACCGAAAGAAATAACGCAAGTACTGAGAGATTATCATACGACTGCCTTTGGAGGTCATCAAGGCATCTCCCGCACTGCAAAGCGAATAAAACTTAAATACTACTGGTCAAATATGATGAAGGACATAGCGGACTTTGTCACTAAATGCGAGTCTTGCCAGAAAAATAAGTTCTCTAGAAACCCTTCCATTCCAATGCGAATCACTACGACTAGTTCCAAGCCTTACGAAAGGGTTGCACTGGACATAGTGGGTCCGCTCCCGCTTAGTAATAATGGCAATAAATATATCCTAACCTTCCAGGATGACCTTACGAAATTCTCGGAAGCCATTCCACTAACAAATATGGAAGCTCGAACGATAGCTGAGGCATTTATTCTCCAAATCGTTTGCCGACATGGCATTCCTGATTCTTTACTGACCGACCAGGGAGCAAATTTTCTTCGCGAAACATTCAAAGAAATTCACAAGCTACTTAAAATAAGAGGCTTACATACCACCGCACCTTGGTAGAATACCTACGTCAATATGTCAACAAGGATGTCTTGGATTGGGACGTATGGATCCCTTACGCGATGTTTGTGTACAACACAACCCCCCATAGTAGTACTAAATATTGCCCGTATGAACTGCTCTACGGATATCCACCCAAAATTCCCAGCAGCCTCAGACAACAACCCCAAGTATGTTATAATTACGAAAATTATGCTAATGAATTAAAAGCTCGCTTACAGCATTGTCACGAAATAGCGAAACATGAAATAATGCACTCAAAATCCAAATCTAAAGCTTACTATGACCAGAATAGTAAACAAAAATTCTTCAATATTACCGATAAAGTTCTACTAAAAAGGGAAGCTCGTAAAAATAAACTAAACCCCTTATGGGAGGGACCCTATGAAATAGTACGATTGGATTCAACAGAAAACTCCACTATTAAGATAGGCCAAAAGCTAAGGACCGTACATAACAATAATCTTAAGCGATATATCGATTAAAATTTCAAAACTTTCAGTCATCTGAAAAGACACCCAAGATAATGTTAACCTTCTCAAGTTTTTTTTATGTATTATCCCTATTTAGGCTATGAGTCGCAAAACGCACTGACATGATTCCTTTTCAGAAATGTACTGGGTCATAATATTGCTAAAATGAGTGATCGCTTTTGTTCCTGTTTATGGGACCGGAATCAACATCACTAATTTTGAACATAACCCCGGTATATACTTTGAGGAAATCGGAAAAGTCGAACTATATGCTAATGAATGGAGAGTAATCATCTACTACGACTTGGGAAACTTAACTATTGGGATAACTAATGTAAAGACGCATATCGACGAACTAAACAACCTTTGTAAATCATTATATAATGATCCTACTTTTACACAAATTTGTAATAGCACCATCATAGAAATAAATCATATAATGTCGCATATTACAGACAAATTGGACCTGCTCACGGTGAATAAAAGAACAAAACGCGCGCCCTTAGAAATTGTAGGATCTTTAAGTAAATCATTATTTGGAACTCTTAATACCGAAGATGCAAAATACTACGACGAACAAATAAAAAAAATTAAACGACAATGAAGGACATCTACTTCAGCTCATTAGAAACCAAACCGTCCTCATCGACACGACAGCAAATATCTTCAATAAGTCGCAGCATGTTGTAGAAGCTCAACTGCTTGCTCTTAATACCAAGTTTACTATGATTAAAAATATGATTAATGAACAATACGACGTTACTCTTAACGACCGAATATCTCTCCACTTGGAGTCGCTTACTTCTTTGACAACCTTAATAATACTACGGTATCAAGATACGCTAAACCTAATAATAGACCTGGTCACAGATGTCCGCCACGGGAAACCCCATCCCGAAATTATTTCTCCTGGACAACTCGAAAATCTTTTAACTACAATACGTAAAAGAATTCCAAGCAATACGAAATTACCATCCTCCCTTCGTGACGATAACCTCCTTAATGTCTATCGTATTGGTCAAATGAGTACTGCAACTTACAATGGAAGAATAATATTTGAGTTGAAAATTCCTCTTCCTTTTGTCGAAAGCTATCAGCTATATAAGATCATCCCTCTTCCTGCTCCTCATGAAGGTAAATTTGTTTACATTCACCCAAGTATACAATATCTAATTGTTGACTACAGACGGGAGCATTACTATGATATATCACTCAGCGAACTTAACAACTGTCTAACGGAAGACAGCGGGGAACATTTATGTCAATTGACTCACCCAGTTTTCAACCTCCATTCCAAAATGGACATTTGCGAATTAACGCTACTTCGTAGAGACAATTCCTTACCCTCATCCTGCAAGTTTGTGCAATCGAACTTTACCTCTTATTGGATTCAACTATCTCAAACTAATAAATGGATCTTTTCTACACTAAACGAGCTATCTATCGATACTGTCTGTGACAATCAAATAACACCATATTCTCTGACCGGAACAGGAGTAATCGAAATCACTGGCGATTGTTATATTCGAACACGAGAACTGACAATCTATGCTTATAGCTCAAAGCGAACTCCCCTTAGAAACTCTTTTATTCCACCCGTAAAAATATCAAGTATATTGAATCGTACTCGATACCAGTCCTACACCCCCCTAAATAAAACAGCCTTTATAAAGTATTCTTTCGAAAATGACTTCGAATCCTTAGCTCGAGATATAAACCATTTAAAGGATAATGAAAAAAATAATCTCCAGCCTATCGAATCCCATATAACGCACCATTATATACTAGGATATGCTCTGGTAACCTTTGTTATAATATTCATTACCGTTAAACTAATACGGAGGTATTGTTCCAAACGCCAAAATTCCAAGCAGGGACCATCCGCTGAACAAAGCAAAAAGGATAAAGAAGAAACGCAACTAAGAGAAAATGAGCCAGTATACATAAAAGTTTGCTCTGTCTAATTCATTAATTAATAAGAATATTGTAACCACTGAAATAGGTATAATAAACGCAACAATGCGAATGTTTACATAATAGTATGTAGTATCTTCGAAATTTTTATAACTAGGTAAGACAAAATAATTAATGTACCCATAAATTTTATAATTTGATAAGATAAAATAATGTATCTACAAATTTTTTTTTTAAAAAATTATTATACATGTATGTGTAAGTACAAATTTTAAACAAACAAAAAACAAAAAATGTATTGCACTATGTATCAAATAGAATCGACAAAAGACTGGACCGCAAAACGAAACAAAATTTTTTTTTTCTTTTAACAGAAAATTTTCGTCCTTCGTCAAAAATTTTCTTTTCTAAGGGGGATGGTGTTATGATATCCCTTGGTTGGATCTCATAACTCATCCACTTATACAAACATTCCTCCTAAAAAATACATTTCTTACGTTTCATATTTCTTAAACATTAAAAATTATCGCCACAAAATTATCGCCGCGTATACAAAAAGCACTTGAGACACTTGCCTTATCAGCGGACTCAACCGTGGGACAAGAATTGTCTTGACCATGGGAAAGATCTTGCTGACAAGGCAAGCAAGGAAATTAACAAACACACGACTCGACCAAATTTGAGTTTGGAGCTAACCAGTGACCGAGTCGGTCAAGTTTTTGTCATTCCTAGTAGAAAGTCGTGTTATAGCGCATAATTATCATTATTATAAAGAAATCTTGTGCATTATAAAAACTCTTGTGTTATAGCGCATAATTATCATTATTATAAAGAAATCTTGTGCATTATAAAAACTCTTGTGTTATAGCGCATAATTATAATTAAAACAAATAAAATTGAATATAAATTTTTATTGAATTTATAACGAATCTATAATCATTTTTGTGTATCATTATTATAAAGAAATCTTGTGCATTATAAAAACTCTCGTGTTATAGCGCATAATTATAATTAAAACAAATAAAATTGAATATAAATTTTCATTGAATTTATAACGAGTATTTCTATTTCTCTTTCGCCAGCACATAGCTCCATTCTCCTCTTGAGCGTTCTTGCCCAGAAGGGAAGCACGACGGCCCAAGAATATAACACATTCATCCAGGGTATCGTAAGAATTGGTCTAGCTTTTTTGGATTAATTAGCAATGAATGAATGAATCAATTCATTTCAAAACTTGTTCTTATAGAACTTATTGCAGTGAAAGTAGTTTTTGAAAATTAAATTTTTTAGTTTTTATAATTTTTCTAAAATGAAAGTTCGGAGTCGTACCGCCCAATTTTTGGACTTCGCGGCAATTTTTTCGTAAAGAAAAGTGGCGCGCGGGTATACTTTTTCTACTTTAACGTAATCTACAATCTATTATCTTTCTAGTATAATGATTTGCCAGTAGTTATACAGGAAGAAAGAAACTTAAATGTATTTGTAAAACTTTGTATAGAATATATTAGAGCTATGTCATAGAAATGGGTTAAAGGTAGTATAAATAATTGTACAGTTTTTTGGTACGCTTAGTGCTAATAAATTTTAATTACTATTATTCTCCTAAACACCAAATACTATCGTAAATTCGTTTTCTTCTTCGACCTTACCTTTCGGCCACTTCAAACATTGGATCATCAGTAGACTTGGCCGTTTGCACATCGAAAGACGAAAACGCTAAACCGAAGAACTCACTTTTCTACCCCGTAATAGCGAATATTTCCAATTAAATCTAACTAAAAGGTCGAAAAATTCTTCTTTTTTTATTACCCGCAAGAAATTTTTAATTTTTTACATTTTTTCTCGAGAAAAGTACATTTCATTGTTTTTCTGAAGGAAAATTGGGGGTCCGGAAAATTGATTGTCCGCAATTGATCGCCAGCAATTTACCACCAGCAATTAATCGCTAGCAGTTTACCGCCGCGTCAGTTTATCGCGCAAACAATTTATAGCCTACAATTGATCGCTAGCATATTTTATCGCCTGGCCATACATATAATTTATATATAGTAAATAATAATATAATTTAATAAATAAGTTTCAAGTGGTTTGTCTGTAAGTATTATTTAAGAATTAAGTACAGCTAAAAATGCAAGTTATATCCTAGGTATAGGCAAAGATAACCTAATAATAAGGTAGGTAAAAACTCTTTAAAACCATAACGAATAAAGACCAAACATGTGAAATGTATTCAATTATTAATAAGATAGATTATGCGCTATATCTCTCAGATAATTAACAATATCATCGTAAATAAAATGTTCCCGCACTTTTGTGAAAACACTTTTCTGAAATATTGAGCGAATTGGTTCGAAATTTGTTACTGTAATCCTATGATATTTGAACACACGTGGTTCTGTATTGCTCTGAAGAGATTAAATGGGAGAAACTCATGCTGGATTAGCGGATTCGCTGATATTTTGACATCTCCTTTCACTACCTTGCCCAAAGCGAAATTTATCTCTTCCTTAAAAAATTGAGGTAGTGTGAATGGATGCCCAACCAGACGATATTTTCGTCGATTACCAAAGTTTTCTCATGAAATGTTGAACGTACACCAGCTTGTTCTTGAAGGATTTCCAAGAACGAATAATTCTGTTGAAGGCTGGCATAGAGGAATTGAGGAACAATTCGCTGCTTCTCATCCCAACATTTGGAAATTTATCGAGTGTATTCAAAAAGAACAAAATATTAACGAACTGCGCATTGAACTATTTCTAACTGGAAGGGATACGGGCAACAACAAAAAGAAGTATCGCGACTATGAAGAACGAATTAAAAGGTTTGTTAGTGCATATGATGAGCGGGATGATATTGTTGGTTATCTCAGAGGTATAGCGCATAATATATCTTATTAATAATGTGAATACTGTGTTGTGAAATTTATATAGTCTCTTAGTAATTAATTAAGTCTGAAGATCGCATAAATATTCATTTTTGAGTTTTTATGGTGTACTATTATAATACATAATTTATCTATTAAATTACATATTTCCATACATGTGTTTTTTATTTCCGTACTACACCCTTATAGGTTATATTCCCTCATAGTAAATTATTATATATTATATATAAATGATACAATACAGAACCACGTGTGTTCAAATATCATAGGATTACAGTAACAAATTTCGAACCAATTCGCTCAATATTTCAGAAAAACGAGTTTTCGCAAAAGCTCGGGAACATTTTATTTACGATGACATTTTTAATTATCTGAGAGGTACAACGCATAATCTATCTTATTAATAATTGAATACATTTCCCATATTTGGTCTTTATTCGAAAAGGTTTTAAAGAGTTTTTTCCTACCTTATTATTAGGTTATCTTTGCCTATACCTAGGATATAACTTGCATTTTTAGCTGTACTTAATTCTTAAATAACACTTACAGACAAACCTTAGTTGCAAATTATTTATTAAATTACATTATTATTTACTATATATAAATTATATGTATGGCCAGGCGATAAAATATGCTAGCGATCAATTGTAGGATATAAATTGTTTACGCGATAAACTGACGCGGCGGTAAACTGCTAGCGATTAATTGCTGGCGGTAAATTGCTGGCGGTGAATTGCGGGCGATAAATTTTCCTAGACCCGGAAAATTCAACGAAATATTCGCTGTTGCTGGATAGAAAAGTGAGTTTGTCGGTTCCGCGTTTTCGTCTTTCGGTGGGCAAACGGCTTCTGCAAAAGGTTCATTTTTTTGGTCTGTGGTAGAGTAGTTGTGTGCCAATATATGGATTTTGTCTTGTACTTCAAGCGTTCCAGCTAATATTTTAATACCAGTTATATACATGCATATACATACATATGTTTATTTTGTTACCTTGTGCGTTGCCTTGTATGAACTCGTTATCGCGATATGTATATTTTATGCAATTTCAGATCCCACTAATTCAAATTAATAAATAACTAAGCTTATTCCCTTTATTAACTAACTGTTCAACCGTTCTGTTGAGTTTCGAATATTCGCAATACCTTCCAGAAATTGAGGAGATTTATTTTTGGTAAGTGACCATTAAATCATATAATATTAAGAATTCCATATCTTTAAATATTATTATAAGTTTTTATTTAAACTTTCCCGATTCTGCTGGAAACGTATGTTGTTTGAGCATACTTTACGAGCTCCGTTGAGAATATTCGTACATGAACGGTATTTTGAAAGTACGCTGTCATATAAAACAGTAGTTTATACAAAAATTATTACATGCTTTATTTATAAATCATTTTGAAAAGTAGTACACATTACAATACTTTCGTATTTTAGGGTGATCAGCTGGCTTGTGCTTTGGGAAGATCAGACATCTTGGCTGATCTTTCCAAAGTAAAAAATTTGAGAGTGTGTGTGGATCATTTTGCTCCATTAATGCTGCTAGGTGGACGGCAAGTGGTTTCTAATAATGCGATACCATTCCCTGTCAAGGACTCTAGCGTACTAGGTTTAGCTAGAGAGGATAAAGTATTATTTTTCTAAATTTTCACATTTTTTCTAAATTTTCTACCAAGAATTTTTAATTTTATTTATTCTTCCTTGTACTCTTTCTTCCTAAACCTTTATTTTTATATACGCTATTCTTTCCTTCTACCTTCATTTCGTGCTTTATTTTTTATTTAAATTTTTATTATATTGGTCCTGCATAGGAAAACATCGATCTAAATAAAGAAGGAACCTGCAAATACTTGGAGAAACAAGTAGTTAGTAATGACAAAAATTCGTTTTTTTCAGAAGACATTAATATGCTTGAGGGATTAGGAAGTACAACAAATACTTTGGAAACAGAGCTATTTAGTGGGGAGGGTACTCTTAAGTATTTTGCGAGCTCTTTGTCTAAGAAAATATTTGCTTCATATGCAGATGATCGTTTCAAGGCGAACAAAGATGCTTCTAATAGGACCAAAGCCATTCAAACAAAAGGATTATTTATGGAAAATGCATAAATTGTCCATACAAGAGGAAATACTTGCTGCTAAAAAAGAAGTATGCGAAAGAAATGGCTAAATCCAGAGACTTAAGGAAAATAGTCAAAGCTTTAAAAAAACCTGCACTGAAGGGCAACAGCAGTTTTTTAAACTCGGCTAAGAAATATATTCCATCACAAGTTGTCCCCTTTGTAGAAAATGAGGCAAATAACTGTTCTAGGAAAAAGTTGGGAGTTAGATATTCAAGAGAAATAAAGCAGTTTGCATTGACTGTTGATTTCATTGCCCCAGTGGCCTATAATTTCCTGAGAAAGGTTTTCATCTTGCCATCAAAGTCAACTTTACAAGAAATGACAAAAAATTGGCCAGTAGGTCCAGGGTTTGATGATGTTTACTTTGATACTCTTAAATTGAAGGGCATTCGGTTAGATAGCATGGCAAAGAATTGTGTCATATGCATCGATGAAATGTCTTTAAATGTAAATATGTTTTATGACAAGAAATATAAAAGATTAATCCGTATTCAAGATGATGGCAATACTCGCGAGAATTTGCCAGCCAGATATAATTTAGCAGTTATGGTTCGTGGTATATCTGAAAACTGGAAACATATGCTAGGCTATGTTTTCACCAATTCTTCATGCGATGCCACCAAGGTTAAACAGATGATTTTTTTAATTATTCGGAAATTACGGGAGGTGGGTTTTAAGCCTCGGTTGCTTATAACTGATCAGGGTACGAATTTTCAGCAGCTTGTTAATCTTCTTCAGGTTAGTCCCTTTAAATCTTCATTTACTGTGGATGGAACAGAAGTATGTTTTTCTTATGATATACCGCACTTGATAAAAAGCGTACGAAATATGTTTATCAAGTATGACTTTTTCTTTGGTGATGGGAAGAAAGCTACTTTTATTATGTTCAAAAACTCTACGAGCATGGACTCAGTTCAAATGTAAGGTTAGCTCCAAAACTAACAGCTGCCCATATTTCATGAAATAATTTTCAAAAAATGAAATTTAAAATGGCTGCGCAAGTAATGAGTTCAACTATCGCAGCTGGAATCGATACTCTAGCAAGGGCAATATATTACCTGCAGCAGCGTTAGAAACTGCGGAGTTTATAAAACTTTGGGATATGGCATTTGACGTATTTAATTCTTCTTAATACAACGATGTGAAAAGACACAAAAAGCCATTTAGTGCCACAGATGAACAGCTAAACATCCTAGAACAGTTGCGGTCATTGATAGAATCTATTTTAGTAAAAGATAAAAGTGGTAAGGATCATAATTCAAATATAAAATGTCTTAACGGCTGGCTTACAGCAATTTCCTCTCTTCTTAAAGCATGGAAAATTTTAAAAGACGAGAATTTTAAATATATATTTACTCGCAGGCTTAACCAAGATGCTTTGGAACACCATTTTGGCACACTTCGTAACCGAGGTGGCAA
Source organism: Dioctria rufipes (assembly GCA_963924295.1). Taxonomy (NCBI): domain Eukaryota; kingdom Metazoa; phylum Arthropoda; class Insecta; order Diptera; family Asilidae; genus Dioctria; species Dioctria rufipes. The sequence goes on along the minus strand of OZ002740.1, from coordinate 70,360,777 downwards.
TTCGAAAAACCTGATTCCGTCTCAATTTAGTCACGCTTTCAAAAAAAGTTATAGTATTAAGTTAATGGAACTGATTAAAACTGACAATTGCGAAAGTGAAGAAGATTTATCCGTCGAATTTCTAGTAAACCCTAAAGAAGTAATAATTCCACAAGTATCAGAAAGTATAGAGTATGAGGTTCTTGCTAACAGCGGAGATTACCGGCACCTGGATTTCGGGCAAGAGAACGCTCTTTACTACTTCACAGGTTATTTGTTAAAAAAATGTAGAGCAAGGCATTCCTGTGAAATCTGTAAAATTTCTGGGGAACCAAATGAATTCGGCCAATTCATTACACGCAAACAATATGAGACTTGCGAATTAATAGTTCCGCAACCAGAGTTCGTGGAATATACAAAACAGGTTGAGAATCTTTTCGTGGAAAATTTTAATAAGCTCGTTACGCTCGTAGGTATAGAAGAAGAACTTTATTCTATTCTTCAAAAAATAGAATGTTGTAAAATCTGTGAAGATTTCCCTACAGTTTTCTTAGCAAGCTTCTTCATTAGGGTACGGAAATATTTCATTTTGAAATTTTATAATAATTCACTAAAGCGATATGGAGGAAGAAATAAAATGTTATCCGTGCAACACTTGTAAGAGCGTATTTCGTTCATAACTGTAACTGAGAAAGTTTATTCGTCGGGCGTCGTAAGTATGATCTGGAGCTAGCTATGTCCTGAGTAGTTTTACTAACAGAATTATATTTAGACAGAGTTTTAAAAACAACACATCCTTTCCACCACAAGAAAAGAAACAAAGCGGGCTCGAACTAATTTCATCGGTACATAGCCTATTGCCCAATCTCTTCTTTACCAAATAAATCAAAAAATGATAGGAGTCGGTAAAGAAATCAGCGAGATATGGAGAGAAGCGAACTAAAAGGGCATTTCGATGATGCCACTGAAGATGTTAAAAATCTGGAAAACATACCATCAGCTAATGATGTTGAATAGAATAGAATAGAATAGAATAGAAAACTCATTTATTTTCAACCCCTGTTTGTTTGATGTTCAGCCCTACCAGGGCATTCGATTCGATCTAGATCGATTTTTTGGACCACTTTTTACTAGTAAAATTAATTTCATCAATTATTCTGCAGCGTCAATCAAAAATTACAATAGGAACTATTTTTTATTAAATTTGGAAAATCTCCGATTCAATTGTATTAAACTTATTATGGTAGAAAATGCTCCTTGAAAAAAGGCGATTTGATCTGATCGAATCGAATCGAATTCCCCAGTAGGGCAAAACATCAAACAAAAAGGGTTTCTACTAAATTGCTCAGCAAACTGCCACACCATTGTCTAACGGAAAAAACTGTGAAATTATTTTATACTTTCTAGCGTGGGATATTTAAAAAAAAAGGTAACGGACTAGCGGGACACCTCATGGGTAGTCTGGAAGATCCCTTTCATTTTAAAATAAAGATTTAAATAAATAAAAATATGTTTTTATTTTTCATATATGTATGTCCTACTGGCTGGTGTAATAGTCTCGCTCTTAGTGCTTGGACAACAAGGTTTAGATGAATCAGTTGGCAACGGGTGATCTCAAACTACAAGAAAAACAATCGAAAATGTAACTACAAATAACAGTAATGTATTCCACCACATACATTGTTCTGCAGGTGTTATCTCAACACAACTCAGGAGACAGATAATCAAAGAAATGAAGAGCTGATATTGTCCTCTTTCTTCTCTCTATAACATATTTCTGACCGATTAAATTTTTAAACAAAGTTTGCCTTTCACTGACATCCCACCATCACCATTTTTCTCCATTTACGGGAAGAACGGGTCTTTGAAATTATTCTTTTATCATTACTAAATAGAACATCAAATTGCAAATAAGAATCAATAAACACTAAGTTCCCACTCGGAACAAATAATGCGGCACAAAAATTAACGTAATTCACCATAATAATGAGGACGTTCGCATTATCACAACTGACTGAATATAAAACCAAAACACGCAATGGAATATAAAAATTAAGAAACCTGAAAACTAAATACTATAGAAACTAAGAGTCCCCAAAACAGGAGAGGATCGTAATATAATATTGCAGATACTGATCAATGCATAGCCTCTGAGAGCAGTAAATTTACATCCCAACAGAACTTTTATAAAAATTTACTGCAAACAAATTATTATAAAAAATGACTTTAAAAAACTGTACTCCCAACGAAAGCGCATAAAAAGTTTATGGTTTGAGTTTTCCATCATTAACAGCATCATGAAATATAGCATCAATTTCGCAACAACTGTGGGTCGCGCATAAATTTTGTATGCGTGAATGTATGTACGTATATATGTTGCTATTTAAGAAATATTAATCTTCTGGTGCACCTCTCCATAATTCCCTTGTCACTTTCGTTGCGACCAAGCACCTCTTTACATCAAACATCTGCATCTCTTCGGATTTCTTTCTGAGTCACTGAGTGATATTAACGGACAGTGTAGTAACTCGCCGTTTATGTCCGCTGATTGAGCGGACCGTCTTCCCTGGTCAATGATTGGACTCGATTTGTTGGAGCTGTTGTCATTCGAGACGTCGAAACTGGTGGAGAAAAGGTGGTGTGATTCCCGACTCGTTTCTCGTTTTTTCGCCAAGCAGTGCCTACAATTTGGTTTAAAGATATTTTTGCGTCCGCATCCAAAGCAAAACACTTGTTGTCTCTCCTGTCTTGATAATAGTGGCCTTGCTGATCACAATTCCAACACATCACGACAGATCTATTGGTAATCGCTGATAAGTCAGGTTATTGTCACCTTCTAATACATCGCCCACAGTATCGCAGGGTGATTAGGGAAATGGCGTTGGAAGCCGAACACCGGCGCTTCCAATTGAGTAAGTGGTAAGTAGTGTAAAGGTCCCTTTAGGACTGGATGTCTGCTACGGCTTTTGGTTTGGCCGGCACGATTTTTTTGTATATGGCTGGTGGTACAGCGGCAGATTTTCGTGGAACCTCCCCACACTCTCCGCATAGCCTAGGCGAGCTAATGTGCCGCCCTGCAGTCAACGCTGTCCACCGAGTGTTCTGTCAGCTCATGCTGGCAGTGTGGACTTCACGTCCAAGTCAATCACTCTATATAGTTACATAACAGTGTAACGGAAAGATTTATAATAATGAAATTAATTCTTATTCTCTATTTTGCGTTTTTTTTTTTTATTAAACATGTTCATTTTGTTTAAAACTTAGATCCTCTTGTGCAATTGTAGGGATAGTGAATGAAACATTATGAGAATCGTTCATATGACTTAAGTTGTTATGTCGAGGATGGAAATTTGACAAAGAAAAAGCATTGTCAAAAAAGAAGCAATCATATTGCAAATTTCAGATGAATCATCACAAGCAGAATCCTTGTAGCTCATGGTATTGGGATAGTCAGTTTTTTTCTTCATATTAATAAACTTGAAAATGATGCATGGATCACTAAATAATTTCACACGCATGCTTTGAATATACTCATCGTAAACTGAAGAGGGAAGTTCTTTAAACTCATTATAGGATGTGAGGAAGTTGTTGTGACTTATAATGTTTTTGTCCCTGATATAACTTTCCACAATTTATTCTTTCTATTTCTAAGACGTTTCGGTTCTTTCAGTTCTTAGAAGTGATTATACATACTTGTATTGCCAGTATAACTCCCTTATACAGCATCGCAAAATGAAGTAAAAATTTTGATTTGCGATTACTTTATTTACTGATTTAAAATCTATTAAAAATTATTTTCGCCTTTTCACCTAAAATCTATAAAATCTGAGGGCGTTTCCAAAAGGAATGAGATTTTCTGATTTCTGTACCTTATGCTTCTCTGTTATTTCGTGCTTTATTAAAGAATTCCTAAAAGAAAAAAGAAAAATAATAAGAAAATAAGACGGTTGTAAATCTTTCTAAATAAACCTTTATTTCTAGCGGCTTTTACTTATCCTCCTTTTCCTTTCATTTTGCGCCTAGATTTGAAATCAATTTGAGGCGGTTTAACAAATAGAAGCTTTTCCTTTATTTCAACTTTGTCTTGTAATGTTTCAACATAAGCCCCAGTGATTTCGTTTGGATCTAAATTCATAAGTTCGGCTGGAATTTTCTCCAATATGGCATGGACGTTGTTTCTTAGTCTGCATTGGATTGGCCTCCAGACCATCGTATTTAGATTCACCTGAACCTGGCACCAAAACTGATGTAAAACCGTGTTCCGTTGAGAAACCCATAATGTTCCGAACCTGGCACCAAAACTGATGTGAAACCGTGCTCTGTTGAGACACCGAAAACATGTTCAAACGGGCAAAATCTTAATGAGTATATGAATTCGCCTGTTTTCTGTTGTAAGTATGGTCTCATTTAAGTACATTTTACATACGCTGCTCATTGAAATTGCCAGTGTACCTCTTTGTGAAATATCAATTTGATTGGCAGATATATTGCTACTATACTCTACAGTTGGTTCTTTAAGTTTCCTTATGTACCATACATTAATTTTGCCTTCCATTATCCATTTTACCAGGTTCTCGACTCTTGGATCTACTCCTAATGTAGTTATTGATACTCCATAGTACAGCATAGTTGCTAGTGATTACACCATTTCTAGATCCAACACAAATCACACTATTTCCTGGATTTTGACACATTATTCGAATATCAAGGTTTTGTATAATACTGATCAACTAATTCTCTAATAGAAACATGGAGCAAAAATAAATAGCCTTCAGTAGTTCCAGCTGCTAGCAAAAAGTAATAGGGCAATAATTCCAACTTATGTGCATGACATAAACATTTAACACAATGAATTTCCACACTCTGTCTATTATAGAAGTAAATCTTGAGTTTCTTCCATAACATTCATTTCACAGTTCAGTATTTTCGTGATCCGATCAAATGCAGGTACATTTTTCAATCCAAAAGCAAATGCTTACCATTTGCTGTCTAGAAATTTTTGTATTGCCCAAAATTTAATTTTAGATCGAAATGTCTTGTTGCTGCTGTAATATCACCCTAGATGGACTTGTTATATTAAGCTGTGTTCTTTTGTGTCCGCAGAACAGAGCAGAAGAAAAGATACACAAAAGAACGACCCGTATATTTTTCATAGAAGATTTAAATTAAGCGAACAGTATAAATAGTTCGCTTCAATCGAATAATTTGTTCTCTCCAGTATATGGGAGTTCTAGAACAAAAGAACACAGCCATTAGAATATACCCTTTTAAAATAGATATAGAATATCTTCAGGTATAATTACTCTGAAAGATATTGTATTAATCAATTTAGGAAATATTGGATGAGTTGTACATTGCAATAACTTTTATCCTCTTTTGACAATAATTCCGTTCGTGCAGCTTCTTCAGTGGCATACTCAAAACATACTTCTTCTCTTCTTAATTTCTCCTTAAAATAGTCCGTTTTTAATTACAGAAGCGTCAGCTTTTGAATGTCTGTTTTATAATTCTAGCTTTTCTTTTAATCAAACTTCAACATCTGTAAATAATGCATTTTTTTACGACTTTTTTAAATGAATTCTTTTCACTTCAAATTCGTCAATATCTTCATCAAAATAATGGGTAACTTTTTCAGATTTATTTGCTATATTTGTAGATTTGAAGCTTAGCTTTATCCATTTTAATTGTAATTTGAATAAATGTGCTTACTTTGTTAATGACAGACGTTTGCAGTTGTCAAAATTATTTGAGAATTATATGACTATCTCTTTTTCCCGGCGATGGAATATCAATGAAATACCCTCTAAATAATCCGAGGGATATTAGCGGTAACATGCAGGGGTAATTCCAGATTTGAAGTCAGAAATTTTTCAGCTGATTGCTCTAAGCTGTATATCTGTATATATCTAATCTGTGGTATAGGGCTGACATGACATGGAACAGCTGACAAAATTGTCAAGGTTCGATTCGGTGCTGTTTAGTTTACGGACAAATGGTAGAGATGGACATAGAACTAAAGCCATACTTCATAGAAAATGGAATATCAACTGATAATAATCTACAGTTGGCAATAATAATACCGCCCGATAGAGAAGTTGAGTTTATTCAAAATTCTCCTGGAAAAAATTACAGGTCACTTAATTACCTATTTAAATTTCCGATAATCTGGGAGGAAAAGGTGGCACAGGTGATCAACGGACCATGCTCTAAACGTAATTAAACATTTACGAAATGTACAGGTAAGTCCTTCTTTAACACTACCCCCTCCCCTCACAAGCCTGAAGCTCCGGCCAAGCTAGCTCATCTCCTGTGAGATCGTGTAGACTTGACACGCATGGTTACGTGGGTGTCGGGTAGGGTTTTCCAGAGTAGCGGTGAGATTTATTAATCGGTGGGGACAAGCTTTATCGTTACTAAGGAATAAAAAGTGTTAGTGAGAAATTCATCTACACATTTCAGGAAGAGATAGGCTCACCAATGATCATGTCGCTATAAATTTCAATCAGCCAGTCTCCCCCGTAGTGTACCGTATGGGTTGAGTTGGACGCATTTTCAAGCAAAAGAAAATGGTGACCAGTTAGACTACAAGAGGTATATCACCCACCATTGATGCGAAAATAGGAGGGTTGTGCGATAACCTATAGTTGGCAAGTGAAGCTTGGTGGATGCCCTTTTATAGTTACCTGGAATTGGTACATTATTTGTATTCTGCGGGTGGTCTATTAATGACAGTGTGTTGGGGATTGTCGTAGGTATGTTTATTGGTGTATTATTGAGGATTGGTGTCTGCGTTTTTATCGTTGTCTGTGTGTGTGATCAGTGTAGGCGAGATCGGAATAGGTACGATCGGCGTAGATGGGGCTGGTGTATTGTTTATTATTGTGTTAGGGAGTAGTCGAGTGATGCTTAGTGTGTTAGTGGATCGTATATGGTTTGCTAATCTGTTAGCTTCTATAGTCTGTGGTGATTGAGCAAATAAACAAATAAGGACGATGATCCTGGTAAACCCATTTCTACATTTAATTAATAGAGTTTTCCCCTGCAATCCCGTCTGGATTAGCCTCGATATCAGGGTTCTCTTTCCTGTCTCTTCACGATTTTTCCGGTTGTTAAGACGGATTTAGTGTAAGTTCGTTTCATGAGGGCATTAGGCTAGTCAGCCGGCTGAACTTCCTTTCCTGGCATATTCACCGTACCTCTTCCTTCTCCGCATCTAGTTTCAGTTATGCATTTTCAGTTATCCGTCGTATTTCATCTACCTTCCTCTGTCAACCATCGTGGCTTCGTTAATACCGAAACTGCTTGCGGCACTCCGGGCAGTCTCCCTCGTCCTGGCTAAGTTGATAGATGGATTATATCCTGCGGAAACAATTTCCTTCCATGGGGCAGGTACTCCTGGAGTGGCGCGACCGGATTCAGTGGAACGTATAGCGCGGGCAGTAATTCCTTTTCTCTGATCCACCAATGGTCTCTAGCCAAACATTCCCATCTCCATTAAATCAGCCGCTATATCTATTCCTGGTCGAGGCGAGTTGATAGACGAAGTCTCTCCTCGGATGTGTCCTCTCTCGACAAGGGTGGAACGGGAGCTTGGTCACAGTTCATTTCCCTTCTCTCAGGAACACAACTCCATTTTAGCTTATGTCCCCACGTAGGCGCTGTTGTAGGTGTACCTTTTCTGCTCTCACATTTCTTCCTGTTCATGTCTCGAGCCAGAGCCCGGCTTGAAACTCTTTTTTCCGTTGGTCGTCCCCACGCTGTAGCGCATTCCCTATACGCTACCTGCTTCGTTCCCCTCGTCGGTCTTCATTTTTCGACTCCTCTGCCTATGTAGTGACCACCCCCCCCCCCCCCCCCCCCACATAAACTCTCCAGGGTACTAGAAAAGGGGAAATGGGTTACCTAAGTTCGAACAGTAGCCCTCTGCTACTTCTCCATAAAAAAGCATAAATACTGAAAGAAAACAAAAATGTATTAAAAAGGTAGAAAAAATTCCAAATTGCGCAAAACACGCACAAAATAAAATTTTTCATACCAACAGGGAGCTTTAAAACCTGAAGGAAATGAGAAATATTTAAAAAGTAGAAAAAATTACATTTTGTGCAGAACACACACAAATTATAATCTTTCCTAGGAATCTTAGAAGAGAGAAGTACAAAAAAAAACCCTGAATAAAAGAAATTATTCTTTCAAGGATTCTAATTTGTGTGGAACGAGCACCAATTACAATCTTTCCTATAAACCCTGAAAAGAATTTTTTTTTACGCAAAAATTAAAATCTTGCGTTTAAACAAAACATTCCAGAAATTAAAAAACGGTAACTCGACTAGCTGTAAGGCATCGTACGATACCACCATATAATGAATTACAGAAGGTCTGGCCGAAATTCCTAGGAAATTTTGGCTCGACTGTACAGAGTCGATGGCAATGATTTTGGATGAAAAACAATACACGCACACCCGCACTCAGCCATCAGGCAGTCGTTAGCAGAAACTTTGGGACAGATCGACAAGAAAAATTGCACGACGGTCAGTTGGGTGTGCGATAAAACGATGTGATGTAGGGAGACTGTCTGGAGTCGAGCTTTTCCTGGAAAAAAAAGGTGAAAACTTCATAAGCAAATCGCTTCGTCAGTAATAGTTCGGATGAAAAGACATTGAGGGAAAGATTTTTGTGATTGATTTCGATCTGTATCATTATTTAATATTTTCCTGTGCGCAATTAGTCCAGCTGCGTCAGAAAATCTGAAACGAAAATTCAGTGCAGTTAAAGATTTTGGTTCATCAGCCTGGAAATAAGTATAACTCACCTGTTAAGGATTTTCACGAGTCGTTCTAATATTAGTGTTAACTTAGTATTTACAAGTGCGCAATTAGTTCAGCAACGTCGGAAAATCTGAAATGAAAATTCAGTGTAGTTAAAGATTTTTGTTCATAAGTCTATAATTACAATTTACCTGTCAAGGATTTTCACGAATTATTCCAATATCAGTGTTAACTTATTATTTACCTGTGCGCAATTAGTCGAGGAACGTCAAAAAATCTGAAAAGAAAATTCAGTACAGTTACAGATTTTTGGTTCAACAATTTCGGAATTATAACTTACCTGTTAAGGATTTTCACGATTCATTCTAATATTAGTGTTAACTTAGTATATTTACCTGAGCGCAATTAGTCCAATAGAGTTAGAAAACCTGAAACGAAAATTCAGTGCAGTTAAAGGAGTAGTCAAAGTCAAAGTGCGTTTATTCCTGAACTCCTGCTTAAAGCAACGTATTACGTTAAGCTCTACGACAATCAATAAATTACTTCTTAGATTAGTTAATTAATTAAACAGCAAAGCAAGTAAAAATTAAATTAAATCAAGTAACTAGTATATACATACATAAGGATTTTGATAAAACCTAGTATAACTAGTTATAATTATAACCAGTTCTCAATAGTTAGGCCTACGAAAATAGCTGAACAATCATTTATACCGATCTCTAACCACTGATTATACAGCTGAATATACAGCTTCACATAGTTAGATGCATAATTTATCATGGATATAAGGCACCTTATATGTAGTTTACAACTGTACAGATTCTCGGCTTAAGCAGTTTATACAAATTATAAAAGTTCTGACGGTTATAAAGATCACTCAGATTAAACAGATTCAACATATTAAACAGATCATCTATGTCGCACATATTAAATAGATTATTATTTTATGGATTATATATTCTATATACTATATAGTCCAGTCTTGAGGCTAGATTCAGTTTTCTTAAGGACTGTGTCAATATTAGGACCGGACAGTAGATGTCGTGATAGGCCAGACTGGATCCAACCAAACGTCTCCCAAGTTCCCATACAGAACCCAAGCTTGATATGTCACGTACTTACATATATTTCTTATTATAAACCAATAAAAGTATTAAGATGTAATAATCAAAGAATGAAGGATGGATGAATGAAGGGATAAGGCATAAGGCAACACATACCGCGACCCAGTATTTGGTTGACAACTGGTTTGTCCACAGTTGCGGTATGTATGAGTGCCGTGCCCACCTATACTTGCCCCTAAAACTGAGATATAAGATGATTTCAGGTGTATGCCGATTAAGGTCTACGCGGCACCTGGTCTAGCACCCAAGTTGTCCTCCAGAAATTAAGGGAAAATATGGCTTTCTTTTTGAACTCTTTTGGTAGGATGATTTCTCTAATTTCTCCGGGCAGCTAGTTCCAGCACGTTACACCCCGTGAGAAAATATTTTTGCTGACGAATTGTGAGTATATTCACTGGTAAATCAACCTTTATATCCCTTGTATACCATAGGAATCGGTTTCTTACATAACCAGGTAGGAGACCCAGTCTAGCTTTATGTATGCACGATAGAGCATTGACTTCATACAGCCACTACAGCGACCCTGGTATCAGAGTATCCAGTAATGGTTCAATGTGTGCCCTTCTTCGAAGATTGAAAACGTATCTCGTACACGCTTTAAGCACACGCAGGAATTTGGTTATACCAGCCAGAGAAATTGAGTATATGGCAATGTCAACATACAAAAATTGTGGCAGTATCAGGGCCGTAAACAGTCTCAATCTCGTGCTTTCATCAAAGTGCTGTAAGGCAGAATAGAGAGATGAAAGCCCATGATACACTCGTGAAAACATCAATTTTATACGTGCTTTCCATCTGAGGTTCGGATCCATTAGGAAACCCATATATTTAACTGTTTGAGTTGTGAGAGTGATGTTATGACCCATAATGCTTAAAGTAGTTATCTGTGATAATAGGTGAGTACTTCTCTCTGATCTTATGGCACAACCGATTGCTTGAGTTTTGGCTGGATTTAACACCATCTTGTTCACTTTGGCCCAGCTAACCACTCCATCTAGGACCCCATTGATTGTTGTTATCTGCATATATATGAAAACCTACGCCATAAAGGGCCTCGTTGACGTCATTAATATACAATGAGATGAGAAGGGGGGCTAGGACAGCATCCTGGGGTAAGCCTACTCTCAGTGATCTAAATGATGATTGGTCCGACCCCGACCTGGCCATAAACCGTCTTTCCGACAAGTAGCTGCCAATCATTTTGCAAGCTGTATTGGAGAAGCTGAAGTAACACATCAGCTTGGCCATCACCCTCTCATGAGGCACCGAGTCAAACGCTCTGCTAAAGTCCACGAACACATGAATCAGTGAGTGACCTCTATCGCACATTCCACGTATGTCCGCCGTAATCTTTAGAAGCGCAGTGCTGGTCGAGTGAAGGCGCCTGAAGCCTGATTGCATGTTATCAATGAGATTGTTTAAGTTAATGAACTCTGTGATCTCGTCGGCAATAGTTAATTCCAGCACCTTTGAAATTGCTGGTAAAATTTTTTATCGGTCTCCATTCGGGGATGTCGTTAGAGGATGTTGTCTTTAGTATGGGAGTTATCAGGCCAACATTCCAGTTTCTGGGAAATGCGCGCTGGTCAAGAGCCCGTTGATAAGATGAGTAATAGCTGCAGAATGTATTGTAATATTATTTTGTAGAGCTTTATCGTTATATGCCTATAAACAATCGCATTAGATTTAATTCGCACGAATGCATTACCACCTCCGTCTCCGCTATCCGCTCCGTCATCACTATGGGTTGCGAGTGAACTATTCTGCATCATGTCGTTGCCTCCCAGGCTGTGTTTGGGTGTTGGGACATGGATGGATTGATTGTTAGGCCTCATATCAGTGTTGTTAAATTCCCTCTTATTCCCTCTAGAATTGTCCGTGTGTCTATTTCCTGTTTCCATCAGAGTGCTGCTTTGACTCACATCACTTGATGAAGTTGGCTCTGCTAATGACGTAGTTGGTTCTGCCATCCTATATATGTAGTCTGCAAATTCATCCGGATTAATGTTAGATTTCTCTTTCGCTTTCGAGCCCAGTTGATGGCACTACCATCTCTGGCTCCCTTGAGGGTGCTCGATCGCATTCTCGCCCTTATCAGATAATCCGCAAGTCTCCTATGTTTGTGAAATGTTCTGTCTTTCTTGTTACGCTTCCACTGCATTTATGCAATATCCCGGATCTGACATGTCAGATGAATCTGTGGTACCTTGAAAATTAGTTCAACTGGGTTGCACTGACTTTATTGATACTTGCCTATTAAAAATTCCACAGATGTTTTCTATAAAGTATGAAGCTGCGGTTTCAGCGTTGGGTTTGTTAAAGATGGGGGACCAGTCTATACTTGCAAGGTCCGCTTGGAGAGCCTGTTGTTGTATTGCATTAAAGTTCCTAAATCATTTTAATGTGGATGGACCAGAGAGCGGGAGAAATAATGACGCGAACAATATTTCATGATCTGAGATACCAGGACTTTGCCAAGTTAACCCCGGGCAGAACTGGGGGTGCGTATTTGGTAGGTCAATGACCGATACCGAGCTTGGGCCATTCCGCGTGGGCTCACTGTTGAGGATGGTCAACCCTTTTTCTTCCGTCAAGTCTCTTAACTTTCTCCAGAAAGCGTGGTCGTCGATCCAATGTTTATGTTGAGATCCCTACGCTTACAACTCACGATGAACGACTTAGCAGCAGATCTAGGAATTCCGATAAACCTGATAGCTCCATGTCTGTGAACGTGGCAGCATATCTATATATCACTGCCAGGATGATGGGTTCTGTATTATCACCAAAGTCGGTGATTTCGAGCCATAATTTCCCAACTGTTTTCACTGACTTGGTATATTACTCGTGACTAAACAGTGCTAGTTCCATAGACAGCTATTCGACCCCTCTTCTCTTGGTCCTTTAAAGCGTATGCATGTTAACCCCTATACCTTAGGCAATAGTGCAGTTGGTGTTTGCTTCAAAGCCAGTGTGTGTTCGTCGATGGGGTGATTCCTTGTTATGTTTCCAGGTAATATGAACCACTTCATTCGTTTTCCCAATTGAAGGTTTAGTCTGAGCTTTTGTCGCTTTTACTGGACTGGATCGTGGAGTCTGGATTGGGCGCAAATTACTGTTTAAGTTTATCTCTTGGGAGATATTCAAAATTTAATTACAAGAAGTTAAAAAAACTTAGGGTAAACTACCCAATTTCGAGCCCCCTGGCCTTATTCGAGCCCCCTCTTGATTCTTCTTCTTTATCTAAGCCGGTTGATAGAAATCTACTATAAAGGCATGCGTGTATACATAGCTGTAAGCTCTTAGAATTTCTTTTTGATGCACTCATTGCTTACAGTAATCGGAATTCAGTAGTTGTGCAATCTCCAAAGTGAATACTTCGTTGTGCGGGTGTTTCCTTAATAATTTTACCTAAGAAGGCGGTTTTCATATCACACAATTTTTACCGTTCTTTATATTAAAAAGGTAAGTTTGATATTTTTTATGATTATAAATTAGTTGAATTTGATTTAGATGTGCTTTTAGAGATTTAAAATTGTAATTTACATAGAGTTAATTGGGGGCTCAAAACTGGATAGATATATTCACATTTTCTTAATTCGAGCTGGGGGCTCGAATTAGGAATTTCTCACTAAAAGTGGTCGGTCCAATTACGAGCCTACTCTTAATCATTCCTTTTGAAGGCAATTTTATTTAAATTATTTCATCATTATGTCAGAATCAGATTGTATAAAAAATGTCTAAAAGGAAATCTTATACCGAAGAAGACATGAAAGCGGCCCTGAATCGTATTGAAGAAGGACTTTCAATACATAAGGCCTCAAAGCTATTTAATATTCCTCGAGGAACCATTCAAAATCGACTGCATGGAGGAAATAAGAGAAATGTTAGAGGTCCTCCTTCCATTCTCTCTGGCGAGGAAGAAAAATTAATTGCTTCATGGCTGCTCTCAAATCAGGAAAAAGGATTTCCTCGACGAAAACAAGACATCCAAGTTGTCGTCAAAGAGTTTCTTGATGCTGCGCCAAGAAAAAACCCTTTTAATGATAATATGCCCGGAGAAAAATGGTATAAGTCCTTCCTCAAGCGGCACCCAAATCTAACTTTAAGAACACCAGAAGCAATAACTGACGCCAGTTCAAAGGTATCTGAAAGGGACATAAGAGGTTGGTTTGGAAATATAAAGAGCTACCTCGAAAGAAAGGGATATCAGGACATAATGAAAGATCCCAAACGTATTTTTAATGGTGACGAAACTAATTTTCTTTAATGTCCTAAAATCGGAAAAGTGTTAGCTGGAAAAGGTAATGTATTAGGACAACATGTTATTAGTCAATACAATTGTACGTTTTTTCACCTTAGGCTCCCGTAATGTCTACGAAACGGACCACGGTCAAGCTAAAGAGAATTTAACCGTGATGTTTTCTTTTTCTGCATCTGGATACGTCGTTCCACCTATGATAGTTTATCCCTATAAAAGGATGAAACAAGACATCATAGATAATTTGCCGGACGGCATCAAATGGCAGAAGTCTGACTCTGGGTGGATGACAACGGAAGTTTGTTGTTATTATGTGGAACATGTGTTTAGTGACGATTTGAGGAAGAAAAACATAACTTTTCCCGTTGTCTTTTTCGTTGATGGTCATAAAACCCATATGACTTATCAGTTATCAAAGTTGTGTGATAAGCTGCATATTATTCTAATATGTTTGTACCCCAACTCTACACGAATACTTCAGCCAGCAGATGTTTCAATTTTTAGACCACTAAAAATTGGTTGGCAGAAGTCTGTAAATAACTGGCGATGCAACTATTTGGAGGCAAAAATCACTAAAGCCCAATTTGCACCCATCCTGAAGACTTTTATTGATACTTGTATTAAATCTGAGACGATAAGAAACGGCTTTAGAACATGTGGTCTATATCCATTTAATGCTGATGCAATCGATTATTCAAAATGTTTGGGCAGAAGTTCAAACAGGACAATTACGGAAAATGAAGCAAATGCAGAAAACGAGTTACAAATATCTGAACAGAGTGTTAATCTTCAACGCTTCCGGGAAATTGTAGGTGAAGTCAAAATGTTACAGCTTGAAAATTTTGAAACTTCTCCTTGTACCTATTCAGAGGATTTTATTAAATTGTTTGAAGTTTACAAGGATCTTAAAATAAGAAATCAAGAACAGCAGCCAACAGTAAGAAATTTTATATTCATTCAAAATGCAAAAAAGTTAGTAAGTTTATATTTCAGCCGGAAGCAACTAGCGGGGTTTGTATTACGCATCAAGGAAATGAAAGCCTTATTTTTGAATACGACCAATTTGAAGCATTGGCTCAAAATGCTGAGGTAATCAGTTAATTTCGCTCTATAAATAGGTTACTACTTACTTTGTTACAGATTCTAGATGAATTCAATATAATGGATATGTCTATTGTCTATCCTAATAATAATAACGTGGAAATTTCCAACTTCCTTACTGTTCCTGAAACACCAATTCGGAAAGGAATCAGGCACACTGAAAGAAAAACTTTCATCATTTCTTCTTCTTCTTCTTCCGTTTAGAGAAGCAGAGGAAGGTAAAAGAAAAAAAAAGGCTGCGGAGCAAAAACTAAAAGAAGAACGAAAAATAAAAAGAGAAAATAACAAAGAAAGGAAAGAGGAAATCGAAAAAACTCGGGCGAAAAATAAAATGCAGCGGAATGAAAAAGCTAGACTCCTTTTAAAACAAAGGCAAGAAAAAAAAAACAAACAAAAGAGACCGTGAGAAATACAACTAAATTAAAGTGTTCAAGAGTTTTAAACGAAAAAACGAATGCTTCTACACAGCGAGCAAAAAGAATTGTTAATAAAAATAAACAATATGACCTGAGAAAACCTAATGCCGTTATGCTGTTAGCAGCTGTGGCGGATTATTAATAATTAATCAAGCTGTTATTCTCTTTCCTTCTTATTTTCATTATTTTATTTATTTTTTTTTTTTTTTTTTTTGAAAGTCCTGTTTTTATTTTGTTTATTTACATACATAGATAGATCTACTATAGTTTTATTTTATTACGCGTTTTGATTTATTTGTATGATAGGTATGTAAATTTACTTGAATTAAATACCCACCTATTTCGTTTTAAAATTGTGTTTCTTTACTCCAAGAATTGGTTTTGCTTCAAATATCGGGGCTCGAAATAGGAGGATTTGCACGGCTCGAAACTAGCCAAAAGGGGGCTCGTATTTGGATGATAGCGCATATTTCAGTTAATTTCTTATTATATCAATTCTACTAATATAAATTACTGTTGTTCGATCAAAAACAATACTTTATTTCATAACCTATCTTAAATAACTTACTTACTTAATAACAGAAGAATACACTAATTGCAATAAATCACAGAAAAATAAAAAGCTCTTAAGGGGGCTCGAAACTGGGTGGCTTACCCTATATGCTCACTTGACTGTTAATTGTTATACATTAGTCACGAATGCCTATACGAAAGTATAGTCCTGTCTAAAGATTGGAGTATTGGATTATTATGTTCATCAGTTGATAAGTATGATGCTTAATGCTTAGGAGCTGGTTCAACTGATTAACTAATAAATTTTATCAAGAGTGAACTAGTTCAGATATGTAATGACTATATGGGGTGTTACCCACTTTAACACTTTTAGCTAACTAACTGTCCAGTCTGGAGCAGACGTGCGTTGTACTACTCTTCACACAACACCGTGATATCCACCCTATCACAAACTCAAGCTTCAATGCCGTTTTTGATCTCAATAAATTCACACCTGGATCCAGTCTAGGCCCCCACAAGACTTCAAAATTAGAGGTTAAAAACTAGAGATTAAAATCAAAATTCAATGCTCTACATATGAATTTCAAGATTTTTTTTTCTAGATTTTTCCCACATAACGCAGAACATCTTCTGATAATTTTCTTGATATGTTCCACAGGATATGGGAACATGTTCTCTGACTACACGTATTGATATCAAAAAACATATTCTTTCCATATGCCGTTTATAAAACTCATGCCCGCTATGCCGAGCGAAATCTTCGGGCGTCGTTCAAAAATTATCGTGTAATAATGGGTGCGTATCCGAAAGAACATATTCAGAACGTATTCTAAAGGATATAAAATTGATATAAGTATCCACAGAAACATATTCAAAACATATTCAAAACGATATTAAATAGTAGATGAAACCCATATTCGGGACGTTTTCAAATGAATAAAAAGTTGAAAAAAGCATAAAAGTGAAATTTGTATACTTTATTTGATTTACATAAAATAAAAATGTGTTCAATAAACGAAAATAATTCCATAAAAATGTATCATATAACAAAACATAAAACCTGTAAAAAAAAATCGAATTTAATACAAAAATTCAAGAGTATCACGAAAACTTAAAAAAAAAATTGTATAAGAAAACTTTCACTTAAAAAATTAATTAATAATTAAATTTTCTCCACTTTTACATTTTCAAACAGTAACTACCAAAATTACTCACTAGAAACCACCACACACAGGACATTAGAACTAACTGACTGAGATTCCGTTTCGAAACGAAAATTTTATATAAAATAATGTATCGAAAACGTATCATTTTTATGTCCGACGGTATACAAACCCGAACGCTGCTGCACAGAGGCAGGAACGAAAATTCGATTTGCCAAAATGCATGTTAAAAATGTATTCTATTCATATCAAGTGGAATACTTTTACCGAAATTGAACGAAGTTTACCGATTTGGAGCCGATAGTCTGTGTCCAAAAACATGTTCCATTTTCTTATCTGGGTTGTGTCATGTATAACCGCGGCTGAAGTTGGGAAAAGTTAAATATTAAAATTAATAATTCAACACTCTACATACAAATCCCAAGCTTGCTATGTATCGTGTATAATCACGTCTGACCAGGCTGACTCCACGTCCTCCACAATCCAAATGCACGAGTATGTGAAATTTTTAATTGTTTCGCTGAATATTAAACTGTGTGATTCCCGTCAATATATGTAGTAAGTCCATCTTGTTATATGCTGGTAATAATATTACAAATTTTTACCAATTTTACAAATTTTATGAATACTACTAGGGGGAGCCCGCAGGCGATGCCAGGCGTCAGGGTATGATGTATAGATGCCTAGGTGGGTTACAGCTTCAAATTTCCTAGCTTTAATGCTTCATATGTATGTAGCTATCATTTGACTCCAACGTGCGTAGTTAGGTTGCTCTGCGGATTACTGAGTGTATGTGTGTGTACGTGTGTGTAAGTGTGTGTGTGTATGTGCGGGTGAGTGTGGGCTTTCATGCCTGCGGGAGAGTGCAGCTCTCAACGTCGACGCGTTCTCAGGCAGTGCCCAAATTTATAGTAAAAAATCCAAATTTTTGTATGGCAACTCCACGAAGGATTTACCCGATTCGTCCCATTTTCGAACTGAAATTTCCATGGTGCCACCTCTTGTCCATTACAACCAAACTTGCAGTTATACTTTGAGTATAATACATATATATGGAATATATGTACAGTCAAAGTATAAGTAAGTATGAATAAGTAGAGACAGAGGCGAACAAAATTGGAAATTTTCCGTGTTTTTTAGACCGAAAGAGGTAATCTCATATACTACGTATTATTGTATTGCGACTGAGACAACGACTTAAAAACAAAAATTGAGAAAACGTAGAATTACACGAATGATAAAATCTTCTTGAATACCTTCAAAATTATTTCAAACTATTCATAATAATGTACATTGGGTAACCTTACCTCCATTTGGCAAGAAAAGATAAATTTCGCAATAAACAACGCACTAAAAGGAGATGTAAAATTTCTGTCAAATAAAATTCCCCGAATCCAGCATGAGATTCCCCCACTTAATCTCTTTCGAGCAAAACAAATGTAAACACAAAAACGTGCTGTTCACATATCATAGGATTACACTAACAAAGAATAGAATTCCTGCGAAAAACAATGGGAAAATTTCAGGTTAAATATATCATTAGCTGTGAAATGGCCGGAGTTGAAGGATGGGACATCCAGTTGGATGAAATAATATTGTAAGTGTTTTTGTTTTTTAATTAAATAGATATTCGTAATAAATTTAATATTTTTAGTGAAGAAATGGAAACAGAAATGGAGATAGGGGCAGAAAAAGAAGAAGAAGAAAAAGGGAAAGAAGAAGACGAAAAAAAAGAGAAGAAGCCAAAAAAAGGAAAACAGGAAAAGGGTAAATATCTCATAAATGTTAGTAAATTTAAAACTTAATTAATAAAATAATTTTTCAGAAAGAAAACTACACTAAAATCGAAAAAAAAATCAAAAAAAAAAAATCACAAATCCTGACAATTACATTTGCTGAAGGTAGTAATAATGTAAATAACTTTTACACTTCATGTAAATCTTGTACTTGCAAAACTAATAAATAAAGTGCATAAATTTTGAAGTTTAAAGTTTTCCTTAAAAGATCCATTTTATACCCTATAATATTAAAAGTTATTTAGATTTGTGCATGTCCGTCTGTCTGTGTTCGTTTGTCCATCTGTACGTACTCGTATCAGACAGAGTACGCAGCCTTAGAATATATAAAGAGCGGAAAATGTTGATACATATAAAACTCTTGTACATGAGCGTGGCTTTTACTAGAGGTGCTTGAGTAGGACAGAATTTATTGAAGAAAGAGTTACCTTATGAAAAATAAAATTTATGTTCAGATGCTTGATTTGTTTACATTTGAAACAGCCGAGACACTCCTGAACTGCTTGGCGTAAGTGACAGCGACTAAGAGAATTTTCGATATGATCAAGCGCAATATTTTCAACCATATATCTTGTTGCCCCGTTCTCTGTATTTATTCTAGTATATACGCCTGCACTGAGCTTTCACTACAGCGGCAGCAGATTCTAACACAACCAGAATTATCACACTTCCTGTACTATCTATATATTGTAAGTCCGCTGTCACACATAATCTCGTAAAAATAAACTTAATAGACTTAAAAAAGCATTTAAATCAGGGTTCGTAAATAACGATTACTTTTGTAATTCTCGTGGAGAAAATCACACAGAAATATTTATCCAATTAGCATCTCTTCTATACCTACTTGCAGATTTTAAAGGGTCTCTGTTCATTGTTACTAAAATTTCAAAATTTGTGATTAATAATATAAAAATCATAGTAAACCAATTATTACTTTAATTGAAACAGTTTAAGTTTACTTATATAGGGTTTAAATTCCTTTTAACTGAACGGTTTTTATTTTTTGAAGTCATCAATAATCGTTATGAGATGATTAATATTTCTTCCATCAGGAATAAAAGTCATTTCCTGATTCGCATTTTTCCTGATCACACATCAAAGTCCCATCTTGATTTTTATTGGTAAAGAATAATAATTATTAAGTGACAAATAAAAGTTGGCAAGTAAGTTTCATGAGTGTAATCATGAACTATTTCCCTTCAAGGAAGGCGAAACACAAACGTAACGAAAATGTAAACAGAAACGAATCATCAGTGAAACTGATATACGTAGACTGTCAGTGTAATGGTAGTTGACATTATATTTCGCAAACTGTACTTTAAAATGCTTCGTTTTCGGAATGAAAATTACGTTTAGTTTACGAAACGTTTTGCATGTGGATTCAATGGCTTTTGAAGAAAACAACAGATCTTTCTATTTGATAAAAATAGCTGTTCAGTAAAAAAGCCTTCTTTACTGGTTGATGGTTTATTAAAAAGTAGTAAAATATGTACATTTAATTATCCTATTTATACAAAATTAGTCTGGGAAATAAAATTAAAAATAACCAAAAAGTGCTTAGTTCACAATATATGGTGAGAATGAAAATTCTCCCATGAAAGGTGAGTAGCACGAGATAGGTACATACATACAGGTGGTGATAGGTACGTACGTACAATCAAGAAAAAACTGCTGCGTCTGGAGTTCGCATGGTAGAATTTTCCGGTGAAATATGAATTCCCTCAGAATTGATGCGACGTGAGAATTAATTTGTGTGATTAGCGCTGGGCTAATCATCCTGCCCCCTTGGGTTGCTGCGCAACACAAAATCGTCATTGTTGTCCGGCTGGTTCCGTCTTGCGGGTATTGGAGGTATGGAATAGCAATGTGGTGGCATGTTCCTGGAGCAAACCCCGTGGTTCCATTTGGTAACCATCCAATAGCTGCATCCGATCATAAGAGCTGCCAGAAGCATGTAGCTAATGGTGTAATGATGTATGTCGTGATGCGATATTCCGTGGGGCAATGCTTCCGAGTACTGCTTGAGATCCTTGACCTTGTTGGTCAGCACATCTATTTCATGATCGTTGGATTTTAGATGAAGCTCTGAGGAAATGTATGGGTGCCCTCTTTTTGCTGAATGTAGGTCTTCATCCAAGGATAGACTTAAATTTATGCGTGGAATAAATGCTGATATAGTCTTGCTCTGATAACGCCCGTGACCAGTGATCGTCATAGAGGTCTGTTTGATTGAACAATCTGGACGAAGTTTCAGAATTCCACTTTTCTGTAGAGTCTTAAGTGTTACTGCTGTGCCACATACAATGTTGAATGTGGTTTCACTGTCGAGATGGTAGAGCCAACTGTTTGGAGTATGCAGCTGTATCCAAAGATTGGATCGATTTGAGCTGCGAAAGTGGCAGTTGGAAGAGAGCGTTTGTCTGTGGTTGAGCAGCTCCATTTCGCACTGGCTGACGTTGGCCTTTAGATTGAAGATGGGATGATATTCTGGTCACATAGATACTGGTCTTCTCTTAAGTGTTGACATTTGTTTAACTCTGCTTGAGATAGTGGGTAATATCTCTCCCTGGGAAGACTCACGATGAGATAATCTGATGATGGCTTGATTAACAGGAGTTTGTCTCCTTGTTGAATGGGAACAGGTATCATCTTGAATAACTGAAAGTATTCATCCAGGACGAGTGGAATCCGTATGTCAAATAAGATGTATGATTCTCCTATCCTGGTTCCGACTGTCATTAGGTTGTAAAGAAGTAGCACGCCATCCTTAATATTTCCTGGAATAGTTAGAGTTGATGGAATATGGTCCTTTATTAAAGTCACCTGGTCTCGGAGTTGCATCGGGGTGATTAATAATGGGCTGATCTTGTTGTGGTGAATATCTGTTATGACGTCTAATAAAGCGTTTTGAGCTCTGTGGTAGTTTTGAAGAACTAGTGTGGTTAGAAGCGATAAGGCACTGAAAGCTTGTGTAGCTTGCTGCTCGAGCTGAACGTCATCAACAAACTTACTGAATGCGAGTATATGGTCCTGAATTGCCTTGAATTGTTTTTGAATTGACTCCTCTTGACGTTTCATGATATTGGTTGTAGTTTCTAAAACTGATGTTTGGTTTTTTGCTAGCTGCATTAAGTAACCCTCGTTGCTTCTTGTTTTTTCGATTTCTTCTTCAATGTACTTGGCATAGGACGAGTCCAGGATGCCAAATAGTTTGTTCGCAACGTTACCTACTAAGTCAAGAGGAGACCTTTTGTGTGGAACTCGGTCTCGGCCGCCTTGTTTGTGGAGAATTTCATTAGCTTCTTCAATTTGCGTGAGTTGATGTTGAAATTGGGAAAGTATTTCCAAACAGTGGTCTCTTCTGAGTGTTGTTGTATTGCATAACTTGCTTATTTCTCCAATGCATTTTCTGATTCCCGCTAGTTCGCTCCAGTAATTATCTAGCTTGTAGTATGCAAGAATGGTCCACTGGCTGTTTATTAGATGTGCATGTCCTAGTGATTCAAAGAATATTCCTGGATTACTTGAGAATGGTGTTACTTCAGCTGGCTCCCTTAGCGGGTTCCCGAAGGCTGGCATTATAAGTGAGGTTAGCATGAGCAGTTTTAAAGCAGCTGATGAGCTAATAGATCTTGCAGTGGGGCTTCTATTCGTCTCTGTAGCGTTAGTGGGATTTTTCTTGAAATTTTCCACAAATGGTGAGTTCTTCCAATTAGAATTGATTGGCAAGAACCTTCCTCGCAGCGGGTGATAGGGTCGTTTGTGTTTCATCCTCTTTGCTGGTGGCTCTCCTTCTACGTCCTTGTGAGATGGTCCTGGCACCTGATTAAAGGTTAGAAAGGATGTTTTCGGTTGCGTTCCCTCGACTGATTTGGAGTCGTTCCCGAGGTTGCTGCCACTGGCATTCCCTTTGAGATCTTCTGGTGTATATTGCTCCTCCGGCAAGGGGCAGAGGTTATGAATGGTCCGTTTAAAAATTCCAGAGGGGGTTTTGACACTAACAACTCTAGTAAGTTTGTCGGCGCCGTCGAAAGTTTCTAAGACGCGGCCTAGCGACCATTTCAATGGTGGTAAGTTCGCCTCTCTTATCACGACTAAAGTTCCAGGTTTTAGATTTGGCTTTATACTCCTCCATTTGTTCCGCGTTTGCAGCTCCTGTAGGTATTCAGCCGACCAGCGCTGCCAAAATGTTTGTTGAATATGTTGAATTCGGCGAAATCTTGTTAATTTGTCGATGTCTCTTTCAGCAACATCAGTTTCGGCGCATGCTGTCAAGGGGCTTCCCGTCAAGAAGTGTCCTGGGGTTAGTGCCTCGAGGTCATTGGGATCTGAAGACATGGGTGTTATTGGCCTGGAATTAAGGATAGCCTCTATCTGGACAATTACTGTGTGTAATTCCTCGTATGTCAAATTGGCATTTCCCGTCTGGCGAATCAAGTGATTCTTGGCGGATTTCACTGCCGCTTCCCACAGTCCTCCGAAGTGAGGCGATCGTGGTGGTATGGGCTTCCACTCAATGTGATTTTTGATGCATAATTGAGCGAGTGATGACTGTAAATCCTGCGACAGGAGCATGTCCTTTAGTTCCTTTAAATGTGTTCGTGCTCCTAGGAAGTTCGTTGCGTTGTCGCAAAAGATAGTAGCACACAGACCTCTCCGGGCAATGAATCTTTTTAGAGCGTTAAGGAAAGCTTCGGCACTCAGATCACTGACCAATTCTAAATGGACAGCCTTTGTAGTGAAGCATACAAAGACAGCTATGTACGCCTTTGTAGGTGTCTTTCCTCGTAGTTTGTAATGAATCATGATGGGTCCACAAAAGTCGACTCCTGTGGTGTGAAAGGGTCTTGTCGGCTTCACCCGTTCCACAGGTAGCTCTCCCATCATTTGATCAACGGGCTTCGACTTACATCTGAAGCAACGGATACATCTATGGACAGTATGGCGCGCCAACCTTCTAGCGTCTATGACCCAGTATTTCTGCCTCGCGATTGCAGTTAGCGCTTGAGGTGCTGCGTGCATATGTTGGTTGTGTAGATAATTGAATAGAAGTTCACTCAGTTTGTGGTCCTTGGGCAGAAGAATCTGGTTCTTGGCCTCTTGGCTGAGTTCTGAATTTTTCAGCCGTCCGCCGACCTTTATGATTCCTGTAGAGGCGTCTACAAACGGCGCCAAGTGTTGAATAGAATGGTGAGAATCAAGTGCTTCCCCTTTTTTTAATGATGAGTACTCGTGCTCGAATGCTGTGCGTTGAATATTTTTTATGATTCCGTTCAAGGCAATGTCTAGCTCTGCAATGGATACTTCGCCCATCTTCCTCGATCCCTTGGGAGATTTGCAATTTTGCAAGAATCTGAAACAGTACGCAAAAATTCTCTGTAATTTTAAAAATGAGTTACAATGATTCACAGGTGTGACTAGATCAACATGTTTGACTCGTTCTATGGCTGTGAAGACGGATTTTTTTGGTTTGGCTTCTGGAATCTCGTCTGGTATCTTGAAGGCAAATGTGGGCCATTTTTCTTCAGGTTCAGATAGATACCTTGGACCTTTGAACCACACAGTTGATTGGCTGAGGGCATCCGGGAACATTCCACGGGAGATTATGTCAGCTGGATTTTGTGTTCCTTCAATGTGTCTCCATTGCTGTGGCTGAGTCAATTGTTGTATTTTTTCAACCCGATGTGCTATGAAGGTACTCCACGTATAATGGTAGAGTCAGTATGATACACAATTCTTGAAGGGTTTATTTGCATGCATTGAGATACTCTTTCCACTAATTCTGTCATGAGTAGCGCGGCACATAGTTCCAATCTTGCAAGCGTAGCAGCCTTTACTGGTGCTAGTCGTGACTTGGCGCATAACAGTCTTACTCTGATTTCTCCTTGCGTATTCATTGATCTCAGGTAGCAGCAAGCCCCATAGGCGGACTCACTGGAGTCTGAAAAGGCGTGTAATTGGATGTTGACTGAGTTTGAAAATAGTACATGTCTTGGAATTTTTATTGCTCGTAATCCTGGTAGACTCTTCTTAAATTTCATCCATTTATTTTTGTAAACTGCGGGTAGTTCTTCGTCCCACGAGCATTTAGCCTTCCAGAGGTCTTGTAGAAATAGCTTTCCTAATACCGTTACTGGTCCTATTAACCCAAGAGGATCGAAAATACGGGCTACTTCGGATAACACTGTGCGTTTGGTAAGTCCTTGTGTTTCACCTTCAGTTGCTTGATACTGAAAACTGTCTTCCTTTGGTTGCCAGATTAATCCGAGAGTTTTCGTTACTTCGCCATTGTCAATGAGTAGCATCTTCTCTTTGTGATCTTCTGGTACATTTCTCAAGGTGTCTGGGTGGTTAGCACAAAATTTCCTTAACTCGAAACCGCCGCCTTTCAGGAGCTCTATTAGGTCATTCTTTAATTTGAGCATGCTTTGTTTAGAGTCAGCTCCTGTCAGAATGTCGTCGACATAGGTATTTCCTAAAATCATATTCGCAGCTTCGGGAAATGTATCGTATTCTGCTAAGGCTAATTGATTCAGGCATCTCGTCGCGAGGAATGGAGCGGCGGCTGTTCCGTAAGTTACGGTATTTAGCTGGTATGTTTGCAGAGGCTTCTCTCTGTCATCCCTCCATAAAATTAGTTGGTACTTTCTGTCGTTTGGGTGGACACTGATCTGCCGATACATTTTGCAGATGTCTGCTGTCATTGCGTACTTGTACATTCTGAATTTTGTTATGATGGTGAAAAGATCTGGCTGAACGGTGGGACCAACCATCAAGATATCATTGAGGGATCTTCCGGATGATGTTTTCGCTGAGGCATCAAATACTACACGGAATTTGGGCTTGTTGGTATGTGCCTTTGCTACACAGTGATGGGGCATGTAGTAATGATCGGTAGGAATGGCTTCCTTTGCTATCGGTTGCATGTGGCCGAGTTCTTGGTATTCTGTCATGAAATCATGATATTGCCTCTTAAGATCGGCATTTCTCTCCAATTTTCTTTCTAATGCATAGAAGCGCTTTGAAGCAATTTCCAGGGACGACCCCAAAGTAGTTGGTAGCTCACGAAAGGGTAGTTTGACGATGTATTGTCCTGACGCGGATCTTTGGAAGGTATTTTGGAACTGCTCCTCACAGAGCAGTTCTTCTCTTGACTTGTACTTGGATGGTGAATCGTGTTGCTCCAACTCCCAAAATTGTTGCAACTGTTTGTCCAGTGCTGAAACTGAGGGTTGTGTTGCGATGTGACAACTTTGAGTGCAGCCAGCTTGAGTTGGCACCTTTCCTGCAAGAATCCATCCAAAGTGGGTGTTTTGAAGCAGTGGCAGATTGTGTAGTCTTATTTGACCTTCTTGCAAGAGTTGAAAGAATAATTCAGCTCCCAGTAACATGTCGATGGCCTGAGGTTTATAGAACGCGGGGTCAGCTAGCTGGATGCTAGTTGGAATATCCCAGTTCGATGTTTTGATGTATTGTGACGGCTGGCGGTCGCTGATAGTTTTTAAGATAACAGCATTGATGACTGCTGAAAAGCTCTTCACTCTTGAATGTATCGTGAGAGTGGTTTCGTACTTAGCCGTTGTTGCGATTCCACCAACACCACTAATCGGCAGTGAAGTTTTGCTGCGTGGTAGTCCCAGAGCCTGTACGAGTCGTTCGCAGATAAAGTGGAGCTGTGAGCCCGAGTCCAAGAGTACCCTACAGTTGACCGGGACTCCTGAGGCATTAGTGACCTTGATTATTGCTGTTGCTAATAGAATCTGCGAGCGTGTTGACGCCTGTAAGCTAGATATTTGTGAGTTTGTTGTCTCAGATGGAGTAGAACGACTAATCTCCTGGAACTGAGAAGTGGACTCAAGTTGTCTGGTAGCTCCTGAACTGCCTCTGCTCACTTGTTGGTAGTTCATTGGTGCCAAGTCTGTGCTCCGACGAACGATGCCTTGTCGTGATTTAGCTTGAATAAGGTTTCTTGGCTTCTCTGGTTGACGAGAGTTGTGTATTAATGTGTTATGACGTTTGCCACATTTCATACAGCCTCTTGATGTGCAATCATGTACTGTATGGTCTAGCTTTAGGCAATTGGGGCACAATTTGAACTGCCTGATGAGCTGAATCCGATTATCTAATGTTGCATAGAGGAATTTTGGGCACCTAAAAACTCCATGATCTGCCTTGCATACTGCGCACTTCAATACCTGGGATGATGCCGTCAACGTAGATACCCTCTTGCGTTCTTCCTTCGTCTGGATTACTTCAAGCATCTGAAACCTTGTTTCCATGAATTTGAAGAAATCGTCCATTGTCTGCAATTCGTGAGGTGCGTTAAGTGACTGCTCATATAATCTCCTGGATTCCTTATCGAGCTTCTGAGTGAGTAAATGAAGCAGTATGGGATTCCACTGCTTGATCTCGATGCCACTGTTCTCCAATGCTAGTAGACATTCCTTGCTAGTGTCATGCAATCTTTTGATTCCCGAGCCTGATTCGGTTGTGAGAGCTGCTTGATATAGTAACTGATTGAGAGTTGCTGTTACTATAGCCCTCGGATTGTCATACCTCTCTAAGAGTAACTTCCAAGCCACTGAGTAGTTGTCGTCAGTAGCTTGTAAATGTTTTATTAGTCCGCTGGGTTCACCTGTGAGATTTGTCTTCAAGTAGTATAATTTTTCGGCCCCACCCAGAGGCCTGTTATGAATGAGTTGACTGTACAAATCTTTGAACTGCCCCCATTTGGTGTAGTTTCCATCAAAGATTGGAAGTGTTAACTTTGGAAGTTTAACGTTTCCATTAATCGTGGTCACTGATTGTTCGTCAAGCTTTCCTTGTAGCCTTGTTGCTGTTTCTTGGAAATGATCTTCAATCTTCGTATATTCGCGAATATCGTAGGAGTCATCATCAAGTTCTGCCATTATTTGCCCATGTAAGGAGGCTATAGTGTCCCAATATTGATTGATGGACCTCAGTTTTTGTGTGTAGTATGCCCTGGGATGTGGATCTGCATGTTCGCGTTCAATTACCTTGATGATTCGCTCTAGCGCAGCAATAGTGGCCTTCACTTGTTTTCTCATTTTCAGGCTTCCAGTCAGTGGCACTAATTCGTCATGGTGCTCGGGCTCGTCTGTATGTGATGATGTGGCGGTCGTTACCTCGAGTCGCTCACTCAATCTTTGCAAGAATTCATTGTAGACCTTCTCTACTTGATTAAAGTAGTTTTTCACAAAGTAAGAATGCTCTTTGTTGAAGTCCTCACTTTCAACTATTTCGTCGTGATTCTCGCAAAACTTAGTCCATAAGCCATTGAGCCTTTCTTCATAGCTTTTCGTGTTTTCTATAGTTCTCCGCTCAATGCTTTCCTTCCTGAAATTCTCAAGAAGTTGAGAAATTGACTTGCCAACTCCTGACTGTGCTGCGGTTAGATTTTGCATGTTGATTTGCTTCTGACTTTAACACTGCTGTTCTGTCCAAAATATATTGCCTGGGGTTGCCTATGTACGGCTGTTCTTCTTAGTATTGGGTCTTCTTGAGGTAACTGCTAGCCCGCAATCAAAAACTACTGCTACCGCGTAGTAAACACTGGAACCCTTTGCCTTTGTATATGTAGATGAGTGATACGGCTGTGCTGCTGTTGTCTCTTGTAGTAATAACTAGAGAGCTTATTGTTTTTTATAGATGATAAGACTTGGTAGTGAAGTATTGAAACATTCAATACATCACGTCGGGGTCACCAAAATGTTCAGTAAAAAAGCCTTCTTTACTGGTTGATGGTTTATTAAAAAGTAGTAAAATATGTACATTTAATTATCCTATTTATACAAAATTAGTCTGGGAAATAAAATTAAAAATTACCAAAAAGTGCTTAGTTCACAATATATGGTGAGAATGAAAATTCTCCCATGAAAGGTGAGTAGCACGAGATAGGTACATACATACAGGTGGTGATAGGTACGTACGTACAATCAAGAAAAAACTGCTGCGTCTGGAGTTCGCATGGTAGAATTTTCCGGTGAAATATGAATTCCCTCAGAATTGATGCGACGTGAGAATTAATTTGTGTGATTAGCGCTGGGCTAATCAATAGCATCACAAACCTTAATAAGAATAGAACAAAAAAGGTTATTAAGGAACCTTAGCTTACACTACGTTACAATGTTATTAGGTACATCACTTTTGGTGTACACTCTCAAATGCTTACAGTGAGGTACGTTTTCAGTACGTTTTTGTTTCGCTATGATTATAGTGTTCATGAACTATAGAGCCGTGCGTGTATTAGTTAAACGCGGTTCGTAAAGTTTACGTTTTCGTTTCACTTCAGGTGTATACTCTCAAATGTTTAGATGGAAAGAGCTGTTTGCTGTCAGGTTCTATGGCACACAGGTCCAGAAGTACGTTTTCGTTTCACGTTGGCGTTCTTCTCTTTTTGCAATGGGACCTATGAAATTTAGATAAATAAAAATAATAAATAAATAATAAAATTAAATTAAATATATAATATAATAAGGAATCTTCCAGACCACCCATGAGGTGTCCCTTTAGGTCCGTTAACCTTTATCTTACATGGAAGGTTCACCAGGAGGCATATAACCATGCCTTTCTTATTTTATTTAAATGGTGGGTGCCCAAAGAGGCCTATAACCATTATATCCTTTCTTACGTTTTTTTAAATGATAGTTCCCAAGGAGCCCTATAAACCATTCTTTACATTCATAAGATATGAATATTTCTCCTAACAGAAGTTAGGTATTTTCGCAAATATAAAATATCTAAAAATATTTTCAACTTACTTAAAGGTATTTCTACATGAGAAACAGTAAGAACACTTTTAGATATCTATTGTACTTTATACAATAAAATGTTTTGAACCATTTCAAAGCATTGTTTACATTCAAAGGATATGAATGTTTCCCTAACAGAAGTCAGGTATTTTCGCAAAAATACAATATCTAAAAATATTTTCAAGTTACTTACAGGCATTTCTACATGAGAAACAGTAAGAATACTTTTAGATATTTGTTGTACTTTATGCGATAAAAATGTTTTGAAGTTAAACCAAATAATGAACAACTCTACTGTTGACTGGCAACAAACAGAATTATCCAAAATTAGTCTAAGACTTCCCGAAATACTACATTCGGGGTGAACACTTGATTGCGGCCAAAGAGTAATTTGCCCTGTCTGTTAGTGCGTGTAATAGCAACATGAACAGAGCTTTGTGCTGTTGCCCTTGAAAAGGCAACATATAACATTCCGTGTGAGAAAACTGGCTCTCTTAGCAAGATTCCTACCTTTCTAAGACTCTGTCCTTGAGCCTCATTGATAGATTGCGAAAGAAAGCTTCACCGGAAATTGCCACCGAACTAATTTAAATGGAGACCTTATGTCAGACGAACTAAGAATGATGCGAGGTATAAAGACTCGATCGCCTTTATTTGCTCCGACAGCAATATCGGCATCAATAACATTAGCCAATAAAAGTCTAACAATAAGTCTGGTACCATTACATAGCCCACCATTAATATCTAAATTGCGGAGCAGCATTATGACTGCACCAACTTTTAAATTTAATTTGTGTGGTGGTATACCAGATGGAGTCATCGAATTGATAACATCCATTTGAATCATATCCTCCTCTTCATCATTATTCCCATCCACATATTCAATGCTATCCGCACTGTAATACGTATGAATATTTCCGGATAATTTTGAGAGGATTTGTTCATTTATTTCTAATACGGCATCATTTTTTGTACTTAAAATAACCGCACTAATTAGATCTTCTTCTGAAATTTCATTTATGTTTCGCCCATAAACGTCCAGAATCAAGTCATTAGATGCAGTATTAACGGTAGGTATTTCGATAATATTTTCATCTAAACCAAAGGTGTTGGACAATTTGCCATCAGGATTAGTTCTCATATTTTGAACTAATGTATACCTTCGGAAATGTATCCACAGATTTGATTGCTTAATGCAAGCTTCTACTGTTGTTAATGTACTACTAAGATTGACAACCAGAAGTATTTGCCTCCAATCGCCACCCATAAAAATAATTTTATCTCCGAATGGTCTACTAATTCCTGTTAAATCGCGTAAAAGGCGATCAACAGCTTCGAAACCATATCTAAGGGTCAGTGTGCAGTCATCCCATACAATAACTTTTGCGGATTTTATCTCCAAACCCTGAGGTGGATTTAGTCTTATATTGCAAACGGAAGACTCGTGAGGATCAATTGGTAACTTGAATCTGGAATGGACTGTAGTGCCACCCTTAAGAAGCATAGCAGCAATTCCAGACCAAGCAATAGCAATTGCAACTTTTCCATCTGCTCGCACTTAGCTAAGAATGGCATTCAGAACAAAGCTTTTACTTGCACCAGCAAAAGCATCCAAATGGAATAATATATATATATATATAACATCATCAAAGAATTTCTTTTGCCCCGCATTTAATCTAGCATAGGTTCGCTGATATTCCCTATTCTCTTCTGTAGGAATATAAATATCGGCATTATTCAAAATCAAAGATTGATCGACAGTAGGTAAGCCCAAGTCTGCCAAACTAAATCTATGAACTGCCAACATTTGAGCAATATCAGCCAACGCTTTTTCCAAACCTTGGGCTTCATTATTGAAACGCCTAATATAGTCTTCGGACAAATCATTGGCAAATTCCTGCCAAAGTTCACAAGGATTAGCTGGGGAGCAAAATACACAAATGAATACAAAAAGTTGCCTTAATTTATTCGGCATTTCAAATGTGATTGCTTCTTCAATAGCTCTATACCATTCCCCATCATCCTGCAATAAATTTCTCGCTATGCACGCATCCTTAAAAGAATTGTATAAGACGCCATTGTACATCTTAAGGTCGTCAAAACTTTTAGGACCCCGAACGTGTGACAGAAGTATTCGTAAATGATATTTTTCAATATCACGTACACTTACAGAATACATCCGAGTTATGATGTTAAAGCCTCTTTTTCGCTTTGTCCATCGATTTTTTTGCCAGGCGTAATGCTCTGGAATTTTAATATACAGATATTGTCGAGCATCAGCATCAAGTTCATTTAACTTGAAAAATCCTGTTAATTGAGTATCTTGTTCTGAAGCCCTTTCCAAAGCTTCTCTCTCATTATTAGGATGAAAATATACCGACTGCCTATTTGGCAAATGAACTGTAAGGCGCTATACTTTATGGGAAAGATCATCCAGTGGCATCTTAAACAAACGCCACATGGCTTCGGGGGATGAAATATATCTAGACTCTAGATATCCCCTTACTTCAGTGCAATTTAGTATACTAGCATTATTATCATTAAATGCGACAGACGCCATGTCATGCCCTTTATATATGTACTTATAAATATACTTAACCGACTGTATTGAGCTGCATACCTCAACATTAATATGAGCATGTACTTATAAATATACTTAACCGACTGTATTGAGCTGCATACCTCAACATTAATATGAGCATTATATTTCAGAAATAAGTATGGATTATAAGGTACAACAGATCTATTATCAAGGGTAGCATTACCTTTAATAATATAACGACCATTATCTGGTCGTTTATATAATGGATAACCATTACAATTAACCGACGTCATTTCGCAAAAACTTTTTGGAAAAGATTTTGAACATTTCCCATCAATCATACATGGGCAATTTGGATTTGACTGTCCGCAAGGCCCATGCATCATTTGGGAAGAGACAATATCAAAAAGTATCGGATGGATATTTTTGTTCGGCAGTTGCGCGGTTGCAACTTTGTCAAAATCCTCTGCAATTCTTATTTTATTAGAATTATCTAATGTTAATAAAAGATGCATATGAGGAAGTCCCTTTTTTGGAACTCAATGACATACATGTAGCCTTTGACTTTACCAAAAATTTCTTTTTTGGTAATGTCTTCTAGTAGTGCCTTGTGTTTTAAATAAAATACTCGCGCTACTAAATCCGGCCTATCCGAAGGTTGTTGACCACGAAATAAATTTCTTCTTATTTCTTGCCACTTCGGGTTACATGTAAAAGTTATGAACAAATCAGTCTTGTCAAAGTCTCGTACCATTGCCATAGCATCTTGAAATTTTTGTTGCATATGTGCTTGGCAATATTACTGGTACACCTGCTTGGAGTCCAGCCTCAGTGGCTCTGTTTCGTACATGATCCGTTAAATCAGTGTACGATTCAGATCTCAAATCACTCTGATGTTGTTCAATATAACGTAGACGATTCGCTTCAGCAGCGCAATATGCATAAACTATATACTGTTGAAGTAATCGTCTAGCATTTAATATAACATTTAAGTTATCATCTCGTACTGAAAAGCGATACGCATAATGTTCTAAGAGAGTAAAAGGTAACCCGCGACTCCATCCAGGTTCTCCATTTGGATAAAGGAAAACGTATGATAGAGCATCACAATTTACATCTTCTCTTGAAATATGTCGTAATCCACTACCAACTGGATATATACAGAAAGATCCAGTTGGTGGAGCACCGCTTGAACTTCTAAATATCATTGCAACATCAGTTGCAACTGGAGCATTTAGACGACCTTGATGCACTTGATCCGATGAATTCGAACGTGTAAAATACATTCGAATGTCTTTAACAGCATCAGGTCCATGCTGTGCTAAAACCTCTTGCTCAACTTGTGTCATTAATTTACATGACTGATCAAAAGGATTCACATTTCGAATCTCTTGATCTAATTCTCTTAATAGATCTCGATTTAGATCATTACTAACATCAAGATTCGCTCTTTCCCTTAATGCTTCTTCAGTATCATACACATACAATTGTGCATATCTGGGACGAACATTTCCAGCTGGTCGTATACTATTCGCTATACGATGATGTATTACACCATGTATACGATAATACGATCACCTACTCCAACTGCATCAGTACGTGATTGTACTGACACAAACGATAACATATTATTATGTTTTCGAATAAAACGCAGAAAATTCGCCGAATGTTGGTGATTGCCCAATATTAAGTCCTTCAACAATATTGGATACGGACCTAATGGTTGTGGACAAACCTTACCAAGATTACAACAATGGACCAATTTTCCGCGAGTATTACGCTCTCCACTAAAACACAAAGCGTTACAATAATCGCAGATGAAATTAAATTCACCACAGGTATGTTCACTGATATCTATGAATGTTACTTCATCTAAGTCGCACCACGCTGGAGGTAAAACGAAATTCCTTAATTGCACAGTTTCAGCATTGCCTTGTTGAACGTCAGAAATAGCTTCAACATTGGCATCCTGAATGTCTGGAACTACTTGGATTTCATTTGAAGTGCGCCTCCGTTTTACATGAGGATTACCCCAATTTCGATTTCTCCTCGGTCTTTTTGGTACAACTTGGAGAACTTGCTCAGGAATATCTGCAACAATATTTGGAGATTGTTGTATTTGTATATCCAGAGATACGGTGCGAGGTCGATCTGGAATGAAAGCGCCAGATATACCTGCATCAATGTGTACCTGCGCCATTAATATTTGCTGAACGGCCCTTACTGGATCAAACACTGAAGATTGATCACTGTCAGTATCGGACATATCAGCAGGAACAGGCAGAACAAGTTCTTCAACCTCCACATTTGCTTCGACAGGATTAGATGTACCTGCACCAGCGTTTATGTTTGGGTCATTAAGCCATGGAAAGCTTCCAACAGCTTTACTGTGTACCTGTGCCGTTGTTATATGTTGAGCGGCCCATCCTGGAACAATCACTGAAGATTGATCAGTCTCAGTATCGGGCACGTCAGCAGGAACAGGTAGGACAGGTTATGAAACCTCCACATTTCTTTCATCAGAATTAGTGCGGTTTGTACGTCGCCTTTTAGCGCGTACACTTAAGGCACCCTTTCTCTTCGGCATTGCGACAGATAAAGGAGTGAAACGAAATTAGAAAAAAAAAAAAACGGTGGAACGCAGCAAGTATCTGCAAGAAGGAAGATAAAAGAAAAAAAAATTGAGAACAAGCAAAACATGTCTTTTAAGATTATATATGAAAAAATGTATTTTAATTTATTGCAATAAGGAAGTATATTTCTGACTATTTAGGAGAAATAAAATGTTAAATGCTATTATTGTATTTTATAGAAACGTCGCGGACCCCTTTGTAAGCTGTTTAATGAAAATGTTCGTGCGGTGAAAAATAAAAGATATCCATATTTTATTAATATAATTGTATTAAAACGCCCCATATACTTTCGTAGACTTTGCGATAAAAATGTGTCGTGATAAATAAAATGTTGAAATTTGATTTACATAATTTTATTGTAACGCCCCAGATCCCTTTTGCATACATAAAATATAATGTGACGCTATTACAGAAAAGCGATAACTATCTAAATAAATTTAAATATATTATTACATGCAACTTCCCAGGCAGTATGGCAACATCACGGAGGTTTTGCCCAATTTAGTCAATTTTCGTGAATGATAAGATTAGTATACCCTAGGATTTTATATTGTATGCTATATCCCGAAAATGTAGCATTATAATGAGTAATCAATCGGCGGTCTGATATAAAATTTAAGCTTAGTCAATTGCAAGTAGACTTAATTATAATACATTACTTCCCGAAACTGTAACTTAAAGTGGAGTAATATCAGCGGTCTGATAATTACTTGGGATAATTGCTGCAACAAAAAAAGAAAAGCGATTGCTCGATTTAGTTAATTTATTAAATTTTATTTACTATTGCTATGGAAATACCATGTGCCAAATTTCAGCTCTCTACGTGAACGCGTTCTATGGAAGTGCCCAACTATGTACTGAGAGACTATCAAATTATAGGGTAACTTTAAACGTTCTCACGCAGTGTCCACATCTACAGTGAAAAATTAAATTTGTATGACAACATCAAGAAGGGCTTGCCCGATTTAGTTCATTTCTGAACATTTATTTACTATTGCTATGAAAATAGCATGTACAAAATTAGAGCTCTCTACGTTGACGCGTTCTTCAACAGTTTGCAAATAAGTAGTGAAATATGAAAAGTTTGTATTGGCAACATAAAGAAGGGTTTGCCTGTTTGAGTTCATTAATGAAATTTTCATTCCTATTACTATGGAAATACCATGTACCAAATTTTAGGTCTCTGCGTCGACGTGTTAAGGGGCAACATTCTCAGGTACTGCAATATGTATGCAAGTTTGATGTTTGAATTGGTTTTTCGTATATATTTGTAAAATGGTTGGTCAGATTACCTGTTATGAACAACTTTTCTGTCCAATGAAAACGTGTAAGACTGATTGTTTTCACAGTACACATAAAAAACCTAAATTTTAATATGGCAACCCCAAGAAGGTGTTACCCGATGTAGCCCATTTTTGAAATTTTATTTGCTATTGCTATGAAAATATCATGTATCAAATTTCAGCTCTCTACATCGACATGTTCCCAGGCAGTGCCCAAATACATACTGAAAAACGAAATTTTTATATGTGCGTTACAAACGGCAGTAACTTTCTGGCAGTGGAGCCCATCGAACATATTTCTCTCATATATAGAAAGAAATTCCTTCTTACAATTTATAAAAATTACCTATAATAATCTTTTAATTCCAACTCCACTGGGTCGAGTAGGGTATCGTTTATACTATTGCTGTGAGAATACCATGTACCAAATTGCAGCTCTCTACGTTGTGGCGTTCGCAGACAGTGTCTAAATACATAATAAAAAACTACAAAAAATGATTTATAATCTCGAAAATTACTGCAAGTTGTGGTCATTGAAAGTAAATCTCGAAAAATCAAAAATTATGATATTCAGTAAAGGAGGTGGCAAGCGAAGGCATTCAGAACGCTGGACCTATGATGGCGGGGACGTACAAATAGTAAGCCAATATAAGTACCTAGGAGTAATATTCACCCCGAAATTGACATTCACAAGACACCTAGAGGAAAGATTATCAACAGCAAAGATAAGCATAAACGTTACGTGGAACAATTTTATGAAAAACTCAGGAGTATTAACATCAGAAAAATTTAAAATGTTTCAAGCAGTATCCAGGTCTGTTATGTGTTACGCTTCAGAAATTTGGGGAGGCACAATGTATGATCAAGTTGAGCAACTACAACGATATTTCATAAAAAAACTATTTGGCTTCCCCCAACACACCCCTAATTATGTGATACAAATCGAATCCGGCCTCCCCTCCATATATATTCACACACTGGAGTCTCATTTTCGGTATTTATTAAAAATATTCTCTATGAATGATGAGAGATTACCAAAAATACTGGCTACGAAGGCTATGATAAGTAAGATTGGTTGGTACGAAAACTTATTATTTCTAGTAGACCAGCATGGCGTTGATGTCACGACTGTAGAAACCGATTGTTTAACACGGATCTTAGAGAAAGAGCAAGAATTTACACATACAAAATATATAGATAGAGCCAGGCAACGGATTAGACATGGTTTGTGTAGTGACTTGAATTATAACCTGAATGAAAACAGCTATTTTAGAGACGAGCACTGCATCAAAAAAATTAGATATATATTTAAATGCAGAGGCAGCCTTTTTTACCTAAACGGAGTGCCCTGGAAAGTGCAAGGCAGCTCTCAGTGCTCGCTTTGTAATTTGGGAGAAGAAGAGAGTATCTTTCATTTCCTTTCAATATGTCCCATTCTGACAGAATTTAGAATATTATACCTGAAATGTAAAACTCTAACCCTGCAACAAACGCAGGATGTCTGAAATGGTAAGGCTTGTAGCTGGCAGGATTTATATAATTATTTAAAAGCAGCACTCAAGTATAGAAAATTCCTTGTAAATGAATTTAACTGCTGAATGAACACTAGTTTTAAGCACATATTGTTATCAAATCCATATTAACAGAAAGTTGAGTCAAGTAGTCAATAAGCTTTAACACATAACGCATAAAATAATAAATGTATATACGGATCTAGGCTTTCTAACCCCAGCACACGACATTAGGTCATTGCTGTAGTTTATTGGGAAAAAAATTGATGTTTTTGTTTCCCATTAATGAGAGTAGGTTAGTTTGTTCAACCAAAAATTGAAAATTATTATTATTATTCTGAAGAGAGCGGACGTCAGATTGAGCTCCAGTTACTAAATAGCGAGAATACAGTGAAGTTCATGAGAAAACTTGCGCAAAAGTACGAAAACGTATGTCCATCATCACCCCGTATCAATAAGAAAAGTGTATAATTAGTTTCAGTGAAAAAAATTGTGATAAAATTTGAGGAAATATATTAAAAAATTCTAAAAAACGAGTGACAGTTCTGGATTTTTAATTATTTCGGTCGTTGCCATGGCAACATGGCAACCGTGTAAAATTCTTGAGTAATTAAAAACAAGTGTAGTAATATTTGTAAAAACAGTTAAAGTATTAAAAATATAAATTAAAAAAAAAAAAAAAACAAACAAAACATTCCTGAACGAATCGAGGAATAATAAAGGTTCGCTGCCGTACTCAAAATGAGTACGGGCAGTGATTCTGGGGGTACGGATGATCAACTTAAATCAAGTGGAAGAAAAAAGAAGGCAATAAAAGGCTCTTCTTCTGCTTCCAAGAAACCCCCACAAGGGCCCAATGAAAAGGCTACTCAGGGCCCAATCGAAGAGGCCAAAGAAATTGCAGGGAAGAAGTCTGCAATTAAGAGAGAAGCTACTGGATCATTAGATCCAAATACTACCACCACAGCAGCAACAGAAGCCGTAGCTACAGCTTCAGTAGTAGCTGTAACAGCAGCAACATCCGGTGCAGTCTCAACAGCAGCAGAAGAACCACCGATGACTACATCAAGGCAAGGACAACGTCCAAACTTGGTGGAAGTTGTCAAGCTGGCATCAGCCACAGCGCCAACTCCTACTAGTGCTATAATGAGGCCGTCGCTTTCTACGAAGGCGAATATTGCTAAAAAGCAACAACTGGCACCAGCAGGGAAGACAGACGAAGCACTACGATCCCCGGCGTTAGGGTTAGGGATGTCATAGGCGCAGGTAAGTGGCAGTTCTAAGCAGGGTTCCACAATAGAAATTCAGAGTAGGGGCATCACTCCTCGTCCATCCCCATTGGACGCGGGTAAGCCTCGACCCAAGACCAGTGCAGGCCTCCAGGGCTTCGTCGACGGGAGGTGGCAGGACGAGATCTACGGGATGCAGTTGGAGCACATCAGAGGATGTCCTCAGACTGCATACCTGAAGGCAATCTTCCGCGTCATCTCCTGTGAGCAGCTATTCTCCATGGGGATAATAGCTGGGGGAATGGTTGAGGTGTATACCACAACCCTCGAAAGCGCTACTAAGCTTATGCTTGAGGGCATCGTGGTGGAGGGTAGACACCTTGTGCCGTTCCCACTCAGGGAAAAGCCCACGAAGGTCGTGTTTTTACGGGTCCCTATGCGAGCCCAACATGAAGACCTCGCGAATTTCCTTGGGAGATTCGGGAAGGTTCATGGAAAGGCTCGCGCTATTCCCATCAAAATTGGTGACGAGGGTCTCGGGCGGGGTATTTTCGGTACCAGCCGGGAAGCATCCATCACTTTAAATAAGGGATGTACGCTTCCGTCAGGCTTCTACCTGAGCATATCCGGTTCGAGATACTGGATAGCCGTGGGCACCGAAGTGAAATGCCATGCTTGCCATTTGGTAGGGCATTTTATTGCTGACTGCCCCAAGAGAAGCGGAAAGAAGGCTGAACAGGAGGCTCCTTCGAAGGAAACCACTGCTACAGTAGTGGCTCTGGAGAAGGAACTTTCTGCCAGCACTCAACCTGCTATCTTGGAGCAGCCAGTGGCTAAAGTGCCTGAAATTGTCCCTGAGGCAAAAAACATTAAAGCTATAAACGGCGCCACTTCTGACGAGGAGTCGATTAGCCATGTAGGCAGGAGGAGGAAGACGAAGGTGGACCGGGTGATGCTGCCTCCTCCAGAGCCAGCAAAGCCAGTCGCATCAAAACGGCCCCACTCGGAGGAGGACGATAGTGGTGCTCGCGGCTCGAAGGTTGTTGTGAGAGACACGGAAGTGTGTCTCGAGCAGCTTTCGGACTGCGATATGACCGGTTTTGATGAGACTGGTCTCTCGAGCTTCAGTGGCTACGAGTCGTGTGGTAGCACCTTTTCGACTGGTAGCCAATTTGAAGTCTCGAAGGGTATGGAAACCCTTCCTAGGGAGAAGATCTCCAAGATTCTTCCCCGGCTCCTGTACAAGAAGAATTCAGGTAAAATCTGGAGTATTCTTGTGGAGGAGCTGGGGAGGCCGGAGTTGCTACTTCCTCAACTTCTACTCCTACAAGAGGAGTGCAAGAAGAAGGGGAATTACAACGGTATATCTCCGCTAGATCGACTCCATAGGAGGGTGGAGGGGCTGATTCAGGAGCATTGCTTGGCCGATTCTCCTCGTCAGTAGATGTCGCACATTCACCGTTTGAGCTTTTCATCTCTTTGAATATGCAAGATAGCTTCTATCAACACCGGGGGTTTAAGTGCACATAAAAGGTTACACAGCACTATCGAACATGCCGAAATGTTCGATATAGACATCGCGCTTCTACAGAAGACGAATTTTACACAAGACAAATATACACAACTTGAGCGTTATGCTTATCTACACACTGGCTATGCAATGTTTGCCACACCTGCGCCTCGTCGAGGCTCAGGGGGTGGCAATCATTGTATCCAACAAATTCACACTATCGTCTCCTGTCTATACAGATATCTGCCCAGGCTTCGCTTCTTCCTTGGACTTTGTCGTTCAAGACAAACATATCAAGGTAGTAAACGTGTACCTTCCTCAATGGATCGGCATTCCGGAGCTGAGTTCAACTCCGTCAATGCTACTCGGTTGAGGAATTTTGTCCGTGTTTTCAGAGTCGTGGATATCTATCGTTGGATGCATCCTACGACTAGATCATACACGAGGGCCTCGCTAAATATCCACGGAAGTCTCGCAGGCTCCAGAATGGATAGACTTTACGTCTCACCTGGAATACTAGAACATTTCGTTGGTGTCACTCATGAAGTGTGTTCCGTTAGCGATCACCTTCTTGTAGTGGCAACCAGCACTCTAGTTGAAAGAAGAACTGCATACTGGATATTCAACAACTATTTGTTGAATTCCGAGCAGTTCATCAATGAATTCACTGAATTCTGGCACGATTGGCAAGAGAGGAAAGGTGACTTTCCTCTTCTTAGTCAATGGTGGGATCTTGGAAAGCTCCAAATTCGATCTTTTATCGAAGCGAATTTCAATCGAAGTGGGTATCAAGCTTCTAGCTTGTCGGCCGAAGTATCTCGGGTGGCAGCTCTTCTCCCAACTCAGCCGGAGTTGATTCTTTATTTTAACAGAATAAAGGAACGCTTGGCAACACAAACTTACAAGCACAGCTTGGAGTTTGTGCTGCGCAGCCAATCACGCTGGCTGAGGGAAGGCGATTCTCCAAGCGAGTACTTCTTTCAGGCAACTGGACGACGTACTGCTTCTTGTGAAGTCGAATCGATAGTTGATGAATCTGGACAAGTCCTCAACGGACAACAGCTATCAGAATTTATTCGAGACTATTACAGTAGTCTCTACTCTGAATCGATGTCGACAACATCCTCGACCGCTCATGAATTTCTTGAGAACATTCCCACTTTCTCTGAAGACAGCCAGGTTCTCCTGGATACAGTAATCACATTGGAGGATATGATCGCTGCGACAAAGGATCTAAGGCGACACACTTCACCTGGTTATGACGGCTTGACTCCACAATTCTTCATACGTTTCAGGGATTTACTAATTCCTGACCTTTTGGAAGTCTTCAATTCGGCGGTTGTGACGCGTTCAGACTTTCCGCCTAGTTGGAGGAGGTCTGTTATGCGGTTGATTCCAAAGAAAGGAGATTTGCAGAGGATGGGGAACTGGAGGCCAGTAACCCTATGCAATGTGCACTATAAAATCGTCTGCAAAGCATTAGGGGCGATACTCCGCTCAGTGATTGCTTCGGTAATACACCCGGAACAGTCCTATTGTGTTCCTGGTCGTAGTATCTACGACAACATCGCGGTAGCCAAACATTTGTTTGCCTACCATGAACAGACAGGTACACAAATGGCCATGATTTCTCTTGACCAGCAAAAGGCTTTTGATAGCGTCTCGCACGAGTATCTTCTGACTGCTCTCGAGGCATTTGGGTTCCCGGCCAGGTGGCTCGATATCATCGGGAAACTGTATAGAGATTCAGCGATTTTGATTAAGCATCAAGGACAGGTTCAGGCTCCTATCTCGTTTCATCGAGGTATCAGACAGGGCTGTCCATTGTCAGGTATGCTTTATGATCTTTCGTTGGAGCCGCTACTGGTGAATCTTCGTCGAATGCTCGGACAATATTCAGTGCATCTACCATATACCAATGTAAGGCCTCTTATGTTGGCATATGCGGGTGACCTTAATATTTTCGTGACAAGAGATGAAGCTTTTCCGGTCGCTCGTGCTGTTTTCGAACAGTACGAACGTATAGCGGGCGCTAAAACCAACCTTAGCAAGAGTCAAGGCTTGTGGTGTGGTAGGTGGAGAGATCGTACAGATACTCCACTGAACATCCAATGGACTAATACTTGCCTGAAGTATTTACTTGTGTATATCGGACGCGAGAGTAAATCAAATAATAGCCGCATCGCTCTTGAGAAACTCTCTAGAGCTGTTAACTCATGGCGTAGTCGACTGTTTCCTTTATCCCTAATGGGAAGGTCAGTCGTGATAAACTATTTGATTACCTCGTCCATCGTTCATCTGTTAAAGTCTGAGACGTTTGATGAAGGCTTCGTAGGTCTTCTTCAAGCAAAAGCGATAGACGCCTTTTGGTGCGGAAGACGATGGGTTGCTGAAAGCACGCTCTGCCTGCCAGTCAAGATAGGTGGATTAGGCCTCACTAACTTGGTTGTGAAATCAAGGTGTCTCCAAGTGCGTGCATTCCAACGAGTGTTTTGCCAGAGAGACACCTTGACTTCTCAACTGTGGGCGAATGTACTGGGAGGGATCGGCATAGGGGAGTATTACTACCTGCTCTCTGTTCGACCACCCTACCCTCGTGACTGGCCGCAGGATCTAATCTCAACGATTCAGACATGGGGCAGAATCAAGCCAGCATTTCACCTTAAGTGGAATGATCTACGGTATACGCAATTCGCGTCGATTCCA
This sequence comes from Dioctria rufipes, assembly GCA_963924295.1. Classification (NCBI taxonomy): domain Eukaryota; kingdom Metazoa; phylum Arthropoda; class Insecta; order Diptera; family Asilidae; genus Dioctria; species Dioctria rufipes. The sequence continues at coordinate 70,317,476 of OZ002740.1, read as the reverse complement.
ATCAGGTTTAATACTGAATTAATAGATTCAGTGTTCAGTAATGCTCGAGGTTTTGAAGCTGACACGCATACACTGACAGTTCTCGAAGATATTATTTATATCTCTGGAAACTGTCGAATAAACACGAACACACCACAACTCCACGAACTGGTGACTTCTGCGCGGAATAGATTTCGCCAACTTGGGACCAGTGACCCTGGCACTAAGTTGGAAGATGCTTTCAGCACACTTACAACACGTGTGCTCCGTGACGTGCTTATGTCAATAAGACCTCCGGAGTATACAGGATACAACAGATGGCGAACACACCTCGGGTGGATATGGGCGTGATGGGAAGGATAACTTGCAGAGTAATCTACAGTTATCCTTCTATTTACAAAGATGCTGATGTAGCATTCAAATTGCTGCATCACAGTTTTATGCATCCTAATCAGTTGCCACATATCGACCGGCGGGCTCAGAGGATCTGCACAGTTTGTTCTGGTGAAGGCACCTTGTTTCACAGGTTCTTCACTTGTTCAGCTTTGCAGAGTCTGATGGAACCGGTGCGCGATATGTGTCTGTTGATCCACCCGAATTTCAGCATTACTAGGACATCGTTTCTATGGGGACCAAAGGTTTGTAGTCGGGTGAATTGTTTGATTAGCTTTGTGTTGACACTGGCCAAATCTACAATTCACTTGTACTACATGAGAGTCGGAGATGGGAATCAGAACACTGACCCACATCACCACGCACAAGCACTTAAGCGCCACTTCGTTGACAGATTGAAGAGACGTTTCTGGCAACGAACGCAGACACATTCAACTGCACATGGCAACCACTATCGTCGGTGCAGGACGGAGCTCTTGTCTTTCGCTAGTGATAGCAGGCCACAGCATTTGCAACACTAGTCCACGGGGCTTCTCCCCGCTTAGGAATCGTTGCACGTGCTGGGGGAAGGACAAGTACTCTGTTAGAGATGATAAGCTGGACGAATGATGAGGGCAGTTTGTAGAGGTCTATGATACTACAGGCTGCCCTCGCGGGACTCTATAACGGTGTCGCGTAAATTTTTCGTTCCTTCGGTTTCTAATTCGGTTTCGTTATGTATGTGATTTTTTAGGTTAGCTAGTGTCTTTTTCGTTGTTTTTTGTTTTGTACTCCTTTTATAGCCTTTTGGCATTTTATGTTTAAGGAAAGTTGAAAAGAGCCAGAGCGCCATCAAATAAAGAGCTTATTTAAATAAAAAAAAAATTATTATTATAATAAAAAACGAAAATTTCCTAACGAAATTCGCCTTCAGAGTTTTTTCCTTTCATTCTTTAGGAAGCATAATACATCAGCTTTGTTTTGGCCGGATTTAGCAACTTGCCACTATGGCAACAAAAACAAAACAACACTCTGGTAACATAGGTATTTTTAAGAGGTAATATAAAAAGCATCCGATAGTTCGATACTGGTTTACTGTAGAACGTAAAGTAAAAAGTTGACCAATTTTATAGCACGTAGTAATTATATCATGTCGATCGTGAATAATGTACATAATTAAGCAACAGTTAAGTAAAAATTATTTGATAAAAAAAAATAAAAAAATAAGATTTCTCCTGTTGCTTTCATTATTCATAGGTGACATGTTTTTATACCCTAGATGAAATCATAGGGGTATACTAAGTTTGTCATTCCGTTTGTAACACCTCGAAATAATGATGGTAGAGCAAAATGGATTGGACACCCATTCATAATATTAAAAGTTATTTCGATTTTTGCATGTCCGTCCGTCCGTCCGTCCGTCTGTGCGCACGATAACTCGAGAACGCGTATACTTAAAGAGCTGAAATTTTGTACACGGACTTTAAAAAAAAAAAGTAAAATTAAGTTCGAAAATGAGACAAATCGGGCAACTCCTTCGTGGGGTTGCCATATAAAAATTTCGTTTTCCGCTATATATTTGGACATTGCCTGAGAACGCATCGACGTAGAGAGCTGAAATTTCGTACATGATGTTTTTACTGCATTAGCAAATAAAATGTCAAAAATGGACTAAATCGGGCAACTCCTTCTTGGTGTTGCCATATAAAAATTTCGGTTTTTTACGTATACTTTGAAAACGATCAGTCCAAGACATTTTTATTGTACTAAAAACTTCTGCAGAATACGAAATCCTATAAAATTGGTTATTATCATTTTTTCTGTGCGACAAACTGTTCTAGAAATATATGCGAAAAACAACTTCAAAATCAATACTTGAATAGATCGGTGACCATACGAAATTTAATACGGGCATTCATCTAGGGTATCATAAGAATTGGTCTTAGACCAATTCTAGCTTTTTTACTTGTTTTTAAACAGTATTGTCGTGCCCCAAAAGCAATCAATGAATAAAATTCACGAAACCATCAAATAAATAAGAAACACTTAACTAATCACGGTGAACCTTCTTCAAATAAGAACAACGCTCAAATTACTTTAAAACATAATTCTTTATTACGAGAAAACAAAATGATCTATCTTAATAATACATCAAGTACTCCGAACCGAAACTTGACACTGCAATGACTGATAACTAACGGGCACTCGCCAGACCAGTCATTGGTCTTTTATGCCCCGATATTCGGAAGTACTTTCTTTGCTCACAACGCGGATGTAAACAAACGACAACAACCTTGTCGTTTGTTCTACCGGTTGAAGCACCTGAGTCGCTTAGTAGTAAACAATTACTTTACATAATAATTACCATGCGAGGTTAATTATTATCGTAATCGTCGATTGCTCCACTAAGCGCTCATCGCAGCCAGCTGTTGGGCTAATCAGCAAAACAACCGACAGTTGCAGAACAATACCATGCGAGGTTATTGTTTAGCAATTGCTGATTATTTCGCTGTAATGCCCTTGGCTGTTGGAAGAATCTTCCGTATATTGGGCCATTACAGTATCTTGTATTACTGTAAGCATGGTTAAACATAGTTAACTAAAGTGAAGTTGTTCAACATGCTCATCTAATACCGTAGAATATATTTGAAAAGGAGCAGTGTCAGCACTCACAGAAATACATAGAGTTGTACTAAATACAATGTGGTTATTGGCTTGTTCTATTTTATAAATATTTCAAGATATTAATACGTCTACTCAAAACAAAGTATTCGAACAGGAGCATGTTAAAGAACTGCAGTGTAGTTAACTATGCTTAACCATACTCATTGAGCGTGTTGAAATGGTAAGCATATTTAATTATGGTTAACCATACTAAATAAGCATCATTAAGCCTAGTTAACTAAAGTGAGATTCTTCATTGTCGTCCTGTTCGGATACTCTGCTGTGGACATATTTAAACGTAAAACTTTAGTATATTTAACTATAATTAACCATTGTCATGCGTACTAATGGTGAATTCTTTTCACCTGAACTGAGCTCGTTCTGTTCCTAAACCTAAAGTGTTTTCTTCACTACACTGACAACAGAACCGGTTCGGGACGTATATGTTCTTTTAATGGAGATTCTATGTTGTTTTTGCACTGGTTTTGAACTTTCTTGTTCCATGAAAATTTGTGGTAACGATTCGGAACTAAAAGTCAAAGCAAAATTATTTTTAATTAAATGGAGATGTGTTGACACTTTGTGAAAATAGATTTAATTTATTGAAGTGGTTTATTTTTTTATTAAAATAATAAAGGACGAACGATATTCTACTTTCATGTATTCTTTTCAGCTTGTCCCAGTTCGGGACAAAGCTAAGTTCGGTATACATCTGACAGATTCTAGTTCAGTTTAGTACCTTTTCGGTTTTGTTGAAAAGAATTCACCATTATTTTATAATCTATTGACATCTGTTATTGTTACAGTAACTTATTTCCTCTGTTAATCTGCATTTCCAACTTCATTTTGAGCCTTTTCAGCTCGCTATTTTTTGACTTCATAATCTAACTATATTACTGGTATAATATTCTACTGCAATAAATTTGTTTGTTGCTCCTTTGTTAGTTTGCAACAATCTAACAAAGGGTTTTCCAATAAGAGGTGTTATTTTAATTAGCCCGCTATTGCGGTAGATGTCACTTTTGGAACTGGCATTTTTTAACATTTGACAAGTAGAAACTACGCCATTAATAAAAATGGAACGATACACGATTCAACAACGCATGGAAATTATTAAAATTCACTATAAAAATGGTGAAAATGTGGCAGAGACGGATCGTCGTGAAGCACCTTGTCGGACCGCAATACAGAAATTGGTAGAAAAATTCGAGCTGTCGGGACAAGTTAGTGATGTGAAGAATAAAACTCGTGCACGTCGCTCAAGAACAGCCGAGAATATTACTGCTGTAGCCGAAAGTGTTGAAGAAAACCCAGGTTTGTCCATTCCTCGTCGTTCTTTGGAATTAGGCATTCCACAAACGTCATTACACCGTATTTTGCATAAAGATTTGGGTCTTAAGGCTTATAAAGGTCAATTAACACAAGAACTCAAGCCGACCGATCATCAACAACGTCGAGTCTTTGTTGATTGGGTCCTTGAAATGCATGAAAATGATCCGGAATTCCATCCAAAACTCATCTTGAGTGATGAGGTCCATTTCCACCTCGATAGCTTCGTCAACAAGCAACATTGTCGCATCTGGGGCTCGGAAAACCCAAGAGTTATTGTTGAAAAGCCTCTCAATCCTCAACGTGTGACTGTTTGGTGCGGTTTATGGTCACGCGGGGTCATTGGACCTTACTTTTTCGAAAATGAGGCTGGAGCAACAGTTGCGGTGAATGGATTGACTTTTTATGGCCGGAATTGGATGGTATTGATCTGGACAACGTTTACTTTCAACAAGACGGCGCTACGTGCCATACAAGCAACGAAACCATTGATCTTTTACGGGAAAAGTTTCCGGACCATGTTATCTCTCGAAGAGGTGATCACAATTGGCCACCGGGATCTTCCGTCTTGGAGTTTTGTAAGCTGCAGCACGAGCAACAGACCAATACTATTGCATTTTTAAAGTTTCTGACATTTTGAAATTGTGAACTTTTTGATCAGATGGCTATGCAGTTCTTTACCTTTGAGGTAATAATTTCAAAATGTAATTATTATGTGGGGCATAATTACTTGATGACAGGCGCAAGTGAAGCAAATTGTGCGTGTTTCATCCTGCAACGTGTGGCTTGACCTAAATTTTTAATTTGAAGTCGCGTTCAATTTAACATCAAAATTAGAACTGCTAAGACAAAGTTAATAATTGCTTGGTAGATAGTTCTGTTCTCGACTCAAATTTTTATACTTTTATTGAATCATGGAAAATAAATTTGAACGCGCGTTGAATTTGACAGGTGTATTTTCCAAGTCGTATCGAAAAATAGATTGCATTTTTCCCGCCTCAACTGTAAATTAAATTGCAATTGGCAAGAGTACTAAAATTATAATCACCCTATATTTCAAAAAACCTCTGGCGGAAAAAACAAAAAGGTATAGATATATACATACGCATGGGAATGTAAATCATTCGAAATCGTTCATGAGCAGAAGTAGAAGTAGAAATGGGAAAGAGAGGAAAAGCGCCCCTGTAAGTAGTATAAAATATTTTGTATTTTAAAATAATAATAATATAAATAAAATTGAAAAATTATAGTAATAAAAAAATGGACAAAGCAACAAATAATGCACAAACAGCCGGAGCAGTAGCAGCTCAAGAAGCAGCAAATGAATCAGGTGAAGGCCGAGACGGAGGACCAGCCGTAGGATTACCAGCATCAGCAGCACCAACAACAGAAGCAGGACCACCTGTAGGATTACCAGCATCAGCAGCACCAACAACAGAAGCGGCGCTACCAGAAGCAACAGCATCAGCTTCAAATACAGGAGCAGCAGCAGCGTCGGCATCAACCGCAGCAAAAGCGGGCAAAAAGTCGAAAAACAAAAAAAAGAAGATTGAGGCAGAAGGCTCAACAATTATCATGCATGTTCATCAAAATAAAATTATTGTGATAAAATAATAAAAAAATAAAGTTATACTTTCCTCTACATTGTTATTGTTTATTTTTCCCCTCCATTTTATTTTTTCCTTTGCAGAAATGGTGTTATTTCCATTTTCCAATTTATTTAAATAAAATAAAAATAAGGATTAACTGGAAAAAATTTAGTTAAAAAAAAAAAAAGAAATGAAAAATCTACTGTAGTACTGCAACAAATGGCTCGAATCCACCATTCCAAGATTAAGAATCCAAACTACCTCTCTACTGAATGAGCCAAGTGATGTTAATTATTTCAAAGTTATAAATGCATATTAAAATAAAATTGAGTCTATCATCACATATTCATATACATATGCTAACACACACAAAAAGGCAGTAAGTAAAATTATAAAGTGTTTAAAAAGTAAATATTAATAAAAAAGATATTGGGAAATATAATTTTAAAGTATATTTCCTCCATTCACCTTAAAATACAAAATAAATGTCCATGCTAAAGAAATTTTTTGCATATAAAATGACTTAAGAAATAAAAAATGCCATATATTGAGGAGTAAAAGTAAAGAAACTTTGGCCGTGTTATGAATCTACAGATCATAACCTTACCCTATATACAATTCATAAGACTCACCAACCACACGAATTCATTATCGGCTCACCAAATACTTATCGCAATGATAATCAAATTTCTCATACCTACCTTTCTAAAAACAAAAACGACAAACTTATGTAGATCGTACATACATAAATTTCAATCACCTTTTCCTCAGTCACAAAAATGACAAACATATGTACATCGCTACATATATCCATTTTTCAGGTGCATTTCTCCACGCCACAAAAATGACAAACATATGTACATCGCTACATATATACATTTTTCAGGTGCATTTCTTTACGCCACAAAAAATGACAAACATATGTACATCGCTACATATATACATTTTTCAGGTGAATTTCTTTACGTCACAAAAATTTTATAAATATGTACATTCTTACATATAAATTTCTCGATCGCACCAAACAAAAGATATAATTGGCCACCCGCAAGAAATCAACCTTTGTACTTCTTGACGTGTGTCCAAATATCAAGAATTATTGCATCTCTTGCAATTTGATGCCTATACGGCGCTTGGAATTGCGATCGATTATGATCAAAGTCCATCGTGTGACCCATGGAAATTCCAAATTTCACAAGGCAATAAACTTTGATTTTTATATGCTTACCTAGGTGGGTAATAGCAAAGAAATGAAAACTAAGCATTTCTGATGAATATCGATTAATTGCAAGCCAAAATATATTACCTTTGCCCCAAATAAATTATTTGCCTACCCTGGGAAAATCGATTTATGTGGAAGGGAGTATCATCCCATGTTAAATTTTTAAATAAAAGACGAGTATCGGGATAGGAAAAGGCAGAAGTATTATTACATCTGAAGAAGTAATTCCTACATTAAAAGAAGTATTTTAACTCTAAAAAGCATTCCTAGAGCGTCCCCCTACCAAAGGTAAGGCCTCTAGTTAAAAAATTAAAAGTAATAAAATTGTGAATTGACGCAAGAGAATATATAAAAAAAAAAAATAAACAGTCGTTTCCTAAGTGAAAGTGTTTTTTGTACAAAAGGTCCCGATAGTCTGTTAGGACTATCTCTAGAGCCCTTGTTGTACAGGCGGTACAACAGCCGCTAGAAGTCTATAATTTCGAAATGAAAATTAAATGAAAATTTGGAATAAATAGGTTATAGGAAGAATAAATATGAAATAAATACCCGCAACTCCCTCGCCTAGACAAATGAAACTTTATTACAAATATATTTTTCGCAATATATATATATATTGTTACAATTTCCAATTGTTAGAAAAACCGCTTCCGTTGCTGGGGAGCTCAGGGAGCACCCCTTTTTATTTTGCTGGTTTCGCAGGCTACCCTGCTGGCGAGATTTCGTCCACTTGGCCGAGCGAGTACCAGGATGAGATGAGTCAGGTGCCAGATTTCGTGCAGGTGCGCGAGAAATCAATGAACAAATTTGGATGGTTACCTGTGATCTCCTTCCGTCTCCGTCAACGGGGACTTCTGATGTGGAACCCAGCGGAGCAAAGCTCGGATTCGGATGGGAAGTCTGATAGCACTTTTTTTTTTCTATTTATTTTCCCTTTATACTTCTTTTCAGTTTTATTATTTCGATTTAATTAATTACTTGCTTCTTTTTAATTTTAAAATCACAAAAACTTTTCTTGCGCACGTCTATCTTGCTAGTCTAGAACTTTTCTTAAGACACTTGTCCGCGCCTTTTTTCTTCTATTTCCTACCCTGCTTAATTTGGTACAAAAATTTACCTACTTAGCTTATTCTAGTGACCTCTATTGTCGGCTAGCTCCAAGTGATGCCACACTTCGCTGAATTAATTACAATATTTGCCTTAAATATGTCGCAAACCTACTTCAATTTCTTATCAGAATACAAGTTAGACATCTTTTACTTTTTTAATTACACGGTAGAAATATTTTACTTATTTAATTACAAGTTAGCTATAGTTTTTACTTAGTTAGTGACAAGTTAGCAATATTTTACTTATTTAATTACAAGTTAGCTATAGTTTTTACTTAGTTAGTGACAAGTTAGCAATATTTTACTTTTTTAATTACAAGTTAGCTATAGTTTTTACTCGTACAGCGGCAGGTTAAAATGAGAACATCCCAACCCCAAATGAAGGCCCTCAATTAATCGAACCCAATCTGCAACTTTTCCAAAGAAATAGGGATGTTAAACTTTTATCATTCATTAAAAATGCCTAGTGAAAGGTGTGGAGAATTCATGCTGCCATCTACTTTATAAAGCGGGAACCTTTGCTTTTACTGGGTAACTCCCTACTGCCTTAGTCAAATTATCAGTGACGTTCTTTGCTTGAGACTTTACCAGCGTTAAAATTTATATAGAAATGTTACATTTTACTGGAACTCAATACTAAGCTTACACAATTGATTCTCTTATGGGACGAAGTTGCTTTCAGTTTCATTGGGGTGCTTTAGCTTACTGCATACACACGCTGACATATATAAAATGGACTGCTGATACTACTGCAATTGCTTACATTCTTTGACATTATTATGGGATCACTTTTCCATAATTGTCTTGTTTAGGTTTAACTACTTTATTCCGCGGAACTACAAACAATAAGTTCCATACAAAATGCACCACAGTCCAGTTTCAGTTCAGTGGTTTTCCAATCGAATATATAGAATAGAAATAGATGGCAATACAATATTTGTCATCCTTTCTCTGTCCCCCATAGCTACTTTTAGGGGCAGGCAGACAAAAATTGCTTAAGTTTATTTCTTTAAAAATCAAGTTTAAACAATATTTGATGTTGTATGAGATAAGCTTCCAAGAATAGAAATAATTCCGAATGCAACTGTAATTTGTTGAACTTTTAATATGAATATTAAAGCGAAAGCAAAACTTGAAATTAAGATAATTGTCACACCCTGCCAAAAAGGGTTGACCAACATGAAGTAAAGAATTAGGCAGTCCATGTTATATCTGTCAGTGCATACACTTCTGGTTTGTTACTTTGTTTTCATTTAATTTTGTGACATGTTGGTTTTGTTTTGTTTTTAAATTTATTGACACTTGCATGCAATTGCAATTCTTCACCAGTGCTAGCGGTGTAAATTTGAGAATATATAATTATTCTTCTGCGATTTGTAATGCCGTGGTCTCGTGAAAATGTTGAAAAGCTGAACAACTATTGTTTGCAAATGAGAGGAATTAGTTTGGAGAGATTTGAAGATGTGCAAGGACATGTATCTTGACGGGACTTAAGAATGGCAAAAAAAAACAACAGAAATTCTATGGTGAAAGGGATACTATGGATTTATTGTTTTTGTTAAGTAAGACTGGCATAAAGAAGACAATGGAACCAAACCTAAATACCTGGCTAAGCTACGAGATCTGGTATTGGAAGGTATTGCAAATTACAAACCGCACAACTGCTAAAATGGAAAAGGTATACGAATCAGATTTGAACTTGTTTATTGATTTTTTAGTTATTAACGATCCAACATCATGATTTTTTGCTGCCGATGATCGATGATTGTTGTTTCGATTAGTCCTTGGAAGCTGCAAGTTATGCTTTTGAAACAATACATTCGTCATTTCGCTGGGTGACTTACATAGGTATTTCCTAGATTTTAAATTTGATCAGAACCCGAAATGGACAAGAGAGTCTACTACTCGATTTTACTATGAAACATTCAAATTGAATCCAGCAATTGGAATGCTCCACATCAACTCGGTGCCCTGTTTTACGGACACAATTCGATTTAGACTTGATCTATCATTACCTTTACTTTTGATATGCACTGTTCCCTTTTACTTAAGTGAACCTAACGTTGACAAACTACCTCTTGCACATGCAGACTAGCTTGAACAGTTAGATTCCGATAAAGTTGGATTTAGTTTATGCGATTTTTACGCTCGATTCTTCTTGATAGTGGACTTATTTCTTTTCGAATCATGCCCTGTGTCCAGCACATACGTTTTACCTCCTTTCTCCTTTGGCTTATTCGTTCTTTAAGCTTCCCCAGGTAATGGCACTTTTGTAACACTGCTCCCCCCTGTTAAAGCTTGTAGCTCCGTCCAAGCTCTCTTTTTCTGTTCTAGAGAATTTCATTTTAGTATTTAAAATATTTACGGACAGCTAGGAAAACACCAGGGATAAGTGCGGTATAAGTTGTTCTTTTACCAGAAGCCTTATTGACGCCATGTCTTTAAGCTAATTTCTCACCGATAATAAAGGCGAAACAATACGACTTTAAAGCGAAATTTTAAAATGAGAACGCGTTACATCAAGACTATCGGTGCGGATTTAATTACTTGTTTCTTCTTCCCATGAGAAATCAAGACTATTTAATGTCTGCTCGGATGATGAGTTATTAAGATAAACCGCGGACAAACTAAACTAAGTACGGATTAAAGATGAAAATTAAGTTGGGGTTATCTACATACATCAGACAACCGGCCACCCTGCAAGTTTGTTAGGGTTATTTTAACAAATCGTACTGCGAGCAAGCAACAACGTACTTTGTATGATGATTTGAATGATAATTGAATTTTGATGTGAGGATGCTGAACAATATCCCCAGACATGCAAGAGTAAAGCTATGCAATAAGAATCGTTATTGACGCATTAAGAGGCAGGTCCTCCAATACTTTGTGGTTGGGGTAAAACTTCAGCTAACTGTTTTCTTAGTGCCTCCAATGTTATATTCTAGATTAGCCTCGTCTTCAAAATCGAATGTTTCGTTTCCACTTCCAACATTATTTGTTTGTGGATGAAGAAACCAACCTCCCTTACTTGTGTCATTCTCCAAATCATCATTATTATCGCCTTCGCATAATAATTTTTGAACGTATTTGTTATTGGCTTTTGATTCACTCATATCTGGCAGAGTCAAATATTTATTTTCTATGCATGGCGTACTTATTTGGGCAAGAGTGTCTCTAGTAAAAAAAAAAAAAATCTTCTATCGACCCAGCTGGACTTAAAATGGGTAAATTAGTGTCAGTCTTTGGTTGCATGTCTAAATTACTAGAAATATCAGCAGTACTACTGGTTGCTTCTAGGTTAATGTTTTTGTCATAATCAAAAGTACACTGTGTCACTGAGAAAACTTGTATGGTGTTTTGAGAATTATTCTTTAAAGCTTCTCTTCGCTGTTCGACTAAGACTTCACATTCATGTGGTACAATATCCACTAAATTTTCAGCTTCAGCACGTATACTTTCTAATTCACTATTTTCATTCTTATTATTAACTATGTCATTGTTGACTTGGTCGGATGTTGGATTTGGTTGCATTCCATTAGTACTGTTATTAATTAGAATTTGCCTAATCACAGTTAGAAAGTTTGTGGTATTATCCCCAAACTCATCAGGAAGATCATTTTCCTCGTCACAAATATTGCTCAATTCATCAGTTCCAGGAATTCGTCCAATTACACAAGATATAAAACACAATTCAAAGTCAGCAGTATCAATTAACTCCATGCAAATAATATCTCAATCCCCCGAAACGCCATCTTCAAATCCTGTAACAATTGGTGTCAATCCTAGTACATCAGAATTGATTTTAAATACTACCGTCTCACCTAGCTTGATGTGTCCCCCAAATCTAGGCTTATACAACCTAACCATAGATCAAGTCCTTATAGCCAACACCATATTAAACGATAAAAATGATTTGATTTCACAATCCACGCGAGATGACATTCTTAACCATCCGAAACCAAAACCCCTCCTAACTAGCTCTGCCATACCAGAGACAGGTCATACACCTACCTCCAACTCCCCCTCACACGCTAACACCACCATATTAACTACCACCCAACCACTAACAATCAACCAACTACCCACTGTCCACCAAACACCTTCATCAGCATCTCCCGCGAAATCAATCATTCGAACACAAGCCATCATACACACCAAGCCGAGTGGCGAACCTACAACAGCTTTCACATCTTCGCCGCCCACGGTTACCCAATCTCAATCAGAAAGTTTAACCTTGCCAGTTCCATCAGTAATTACGGTAAGCCAAGGTACAATGACTGATACTATCAGAATAACGGGACGAATAGGAGGGATTATTTGTAGTATCATAATTGATACTGGAGCGACACATTCGATCTTACACGGACGAGTCTTTAGACGCATGCAGTACCAATCACACCTCCAGCCATGCTTAACGTCTCTAAGAAATGTAACGGGCGAAACCAGTGAAGTGGAAGGAAGAGTACTCTTGCCGGTAGTCATCAAGCGAAACACAACAACTCACACGTTTTATGTAGCGGAAATCTTCGATAACTGCATCCTGGGAATGGATTTCTTAGCAAGCCATAAATGTAGGATCGATCTAGAAAATCTCACTCTGCTAGTAGGTACTGAGAGCATTCCACTCCGAAGTGACCAAGGCAACCTGGTCATGCGAACTATTTGCGACTGCGTTATCCCCACACTTGACACCAATTGTTACAATTTCCAATTGTTAGAAAAACCGCTTCCGTTGCTGGGGAGCTCAGGGAGCACCCCTTTTTATTTTGCTGGTTTCGCAGGCTACCCTGCTGGCGAGATTTCGTCCACTTGGCCGAGCGAGTACCAGGACGAGATGAGTCAGGTGCCAGAGTTCGTGCAGGTGCGCGAGAAATCAATGAACAAATTTGGATGGTTACCTGTGATCTCCTTCCGTCTCCGTCAACGGGGACTTCTGATGTGGAACCCAGCGGAGCAAAGCTCGGATTCGGATGGGAAGTCTGATAGCACTTTTTTTTTCTATTTATTTTCCCTTTATACTTCTTTTCAGTTTTATTATTTCGATTTAATTAATTACTTGCTTCTTTTTAATTTTAAAATCACAAAAACTTTTCTTGCGCACGTCTATCTTGCGAGTCTAGAACTTTTCTTAAGACACTTGTCCGCGCCTTTTTTCTTCTATTTCCTACCCTGCTTAATTTGGTACAAAAATTTACCTACTTAGCTTAATCTAGTGACCTCTATTGTCGGCTAGCTCCAAGTGATGCCACACTTGGCTGAATTAATTACAATATTTGCCTTAAATATGTCGCAAACCTACTTCAATTTCTTATCAGAATACAAGTTAGACATCTTTTACTTTTTTAATTACACGGTAGAAATATTTTACTTATTTAATTACAAGTTAGCTATAGTTTTTACTTAGTTAGTGACAAGTTAGCAATATTTTACTTATTTAATTACAAGTTAGCTATAGTTTTTACTTAGTTAGTGACAAGTTAGCAATATTTTACTTATTTAATTACAAGTTAGCTATAGTTTTTACTCGTACAGCGGCAGGTTAAAATGAGAACATCCCAACCCCAAATGAAGGCCCTCAATTAATCGAACCCAATCTGCAACTTTTCCAAAGAAATAGGGATGTTAAACTTTTATCATTCATTAAAAATGCCTAGTGAAAGGTGTGGAGAATTCATGCTGCCATCTACTTTATAAAGCGGGAACCTTTGCTTTTACTGGGGAACTCCCTACTGCCTTAGTCAAATTTTCAGTGACGTTCTTTGCTTGAGGCTTTACCAGCGTTAAAATTTATATAGAAATGTTATTTTACTGGAACTCAATACTAAGCTTACACAATTGATTCTCTTATGGGACGAAGTTGCTTTCAGTTTCATTGGGGTGCTTTAGCTTACTGCATACACACGCTGACATATATAAAATGGACTGCTGATACTACTGAAATTGCTTACATTCTTTGACATTATTATGGGATCACTTTTCCATAATTGTCTTGTTTAGGTTTAACTACTTTATTCCACGGAACTACAAACAATAAGTTCCATACAAAATGCACCACAGTCCAGTTTCAGTTCAGTGGTTTTCCAATCGAATATATAGAATAGAAATAGATGGCAATACAATATTTGTCATCCTTTCTCTGTCCCCCATAGCTACTTTTAGGGGCAGGCAGACAAAAATTGCTTAAGTTTATTTCTTTAAAAATCAAGTTTAAACAATATTTGATGTTGTATGAGATAAGCTTCCAAGAATAGAAATAATTCCGAATGCAACTGTAATTTGTTGAACTTTTAATATGAATATTAAAGCGAAAGCAAAACTTGAAATTAAGATAATTGTCACACCCTGCCAAAAAGGGTTGACCAACATGAAGTAAAGAATTAGGCAGTCCATGTTATATCTGTCAGTGCATACACTTCTGGTTTGTTACTTTGTTTTCATTTAATTTTGTGACATGTTGGTTTTGTTTTGTTTTTAAATTTATTGACACTTGCATGCAATTGCAATTCTTCACCAGTGCTAGCGGTGTAAATTTGAGAATATATAATTATTCTTCTGCGATTTGTAATGCCGTGGTCTCGTGAAAATGTTGAAAAGCTGAACAACTATTGTTTGCAAATGAGAGGAATTAGTTTGGAGAGATTTGAAGATGTGCAAGGACATGTATCTTGACGGGACTTAAGAATGGCAAAAAAAAACAACAGAAATTCTATGGTGAAAGGGATACTATGGATTTATTGTTTTTGTTAAGTAAGACTGGCATAAAGAAGACAATGGAACCAAACCTAAATACCTGGCTAAGCTACGAGATCTGGTATTGGAAGGTATTGCAAATTACAAACCGCACAACTGCTAAAATGGAAAAGGTATACGAATCAGATTTGAACTTGTTTATTGATTTTTTAGTTATTAACGATCCAATATCATGATCTTTTGCTGCCGATGATCGATGATTGTTGTTTCGATTAGTCCTTGGAAGCTGCAAGTTATGCTTTTGAAACAATACATTCGTCATTTCGCTGGGTGACTTACATAGGTATTTCCTAGATTTTAAATTTGATCAGAACCCGAAATGGACAAGAGAGTCTACTACTCGATTTTACTATGAAGCATTCAAATTGAATCCAGCAATTGGAATGCTCCACATCAACTCGGTGCCCTGTTTTACGGACACAATTCGATTTAGACTTGATCTATCATTACCTTTACTTTTGATATGCACTGTTCCCTTTTACTTAAGTGAACCTAACGTTGACAAACTACCTCTTGCACATGCAGACTAGCTTGAACAGTTAGATTCCGATAAAGTTGGATTTAGTTTATGCGATTTTTACGCTCGATTCTTCTTGATAGTGGACTTATTTCTTTTCGAATCATGCCCTGTGTCCAGCACATACGTTTTACCTCCTTTCTCCTTTGGCTTATTCGTTCTTTAAGCTTCCCCAGGTAATGGCACTTTTGTAACAATATATATATATAAATAGTTTGAAATTTGGCCGTGAAAAAATGTGTTGGATTTCAGTAACACACATTAAATGAAAGCAAATATGGCGAACCCCGCAATGTAATAGATGAATGAAAACGGATCAAAGATGTTTGTATGGGAAAGAAAGTGGCGTAAATGTCTCAAAAAACATCCGTAAAATGTGATGATTTTCAATATAGTATAGTATTTTTTTCACAATGGACCAACTCTAATCAATATTACTATCAGCTATAAAATTGGACTTGGTTCACTTTAAGAATAAGCCCGTCATATATAAAAATAATAAAATAAAAAAAAGTAATCAAAGAAAAACCTACCACTGTCAACAATCGAACCCATATACCCGTCCCACTCAAAGACTTTCTCCTACCGCTCTACTGACTGAGCCAAACTTCCTTATATTCTTGTAGCTATAAATAAATATTTAAACGAAATTCTGTTCTATCTCTCAGCTATATACTGATGTTTCAAAATTAATCTTGATTGTTTCAGATTTTTTTATGGTAAACCCTTACAAAATGTTTGATTTCGCAAATCTACGTGCCATATAAGCAACGAAACCATTGATCTTTTACGCGAAAAGTTTCCGGACCATGTTATCTCTCGAAGAGGTGATCACAATTGGCCACCGGGATCTTCCGTCTTGGAGTTTTGTAAGCTGCAGCACGAGCAACAGACCAATACTATTGCATTTTTAAAGTTTCTGACATTTTGAAATTGTGAACTTTTTGATCAGATGGCTATGCAGTTCTTTACCTTTGAGGTAATATTTTCAAAATGTAATTATTATGTGGGGTATAATTACTTGATGACAAGCGCAAGTGAAGCAAATTGTGCGTGTTTCATCCTGCAACGTGTGGCTTGGCCTAAATTTTTAATTTGAAGTCGCGTTCAATTTAACATCAAAATTAGAACTGCTAAGACAAAGTTAATAATTACTTGGTAGATAGTTCTGTTCTCGACTCAAATTTTTATACTTTTATTGAATCATGGAAAATAAATTTGAACGCGCGTTGAATTTGACAGGTGTATTTTCCAAGTCGTAGATATATATATAAATAGTCGTATATATATATATAAATAGTTGGAAATTTGGCCGTGAAAAAATGTGTTGGATTTCAGTAACACACATTAAATGAAAGCAAATGTGGCGAGCCCCGCAATGTAATAGATGAATGAAAACGGATCAAAGATGTTTGTATGGGAAAGAAAGTGGCGTAAATGTCTCAAAAAACATCCGTAAAATGTGATGATTTTCAATATAGTATAGTATTTTTTCACAATGGACCAACTCTAATCAATATTACTATCAGCTATAAAAGTGGACTTGGTTCACTTTAAGAATAAGCCCGTCATATATAAAAAAAAAATAAAATAAAAAATAAATAATCAAAGAAAAACCTACCACTGTCAACAATCGAACCCATATACCCGTCCTACGCAAAGACTTTGTCCTACCGCTCTACTGACTTAGCCAAACTTCCTTAAGCTCTTGTAGCTATAATGTGTATTTAACCGAAATTCTGTTCGATCTCTCAGCTATATACTGATGCTTCAAAATTAATCTTGATTGTTTCAGATTCTTGGCTGGACTTGTTGAACTCAAATGCTTGTAGAATTGGAAGGAATTAACCGAATTGGCTCAAATAAATTTTAAACGATAAAGCACGAATGTCAAAAGCCACTTCTTGAAATAGACGGTACAGTTGCTTTCTGTGGACGCCAACAGGAGGCGTCTAATCGGCATTACCTTTCCAGGACATTTTAATTTTTTTTAATAGGAAAATAATATCTGAGAATGCTGAAATTCGGTATAGGCAATTCTTTTATGATCACAATTGTAGAAAAAAATAAAAAATTGGAACAACTGTTATTTCATGGAACGAAATTTCCAAATCAATTTTCAGGAGATTTCTCGCGCCAAATTTTTAGCTTTTGTCACGTATGGCTGAGGAGTTTGAAAATATGCTCAAAAAATCAGAACAAAATCATTATAAAAATTAAGCTAAAAAAATTTGCATATTAATTAAAAAATAACGGGAATTTTAATTCATTCCTAAATATGAGCATGCAAATTAAATGACATAATGAAATCTATGTATGACAATCTTTTAAACCGTTTGTCGGATAGCATTGAAAAAAACACAATAATTTAGGGACAGTAGTATACTACTTCTTAATTTATAACGAGACTTATACGATTGCTATAAGTCCCGTTAACATTAAAACATTTCAATCATACCGAAATTTCCCCATATAAATGAGAAACGAATGTAATTAGAAATTAATTTGGCGAACCATGCAAACTTATTTGGTTAGTTATTCCCAAACGACTTTAAATAATGACTTGTAGTTTTTTTAGATGAAAGCTATCGAATTAGAGATAACACTAAGAGAAAAAAAGTGGCTTAATTGTTGCAGGATAAAAAAAAAATGGCGCTGAATGTAATGTAATGGCCGATGAAAAGTAGTATTTTAGAAAAATCATCCGCGATTCGGTAATTAGAATCCCAAGGAGGTTTGGTAAAAAGATTTATTTTTAGGAAAAATAGGGGTTGTAATTAACTACCCCTATTCAACCCTTCTTGAAAATTTCATTACTAAAAAATTGATTTGAAATTTTTGTTTTGTTTTTTAAATCCAAAAATTTTACCGTTTTTATCTCCACCGCCCCAACCAGTTCAAACCAACCCTTAAGTTTACACCCCCCGTAATACCACATATCGTAGCTATATTGTGAAAAAGTAATGGTTAAAATCGGACCAACACTTACAGCAAACTATCGACTTTGGTGTGTGAAAAAATTTAGATATTTTTTAAAATAACCCGTAAAATGCTCAATTTGGTCGTCTTCCACAACAAATGAGATGCTATAAAATTTTTAAATATAAACGGTAAAGGACGTTTGTAGTATGAAATCGCATCTACATTTTGTCCCATAAAATTAAATGTAATTAGTTTTCCGATTGAGCTAATAGTTTAGCAGAAAACTTAATAATAGAAGAACGACCTCGTTTTACAGCAATTTTTGCCGTTTTTTGCCCTGGAAATATGTAAAAATTTATAACGGAATAACGGTGCTTCGGAGGAATTTTTTTGTAAAGATGAAAAAGTTTCGTAATCGAACACTAATAACTATGGTTGAAAAAAAAAATGAAAGAATAGCTCATATGTAGTAATGGGGTATATGTGACCCAGATGAGGAAAAACTTTGAACTTCGGGAGTAAAAGCTCAGTGAGAAAATGTCTCAAATCACAAATGAAAACCTTCTAATAGATAGAGAATTTTACTATCTTTAATTTGAATGTAAAAATTTTTCTCTACAGGCATCCGTTATGATGCAGGGTCCGACAAAGTGAAAAAGTGGTTTTAAGGTAAAATGTAAAAGGGTGGAAAAAATATATATACTACGAAGTATACTCGATTGAAATTTGAAAAACGCCATTCGATAGAGCTCGGCGGGGGCTTTAATTTGACACCCCACATGCCATATTTGGGGCATGAGGGGGTTGGGGTAACAACCCCCCACCCTAAAATTCCCCCACCCAAAATTTTTTTTTCATAACTTTAATCGCTTGATCGAACTAAGGAAGAATCCCAAGTCAGTTTTTTGATCCGCCACCCCGTCTCCCCGCAAAACAGGTTCGAATATTGAAAATAATTAAAGCAAATTTCTGAACTTCAAATACTATTATTAAATAAATAAGGGCCGAAAAAGAAAATCGATCACACCAATTTGTTTTTCGCTGATGTTTTATTATGTTTTCTAGAAAGTTTCATGCTCTTTGATGCGTTATTACTTATGTTTTGGGATCGCAAATTTGCAATAACTTTTTTGTGGGGAAGAACCGTGATTCGGGTAGATGTAAATTGAACACGCTGTTGAAATCAACTCAGTACCACCCCTAAGCGATATTAGTGCACAGGTCGATAGTCCTCGAAGGGATCTTTTATTTGCCACACTCGAAATTTTCCTCGGACATCCGCCTCCCCCGCTCCACCCTCTAAGATTTTACGTTACGTTTTACCTCCCCCCACCCACAAGGAATGGTGGAGGGGGTGAAATTTCAGATTCGTAAATTTCGAAGTGTTCTCTTTCCAACGATACCACACTTGATCCAGTGGAGTTCGAATTTCACTTGCTATAAGTCGGGCAATTGACCCTTAACTTGTTCGAAAATCATCAAGCTTATATGAAAATTTTTCGAAATTCGAAAAAAAGATAACATCATGCTATGGTAAATTATAAAGTTAATATACATAAAAAATTTCATCCCACTGGGAATAGAAATACGGAATCTACAGAGATTTAAAAAAAACGCTATTGCCCCACCTTCCGCCCTTTTCTGGGCGTTTCGAAAATACTGCTTATCTAAATTTTTGATATTTTATAGCCACGTTCATAGGCTTTTGAACAAATCTTAAAACATTGCGCTAGGCCCGCAGGAAGTTGAGAAATAAGAGAAAATCTGAAATGACGATCTGAAATCTTAAACTGCGTGAATTTCGAAATATATTTCGAATTTCGAATATTTTCGAAAACCAAAAGATACCTTATCAAAAGATCTATAAGGTGTATAAATGTCATCCTCCTACTCCTTAAATTACTCGAGTTAGAGTTAATATCGAAAATTCACCCCTCCCTAATTTTCTCCCCACCCAAAAGTCCAAATGAACTGAATCTTGAAAAAATCGATTCAGAATAAAAAGATCTTTCCAAAAAGTGCTATATTTAAAAAATCGTACGATTCAAATAAAAGTTATTCGAATTCGAAAATGTCCAAATTTGACCATCATAAAAGGTATTTTCGAATTCGAATTTCGTACCCAAAGGTGAATGGGGAAAAATTCAATATATATTTTATCGACATATGAAATTTCATATAAATCCGACAGTAATTATAAAAGTTTTAGTACCAAAGACTTTTTCATGTTTTTCACTCATCACGTTTTGCTTTATATGAAAATGACACCCTAAGGCTGTCTCACTATAACGACTATAAAATTCAATTATCCATGGTTCCATAAAAGGGACGGTAAGGTTAGTTATGTTTTTATTGATAAATACTACGATAAGATTAGAAGCATTTCATTGCCAAGAGGGAGACAATCTCGCTAAATGTCAAAATAAAGGAAGATAAGAATCTATTATCTATAGTTCAATAAAATGTTCGAAAAAGTTACACGTGTTTATACTAATAGTTGTGCTAATGCTTAATTTTTGTACCACTGATCGCTCATGCTTCCTGATTAAAAGTGGAGAAGCGATCGGATATGGAATTTGTACCAATGCCTAAATCAAGTTCTCAAAGTTTTCCAATTCATTCAGAATATTTCTTCGTATAAGTAAAAATACGTTTTATTGAGTTTTCTGTAGATTATTATTCCTTTTTTCGTTTTTTATTTGTACAATATTTTAAATCCAGTACTCAATAAGTTATTATTTTCCTCTTTCTAAACTTCAGTTCGGATTTAACAAAATTGTTCTTTAAATTGAATTCACAAATACTTTTCGTTTTAACTTTACTAAAAGCTTTTTAGTCAGGTTCACCAAAATTATTCCTAAATTAAATTCACAAATATTGTCGTTTAAATCTTAGTCAAATTCCCGGAGATGAAACTTTTAGCGGCGGGTGTTGAAAAAGAACTCCTCGAGGTTTGGGCAAGTTGCACCCAGGTACCCATGATTACTCCAGAAAGCTTTTTTGTTATTCTTTTTGCTTTCGCACAACGTTGAAAAATCGTACCAGAGAAAATGCAGAAAGTTTTGATGCAAGCTACATATATGCATCAATGAAAAACTGTAATCCGATATGCACTTGTGCCCCCGTCTTGAAATAATAATTTTAAGAGGGCGAGAATAATTGTGATAATTGTGTGTATGTATGTACATACAATTAGATTCGCGGAAGTAAGTAATGTACGTATTTATGCCAAATTGTATTTTACTCTAAATGGGAATGCATTTTAAATTTTGATTGAGATTTTAAAACGAAAAATATTTTCATTTTCAGGGTCGTGGTATGTTCTATATCAATATATTGATGTAATGACCTTATAGTTGTGATTCGAGGCATTGGGTACCTGTGTCACAAGATGGGATTAACTACATTTCACTGTTATCAGTCTAGTAGCTACAAAACTTGTGAAGAATTAGATGCCCCACTAGGAACTAAGCCTGAGTCTTAAATATAAATATACAGGAAAGAAAACGGATGATGAAGTTAGTTAGTTACGTTTGTATCAAAATCATTAGTCAACTAAGATTCTACAATTAAGAGACTGAACCACATCTACGGTCAACAAATTTACTCTACTTTCCTCAATTTTGATTACATTCCTAGCATAAGAGTTGCTAATGTCCTGGTTATACCAACTTGATTTGATATCACTGCATGTCTTTGAACATCGCTGTGGGGTTGCCCCATGGGTTGATATTCACACTTCGGGAAAGACACTGTGCCGCCCTTTTGCCTTATCTAGGATTATCCATGTAACCAAAATAGAAAATCTTCAAATGTCGAGAGGTTTTAGCCACCTGATTACCAATTGGCGGATGCTAGGTAGCCAATATTTTTTTCTCGAGAGGTATGCGCTTTCACCCTTCTTTCCCTAAACAGCTCAAGAATATAAGTTAGCTAAAAAAAACGCTGATGTGAAGCCCTACGTTCACTCGGTTGTTTAAATATGCAATTTAACATAAATTTCGCAATATTTCCATCTTTTCAGAGCTGTCCAAAATGGCGACAGTACGCTGAAACAGCGTCGGCGTCACCTTTCAAACGAAAACCTTTAGAACTTTTCCCCAATAGTTTTGATCACCACAATCCCAAATTATTCACTTCAAATGTTCACCGAATGAATGATAGCACGAGTTAAAATCACCGGAAAACTATATAAATATTATAAGTTGCGCGGAGCTAAAAATTCGTTTGACCTGTCATTTACAACAGTGTTTTCATTTATATTTCCTTTGTTTTTATTGTAAGAAATTCATTTGTTCAAACTGCTTGATTAATGAGCTATATATTCTAAAAGTACCTCAAAAATCAAACTTGTGTAGCCCATACGAAATTACAAACGAGCATTTGTCAACGTGGAGCCCACTGACATATAACATGGGCTGCCTGATTTTCTATTTCATATAGGTTGGCTGGGGTGTTAAGGATTCTCACGAATCATTCTAATATTTGTGTTAACTTAGTATTTACCTGTGCGCAATTAGTCCAGCAACGTTAGAAAATCAAACGAGAATTCAGTGAAGTTAAAGACTTTTGGTTCATCAGTTTGGAATCATGATTTACCTGTTAAAGATTTTCACGAATTATCCCAATATTAGTGTTAGTCCAACATCGTCAGAAAATCTGATAAGTTAATTGAGTACAGTTAAAGATTTTTGGTTCAACAGTTTTGGCATTATATCTTACCTGTTAAGGATTTTCACGAATTATTCCAACATTAGTGTTAACTTAGTATTTACATGTGCGCAATTAGTCCAGCTACGTCAGAAAATCTGAAACGAAAATTCAGTGCAGTTAAAGATTTCGGCTCATCAGTTTGGAATTATACAAACACTAGTGTTAACTAGTAAAGGAGTTTCGGTGGGATGGTGGGACGGCTGGGATAGCTCGTCGGATCAGGGTTTTTTAAAAATGAAACTCCTTCAGTTACAATATATTAATAAATTCTTTATTAAACGAAATAGCCTACCGTTTACAATGCTAATCATATGCTATTCTAGATTTAATTCCTTAAAGTCTATGATGTGCAAAATATTTTAGTCTACGTTCAATTATATTTTACCACATAGACCTGAGAGGGAGACAAATGCTATTCTACAGAAGACTTGGTTACCGGGTACGGAGATTCTTCACACGAAGTACCAAGGGAATTGTTCTCTAGTTTAAAGCAATTAGGGCAGGGCTGGTACGGGGATTCTTCACTCGACCTACCAACAGAATTAAATAATTTTACAGAGATGGATAATACCAGATGAAATATGTTATTTCGAATAATTCTAACAGAGACGGATGGTACGGAGATCTCTCACACGACGTACCGGTGCGATGTCGAGACGGGATATTTCTTGCAGCCTCGACGCGGGAATACAGGGAAGTTTGTACGGGGATTTCTCGTACGACGTACCAGTGCAGTGTCGAGGCGGGATAGTTCTCGCTAACCTCGACGCGGGCCAGAGCTCCTCAGTGGCTGATGCTTCTACTGGCGCAAGTTGTTTATATACAGAAAAACTTTCAAGCTCTTTTGCAAAGCTTTTCCTGTACTTGGCTAATACAGGCATGCTAATTATGAAGCCGCTGACTCCGGCAGCTTTTATGCATGCCCCAGTGATGTGGTAACTTGAACTAAAGTTCAGGTCCAAACAATTTACTTTACACTGAAATTTGTAACTTCGTTATAAATTTCGTATATACCTGTGCGCAATTAGTCCATCACACGAAAAATTTTAGCGACGTCTGCGTAGAGCAGGCAATTGGAATCTATATTTATTGGAATGTCATTTATAGAAATAATAAAGATAAATTGGCCGAGGATGGTACCCTGAGGGACACCTGAAGTTTGCTTAAAGGCCAGTGATTGGAACCCATTAACAACTACTATTTGAATTTATAATTTATCTGTGCGTAATATCGGAGGGAAATCTATTCAGCAGCGTCGAAAATTCTAAAAGGATAATTAGTGAAATTAAAGACATTCACGGAACAACTCAATATTTTACTTGAATTCGTAATTTACCTGTGTAAAATAATACGGCGATGATCATTTCAATATAAATTGAAGAGCTCCAGAACGTGAAACTTTGTTTGATACATGAACGGCTTCACGATGGCCCATGGAAAGGCGCATGTAATATAATTCCCCAAAATGTATTAGTTTAAGTTGCATGAAGGCCATTCTGGTTGTTTTTTTCCTTTGGAGTAGGTTGATAATAAAGATGTAAAATACAAGAAAATTTGTCTTGGCCTATCTGGCCGAATTTGTTGGAATAAGGTCGCTTGATTTAGCAGTAAGATTCGGCAGAGTAGGGCTCGAGCACGTAGATAGGAAAGCATAACAATGTCTTTGTAAGTATTTGTGAAGTAGTGAATTAGAAAACAAAGAGGAAACGATTTGTTGTTGGCCTGACTGGCAGGTTGCGTTGGCGCTGAGTGAAAGCCCAATAAAGAATAAAAAGGGAAAAGTATCAAGCCTACGGCATCTTTCACTACACCTTCGCAATATCCCCTGCGCTTATCTGGGATGTTTTTTTTACATATATCAAGCGGCATGCTAGAGTAAACGATTAATGGGCGGTGGTGAGATCATGCGGTGAAATCCTCGCACACACGCACTTCTACCAATGGGGCTAAGAATTACGTTTGGCTGCGAAGTCTTAGCCAGGCTGGATGCGGGCGATGGGCCCAAGTCACGCCCAGTCAGGACTCTACCATCATCTGGAGTCCTTGTCCTCTCTCTCTCTCTCTCGACGATTTCCATCTGCGTCTAACCTTCTCCGGGTGGTATTAATTTTTTCGGGGTTGTACTGTTTCGTGTTTTTTTTCAGCATTGTATACCTATAGCTTGAGATCTTCTATTTCCAGGTCACCCCGATGGAAGCACGTCGAGGTAATCCAGCATTGTTTTTTGTCCGTCTGTCTGTCCGAAGATCAAAGCAGGAGGTACAGTCGCTCTACTTTTTTCACTCGCAGAGCACGGATGTGGGTGGCAAGGAGCACCCCAAGCTGGCTGATCGCTAGCGGCAATATGCTGCGCGGCCACCTACATATATCCCCAAGATAATTTTGCAGCATCTACTTATATTCAGGACATTTTACATTTTAGGAAATATTCCATAACCTTATCGCAAAATACCTAAATTTTTTGGCAAAAATTTGTGTAAATTTCTTACTACTGGACCTAGACCCTCCTAGAAATACGCTACTGACCACATGTGATAAAGAATTCAGTGACAATCAGGCTCTTGACTGGAAACTACAAGCAGCTCGTTGAACATATGGACCTTAAAGCACTTAGAGGAAAACAATTCTGACAGAGAGCACATTAACATAGATTAACTTGAACGATATCGGTCGAATAGAGAGCTTCTGTTGCCACCCTATATACCACGAGGAGATATGATGATCCTTATGATGTTGTATTCACTAGAATGTATCATATTCTTCTTCAGGAAAATATTTTTAAGCTAACTTAAAGCAAAATTAGGCTATTCATGTCCACATGTATACGTAAGTAGTAGTTTTTATGGTGTGTGACTAAATAAATCTACCTCCCATAAATTTAACCCAACAAATTTTACAATTTCGCTTTACAAAAATAAAAAGGGGTTCTTCGGTTTCTTTTACGAAAACTAATTTTTATGTGATCCCAACAAAAACGTTAATAAAATGAATCCTCCCTCCGGGTACAAAAATACTTTCGGAGTTCGTGATAAGGTTCAAACGTCCCCCGAACAGATTGCCATGGTCTTTTTTGTATAAGCAAATATTTATTTGGTATTTTTTGCAGATTTGTTTTCTTTTCTTTTTAGTTTACTGTGAGTAGGAGAGGAAATAGTTTTCCAAAGGCTTGAGCTCTGTCAAATGTGGTTTAAGAGAATTTCTAATATTATGAGATTGGTATCCCTCGTAGTTTTAATAAATTCAATAGAATGTGCTATCCTGCTACCCTTTGTTGTTCCTAAAATTGGAGTATTAACCACAGCGTTTCAGGGATTTTATGTGCTTGGGTATAGTTGTAATAAGAACAACAAAGGAAAAAAATAGTCAACTTCGGTGGAAGATTATTAAAGGGTGGTATGGAAGGTGAGGTTTGAAGTAAAAAAATATCATAAAGTCTGAATTAAGTGGAAGGAACAATAATGTAGTCTGTGTACTGCAACCTATTAGAAATCTAGTGAATGTACTTCTACATATGATGGACTGAATCTGATTATGTGGTGCTTTCTCGACTACATCTGAACATGCTAAGTTAGGTAGCTCGTTATATTGTGGGCCACTTTTATAATATGCTACCATTATGGTCTTATATGGTATTTTGAATGTGATAGTCCTGACATTCTTTTTATATTGTGTGGGCATCTACACTTCATCATTAGATGGTTTGGCGAACTAGTTGGTACTAAGTGCTGATGTTGATGTACGTGGATTGTAGATAAGTTTATTTTTAATCGTTGTACTTTTTTGTGCCCTATTTCTAATATTTTCATGGATCCTATAATAGAAAAATGTTAGAATTATTAGACATTACAATTTCGTACTCCTATAGAGTAAAAAATCAAGTAATTTTACTGTTCTGAGGACGCGGTTTCTAGTATTATAAATTATTAGAACATGTCGAAAGTTCCAAAATTTTAAACTTAAAATAAGGATTTTCTTTGAAATTTACGCAACAAGGCAATCTGGTACTGCCCTTAATTAATGAAACTTGTTGTTAAAAATTAGATCATCTTAAATTCTTTTTGTGTAATCCATATATTTCTTCTTATGTAATGGAGGTTGACCTTGTTTATCAGTACCTCTTAAAGTATATCTCTAACTAAGATAATATTTACAATGTATGTTATATTTAGATAGTATGTAGACATGTGTAGTATGTAGACACATGTACATATAAACGTAAAATTCGAATATCTTTACATATTCTGACACAAATTGATAAACCCACACGAAATTCTACAACGCTGAGAAAATTGAATAAATATCTATAGGAACCTTGTGGTTAGTGATACTTTTAAATTATGTCATAAGAAATTTTTTTAAGCGTTTTTGATAAAAAGCGAATATAAATAAAGCATTTTTTAGTTGCTATACGTCTTAAAGTGATCCAAGACTTTTACTTTTCTCAAGTGCTTGAGGCGCTGTCACTCAGGAAACATTCTGGTGTATTGTAGATACTGCATCCACAACAATACTTAACCCTCTCACTACCGATTTTTATACCCTAGATGAAATCATAGGGGTATACTAAGTTTGTCATTCCGTTTGTAACACCTCGAAATAATGATGGTAGAGCTAAATGGATTGGACACCCATTCATAATATTAAAAGTT
The DNA here is from genome assembly GCA_963924295.1 of Dioctria rufipes. NCBI lineage: Eukaryota > Metazoa > Arthropoda > Insecta > Diptera > Asilidae > Dioctria > Dioctria rufipes. The sequence goes on along the minus strand of OZ002740.1, from coordinate 70,289,661 downwards.
ATTTCGATTTTTGCATAACTTGAGAACGCGTACACTTAGAGAGCTGAAATTTTGTACACAGACTTTAAAAAAAAAAAGTAAAATTAAGCTCGAAAATGAGCCAAATCGGGCAACTCCTTCGTGGGGTTGCCATATAAAAATTTCGTTTTCCGCTATATATTTGGATACTGCCAGAGAACGCGTCGACGTAGAGAGCTGAAATTTCGCACATGATGTTTTACTACATTAGCAAATAAAATGTCAAAAATGGACTAAATCGGGCAACTCTTTCTTGGTGTTGCCATATAAAAATTTCGGTTTTTTACGTATACTTTGAAAACGATCAGTCCAAGACATTTTTATTGTACTAAGAACTTCTGCAGAATACGAAATCCTATAAAATTGGTTATTACCATTTTTGCTGTGCGACAAACTGTTCTAGAAATATATGCGAAAAACAACTTCAAAATCAATACTTGAATAGATCGGTGACCATACGGAATTTAATACGGGCATTCATCTAGGGTATTGGTCTATTGGTCTTAGACCAATTCTAGCTTTTTTACTTGTTTTTAAGCTATCTAAAAATTTTTTTTTTTAGTTTCATTTTGTTCAAGAAAGAATTTTTTGGGATTCTCCGGTACATAGCAAAAGCTAAAAAATGTTCTAATTTGTTATTTCATCACACAACCCATTAATTTTTGGTGACAAGTTTCAAATCTTGGTTTGACTCATCAACAGGTCACAAATAGCGAAATTGTTTGATTTGAAAAACAAATGAAAAAATGAAAAAAGAAAAAAGAAATGAAAAGTTTGAGAAAATAGAAAAAAAACAATTTTTTTATTTAAAAAAATTTAAAAAATTTTAAAGAAACAGATTCATTCGAAGCGAATCGAACCTGTATACGCCACGCAGTGGGCTGAAAAATAAAAAAGAAAAGGAAGAAGAAGAAGCGTTTCGTGTCAGCAGAAAACCTTACACTCATCAGTGCGGCTTGGTTTTCTGCCTGCTGCAGACGCTTGAAAATAGATCAAACTGATCTCTTCTCATATAAACTCAGAAATAAATTCTGGGTGTGAATTATATGAGGAAAAAACACTCCTATACATGCCCAGGAGGAAAAATAAACAGATTACGTTTGCACTTTTTACCGGGTTAAACTTAATTTTGTTCAAGAAAGAATTTTTTGGGATTCTCCGGTATATAGCAAAAGCTAAAAAATGTTCTAATTTATTATTTCATTGTTGCGCGCCTGTTGGGCAACAGGACGAGGGAGTGCTTCTCGTAATCGAGGAAGATCACCTGCCCTTTCTGAGTTATAGGTAAAAGAAAACTATCGCTTCACTTTGTAGGTAATTCTTTCACTTTATTTGTCCACATTTAATTCTTCTTATTTGTACTACGAACTTATTCTTTTAAGAACTTAACACTTTGTTCTGTAAATTGTTTTACGTCTAGGTATACACTCTTGATTCCTTTTTTATCAAAATTACACTGTCCTACCACAACTTATTGGTTTCACTTTTGGTTTAGCTGATAGATTCCTTACCGTTGGTCGGGGGAATCTTATCAGTAGTTCTTAATTTTTAAATTGTTGAAAATTGACTGCCCCGATCGTACAAAATGATCGGAAATTTATACTCTAGGGTTACGCCATCTTCTCATGATCAGTAGCCGAGTATTTCCTATTTACAAGAAACCACGCCCCTTTACTAGGTTTCAGCGAATCGCAGAAGCAGAAAGACATTTTGAGATTTCCCTTTTGGGAAATTCTTATAGGAATTGGCGAGTATCTCTTCGATACTCGTTCTTAATTTTTGTTTGTTCCTATCAGTTTTCAAGCTTTCCCCACTGAGAACGTTTGACAAGAAAGTTCTTGAGTACTTAATGCTTTCGTAAGACATTCCCCTCCGAGAATGCTTGAAATATTCTCATGTAAACAATTTCATGTATGTACATGGTACCTTAGTGGCCCAGTTGACCATATGTCGGGCTTTTTTGACTGAGGAAGAGAAATTGTTTACTGCAGTCATTTGTTATGCAATTTGATACGCTCGATTGTTTGCAATTGAGCGTTGGTATTTCCTTATGCTGTAGGAAATAGAACATTTGGTTGCTTCATGGCACACAATTGGATTTTAATGTTTTGTGTTGCTTCATGACAGCATTTCTGAGAGTTTTTCACGGCCGCCTTTGGATGTTCTTTTGTTAATTTGGCTTGGCCCGTGTTTTAATGCCTTGCATGATACAGATGTGTCCTCTAGGGAAAGTATGTATCCTTTCTTAAAGAAAGTAATGAGTGGCCCTGGTATACTGTTAGTATAAAAAAATGGTGTTTTGGGGGCCGCCACTCATTACACCATCCCCCTAGGAAAAGAAAATTCAGAGAATTTTCGAAAAGAGGAGGCAAAAAAAATATAGGTGTGTTTCACCATTGGCATTGGCTAATTGATCAGAGAAGACGCTTCTTGTTTATTACATAGTTGTTTATTTACCTTCATAGTGGTAATTTCTTATCTTATTATTCTTATTAGTCTAACTATGCAATACTAAAAACAAATGGTAACTAGGCGCTAACTTAATGTATTCTACAGTCTTTAACTTTGGAGACAATTTTATATCTAAAAGTAAAATATCTTAAAAGGTTTTTAATTACGCTAATTTAGCCTTTAAATTACATTTGAAAAGAAAAAAAAAAGGAAAAACAAAATTCATTTCGCACTATCTGAACTTAAATAAAAATTTTTTATAATGTATGTATTTATCTTATGTTTGCATATACTTAGGCGTAAGGCCACATATTTCTATACAGAGCTAGGGGCATGTTAAAAAAGCTTTATTAGTGCTTTTATGCATTTTATCTTATTTGATTAACTAATTTAGTTTGATATTTATTATACTAATTATAATAAAAGATTTGCTTAGTATTATATAATCATTATTTCTTATTTTTTTTTTTAACTCTTACATTTTTAATAAAAAAAACTCTCTTTCTCTCTTCTTTATATGAACACCTTTGTGTACGAGCTTTTTGTGTTTATATTTTTTTTTGAGTGTGCTTTGGTTTGTGCTTTTGAATTGGCCTTAACCTTGTATGGTAATGCGGTAATCGGTATCAACATTGTCAAATACAATAGACGGGCTTTCTGTATTAATTTGTTGTGTTTTGCGTTTTTTTATAAGCTTGTAAGCGCTGAAGGTTAATATTATGGCTGCAAGTATGTATAGTACAGCGTAATGATGGATGATATGTGGAATTATTTTTTCGTGTTTAAATAGTTCTTGTTGTTTTTGCTCTTTTATAGCGGCACTGAGTTGTGATAACTCTTGATCGTCGTGGAATTTTATGACTCGGACTTTAGACTGTATGGGGGCTTGCTGTTGTGTGTATGTAGGTATTTCGTAGGTAAGATTAATAGATGGTAGGTAGTGGCTGTTTAGCTCAAGTTCTTTAATATTGTGGGCTTGGATTATCAGATCTTTGGTACGCAGGTAGCATCCTACTGATAATTCAATCACACCAGTGTTATTCAATTGATGGGGGATTATTTCACTGTTGCATACAGTATCGACTACTACTGGTTCTTTCATAGAGAACAGCCATTTGTTGGGTTGAGAAAGTTGGATCCAGAAATCCAGTTTTGGAACTGTTTGGATTTCACAGTGAGCAGGAATAAATTTTGAATGTTTCAGTAGGTCAATCTCACATAGATTATTGATTGAGTGCACATTAAATATCGGGTGTACGATGCGGCAAAGGTAGTGGGTTAAGTCTGATGTTTGGCAGTTTTGTAAATCGAAATTGTTTAACGAATAATAGTGCTCTCTGTTATAGTCTATTACTAGGTATTCGAGAGAAGGCTTTATGTAAGCGAAATTTTCTTTATGTGGTGTTGGAAATGGATATACCTTCAGTAATTGGTAGTTTTCTCTGAAAGGTAAGGGAAGTTTGAGGAGAAAAATTATTTTATTATTAACAACTGCTGTGCGTACGTTACTAACTTGGTAGATCTGTAAGAGATTGTTTTTCTCTTTATTGATGGGTAAGGTAAGGGAATTTGGTATTTCTTTTTGAATGGTCTCTAATGCATTTTTCATTTGCGAAGGAGTGATAATTGAAGGGTGTGCTTTACCATGCCGTACATCTGTGACTAGGTCGATAAGGATATTTTGTACATTTTGGTACCTAATCATCATTAAGGTTGTTAAAGAGACAAGTGTCTCCAGTTCTATCGTGATATTTTGTTTAATATTGTCGCTAGTTAAACGATAGCTTGCTGACATAAGACTCTCTAACTTTTTGTCTATGTGGATAAATTGTTCCTTTATGGCATAACGGGTTTTGTTAAATATATTTACTGTGGTATCTACGATTAGTGTTTGATTCTTGATCAATTCTAATAAATGATCCTCATTGTCTCGGAGATTTTCTATGTGTTGGTTAATTTGGATTGCATCATCTTCATCCAAAGTGCCGAAAAGAGTTTTACTGAGTGTACCTACACCATTGAACACCCCGCGTTTATATCTGTTGTTTTGTTCTGTTAATAATAGTGAATTTTGTCTAAGAACCCGTGTGAGTGTGTTTAATTGATGTGTGATATCGCCGCAGAGAGGGAGTTTGTTATGTTTGTATTCGATTAGGTTACAAAGTTTCTGAGCTGATTCTGTACAATTTGTTAGTTTCTCAAGCTCGAAATTGAAATCTTTTAGGTCGTAATACACTATTACCTGCCATTCGTTGCTATACAGACCCACGCGTCCTACTTCCTCAAAGTAGATTCCAGGATTCGATTCTAGTGGGGTGATTCTTAATGAGCAGTCTGCTGCTGGTACACAAGCACAAAGCACGAGAACGGTCATCAGGGAGATGGTCCTGAGACAAGAGTTTGGATTAAGTTTTATTCCAAAAATAGTTTTAGATTGTTATTATGTACAGTCCTAAGCTTATTCCCTATTTTAATTGTGGAATTTTCGGTAGAGTTCATTTTTACTATCTCGTAGGGGCCTGTCCATAATGGAGATAATTTATTTTTTCGCGTATGGTTTTTTAATAGAACTTTGTCATTGAGACAAAATTCTTTTTCTTTTGAGGTTTTGTCATACCATACCTTCGATTTGCCTTTGTATTTAATTAAGTTTTCTTTGGCAATCTTGTGACTATGCTGTAGTCGGGCCTTTAATTCGTTATTATAATTATCATAATTATAGCATAAACTAGGATCTAATTTTACTATTGAAGGTATTCTCGGTGGATATCCGTATATAAGTTCATATGGGGTGAAATGTGTACTGCTGTGAACGCTAGTGTTATATACATACATAGCATAAGGAATCCATGTATCCCATGTCAACGGGTCACGGTTTACGTAATGACGTAAATATTCTGCCAACGTCCTATGGCTTCTCTCTAAAGCACCATTAGTTTGCGGATGATAAGGCGTTGTTTGTAATTTCTTTATATGTAATAATTTACACATTTGTATGAACATTTCACTCAAAAAATTGGAACCTTGATCTGTTAGTATGGATTCCGGGATTCCGTGTCTACATACAATGTTTGTTACAAAAGCTTCGGCTACTGTACGAGCTTCTGCATTATGTAATGGTATAGCCTCTGTATATTTTGTGAGGTCATCCTGAAATGTTAGAAGGTATTTATTACCTTCATGACTCACTGGTAATGGACCTACAATATCTAGGGCGATTCTCTCGAATGGCTTAGAGCTGGTTGTAGTGATTTTCATTGGCATTCTGGGATTTTTGCTCAATTTATTAAGTTGACAAGAATCACACATTTTTATGTATGTTTCTACATCCCGTGTTATACTTGGCCAATTATACATTGTTTGGATCTTTTTTAATGTTCTAGTAACACCTTGGTGACCACCTATAGGCGTATCATGGCATAATTTTATTATTTCCTTTTGTTTTTCACTATCCGTGACAATGATAATTTGTGAAAGGTATAGAGTTACTTGGATTTTTTCAAATATCAACGAAATCAGTGTTTTAAGCTCGAAGTGTGTTCTACTATCAGCCTTAGGTATGTACATATTTATTTCCTTCTGTTCAGCACAATGGTTTCGTAGCTTTAACAACGACTCGATTAGTTCATTATAGTCTTTCCTATTTCGCATAGGAAAGGTAGTCTTGCACATGACAAAGGTTTGCTTCTTGTATAACTGTGCTGTTAAACCTGAGTTTGGTATATCTAATGAAGGGAAAATTTCCTTCAACTGATCTTTGATGTGGTTGTCTGTATTTGGTAATAGAAAGTACTTATAAGAGATACCTTTTTGTGTGATTAGATTTTCTATTTTTTCATACATGAAATCCATATTAGCGTGGGGTGAAGATACATATTTATTATAAATGTATTCCACAGGATCGGGTTTGTCTTCGGTTTTTTGTGGAAACTTTGCTTGGTTTCTGGTTATTACATTTATAACTCTCGGCTCGTCTTGCGTAGCTTCATCGGGAACTATGCGACTTAGAGCATCTGCATTTGCATTTAGCAATCCGGGTTTGTGGTGGATCTTGTAATCGTATTCCTCTAATTTGATTCTCCAGCGCATGAGGCGGGAGGAGGAATCCTTCAAATTCATAAGCCAGACCAATGGTTTATGATCCGTTATGATATTGAACTTCCTTCCATAGAGGTATGGCCGAAATTGTTCCACGGCATATACGATTGCTAGAAGCTCTTTCTCGATAGTCGAATACCTTGTTTCTGCCGGGTTTAAAGTCCGACTGGCGTAACAAATTGGTCGGTCTTTACCAATCTTACCCTGCGATAAGATAGCACCTAGAGCAACATCACTTGCATCCGTAGTGACGTTAAATTCTTGGTCGAATTCTGGATAAGCAAGGATAGGTGCGGCTATCAATTTACCCTTGAGGATTTTAAATGACTCGTCGCAAAAACTGTCCCATGTGAATGGTGTATCCTTCTTCAATAGAGCAGTTAAGGGTTTAGCCAGTTTTGAGAAGTTTGGAATAAAACGCCTGTAATAACCAACAAAACCTAGAAAGGCCTTAATATCCTTGGCTTTCTTAGGAGTTGGATAAGTTTTAACGGCTTTTATTTTCTCCGGGTCTGGGGATACGCCTTGCTCACTTACGACGTGACCAAGATAAGCTATTTCTTTCTGCAAGAAGTGGCATTTATCTGGCTGAAGCTTGAGTCTATGTTCTCTTAACCTCTCAAACACCCGTATAAGTTTGGCATTATGATCCTTTAAATCATAACCGTAGATGACTATATCGTCTAAATAAACAAAACAATGAATGCCTTGGAGACCAGTAAGGGCAGTATTCATTAGCCTTTGAAATGTCGCTGGGGCACCTTTTAAACCAAATGGCATCCTGTTGAAATGAAAATGCCCGAATGGTGTACTAAATGCCGTTTTATCTTTATCCTTACTATTCATAGGAATCTGGTGGAAACCGCTAGCTAAATCCAGTGTCGAGAAATACTTAGATCTTCCTAACTGATCCAATATCTCTGTTATATTGGGCAGAGGATAAGCATCTCCGACAGTAACTTCATTTAATCGTCTGAAATCAACGACAACTCGCCATCGCTTCTTGCCGGTTTCGTCTGGTTTCTTGGGAACCAGCAGAAGTGGGGAATTCCACGGGCTTCGACTTGAACTAATAATCTCTTTCTCGATCATGTCATTTATTTGGCGGTTTATTTCCTCCTTTTGAGATTCAGGCAAACGATATGGTTTCACGTATATCGGCCCAGTGTTGTTGAGGATAGGTATTTCATGGCTAGCAGCATCAGTATACGTAAGGTGGTCTCCTTCAAAGTAAAACAAGTCATTGAATTCTCGACAGATTTTAAGAACAGATCGCTGTTCTTCTTGGTTACAATGTTCCAATGATAGATGGGTTTCTAATTTATGTAATCGGTCTGCAACAGGGTCTTGCTCATAATTGATTTGGAGAACTTTGTAATCACTCAAATCCTCCAAATCAAGTTTAATCTCCTGAACATCTAATTTTACTGAATCCGATGTGGAATTTAATATTGATAAATTTGCAAGCATGTTTTTAGAGCTTACCAGTGTGTTTCCTGTATAAACGCCTGGCTGTATTTCCTTCTTTGGGCAGAAAGCTTCTCCGTTTCTTTCTACGGGTATTGTGACAATTACTTCTGAACGAGGGGGGAGGTTAATTATATTCAGTGATGAGGGATTGTTGCTCGTTTCTGTACTACTGTTGGGATAATCCACTTCTTCGGCTTCCCTTTGTTTATTCATTATATTTTCTTGATCATCCTTATTGTCGTTATTCACTACATTGTCTGTAACTTTCCCTTCCTTGTGAGGGTTTTGTTTCTTCGAATAACCATTTCCACAGGTCACTGTCTTAGCATCGTGTACTTGTGGTGGATTCAGTTCATTTGACTGTTTCTTGATTCTATCTTCCTTTGAGGCATTCGATCCTGAGCAACTCACATAGGCAGTGGAATTCGTTGTAATTATTTCTGAATTCCCACATACCGAATTGTACTGGATCTTGGATGCTCTGGATAGATAATTTATCATTATTATAAAAAGATAATAAAATAATTGGATGATCTTTCCAAAATTCTGTTGATTGTTTTTGTCTACCTCTTCCATTTGAGGTTCCCTTTGTTCACTTTGTTTACTATTATTATTATTTGTCCTTTCCTTCCCTTTTTCCTCTTTATTGTCTATCTGCTCAGTTTTTATTACATTCTTATCGCCTTTACTTTCCTTTTCCCTAGGTATTTTACTCCTTAAACAAACCTCTAGACACATGTCTGAGTAGTTTATTGCGCAGTTGTATTCTTTCAGGAAGTCATTCCCTAGAATACCGTCGCAAGGTAGTTTACTGCCTTCCGGGACTATATGAAATGGGTGTTTCAGCTTAAACTCGCTACCTGGTGTGACAAATGTAATTGCACCATAAGTAATTCCGTAAGAAGGAAAACTATCTCCAGCCAAAGTAGTAATAAAACAGCGTTTATCCTCGTATACAAGTGCCTCGTCATGTGTAGACTCAGCTTTTATCAAACTGATTTCAGCGCCTGTATCGAGTAGAAAAGTGGCTGGGGTTTTTATTGAAAAATCTACTGGAATAGTCACTGTCAAGGAATGGTTAAGGGCTTTTATAGGTACCCTTAACTTTGCCAAATAACTTTGGTTATTTACTGGGGATGCTCGTGAACGATAGCTTGTGTAGTTATGAGGCGGGAAGGTTCGTCGTCCGATACCTCCCGCGTAAACTCGTTTTTCGGAAATTGATTCCGTACATCTGACCATCTGACTTGTCTGAAATTAGTCGGTTGGCTATGGGGAGTATTTCCTTGACGAGGAGTTTGCTGCCTTGATGAGAATTGTGGTCGATCTCTTTCGAAGTTTGATCGCCTTGTCCGTTCATCGTACAGCCGGCTCCGACATTCATTCTGTCTGTGATTTGGCTTATGGCAATAGCTACAGATCACTCTGTTTACTTCTCTTTTGATGTTGGGGGAGGTAGAGAACATTGGGAGCTGTTTTCTCTTAAAACAGGTCTCTTTATTGTGACCCTTTTTACCACAATATTCACAAACATTGGGTGTATTCATGCGAGGCATACTTTGATGTGCCTCCTCGATTCTGTGCGAATGCTCACTAGCAAAAGTAATTAACTTCTGTAATTCGTTTTCAGATCGAGCTTTTATGATGGTTTTCAATTGCTCATTCCTGAGGCCATCTTCGAATGCGCGTATAGCATTTTGCTCATTTTCTTTAAGGAGATAATTTCGTGATGCGGTTTCCGTTGCTTCGTTAAAAGTTGCAGAATTTAAGTCGGATAACGCTTTTGTTACCCTATTTGCAAATAATGTGAGATCTTCGCGAGTACCTTGCTTAAGGCGCATTAGCTCTCCTTGTATAGCTACTCGCGGTCTCTTTTCTTGGAACTGAGCGTTTAGCTCTATCTTTAGAGCATCCCATGAAGAGATGTCTTTAAATCTTAGCAAGTCGTAAGCTGGACCTGTGAGCTTTGTCTTTACTATGGTAAGAAATATATTTTTGTCTTGCACGGTTTTGGCTTGTGTGAGCAATAATTCACAGCAGGTGATGAAACGGTGTAAATCCTCGGTTCTGCCATCGAACTCGGGGATCATATTTCGTGCATCAGTGAGGGATATTCTAAGTGCCGTGGCTTCATTGGAATCAGTTCCAGGTGCCATTTTTGGAGTTTTTGTGGATTTTATGAATCGCGTAGCGCGAGCTAAACGATTTCCAGAAAGCCTGTTGCTATGAGTAGCTCGGGCTGAATAATTTTTCGCACGTGTCACTACAATTTTGACAGTAAAAGGACGGAACCTGCACTTAAACCTTTTTTCACTTCACTTATTATATTTAGGAAATAAGATAATAATAAAAAAGATTGAAATTTAACACGAGGGTTGGCTCGAAAGTGCCCTGTGTGAGTAAAAAAAAAATTTCTTTGAGAAAAAAAGGTTGATTGATTTTTTTTTTTTAATTTGTAAAAAATGAAAAAAAATTTTTATTAAAACGCGACGGAGAGAGAGAAAAAAAATTTTTTTTTTAAACTACCACTTTCACTACTTAATATGAGACATATATAAATGCAAAAAAAAAATATATATATATATAAAAATTTAATTTATGTAATTAGAAAGTAAAATTTTAAAATATGCATTTGGAGGACTTACTGTTGTACTCCCATGATGAAAGTGGTCTTCCTTTTTTTCACTGGCACTGTTATTTGTATTACTTTTTTTTCCGTACATATATTTTGCTTGCCTGCTGCTATTCTCCTGCTTATTGATCCAATACTGCGCGTACTTGCTCGTACGTGTGAAAGTCCCACGTTGCCTCGTCGTCGTCGTCAGGGTTGTTTCTTCTGTGGATGGCTGAATATATTTCTACTGCAGAAGCTTCGTTCTCTAACAGGAAATTCAGTTCTCTGTCGAAAGGATCTTCGTCTCCTGCGTCGCTGGTCCCGGACTCTATGTCGCTATTGCTGGCCTCGGACTCTATTTCGATATCCTCTTCGTATTCGCTGACGTCCTCTTCAAATTCTACGTCCTCGATGATCTGGGCGATGTTTTCTTCCGCTTCTGTCGCGGGTAAATCTTCCTGATGCCTAGGGTAGCACATTAGCACATGGAGATCTTCTATCTTTTGCCGTAATTTTTTTTCCGGGTTTTCACGTGGAAATCGGCACCGCTGCCACCAATTTTTGTTGCGCGCCTGTTGGGCAACAGGACGAGGGAGTGCTTCTCGTAATCGAGGAAGATCACCTGCCCTTTCTGAGTTATAGGTAAAAGAAAACTATCGCTTCACTTTGTAGGTAATTCTTTCACTTTATTTGTCCACATTTAATTCTTCTTATTTGTACTACGAACTTATTCTTTTAAGAACTTAACACTTTGTTCTGTAAATTGTTTTACGTCTAGGTATACACTCTTGATTCCTTTTTTATCAAAATTACACTGTCCTACCACAACTTATTGGTTTCACTTTTGGTTTAGCTGATAGATTCCTTACCGTTGGTCGGGGGAATCTTATCAGTAGTTCTTAATTTTTAAATTGTTGAAAATTGACTGCCCCGATCGTACAAAATGATCGGAAATTTATACTCTAGGGTTACGCCATCTTCTCATGATCAGTAGCCGAGTATTTCCTATTTACAAGAAACCACGCCCCTTTACTAGGTTTCAGCGAATCGCAGAAGCAGAAAGACATTTTGAGATTTCCCTTTTGGGAAATTCTTATAGGAATTGGCGAGTATCTCTTCGATACTCGTTCTTAATTTTTGTTTGTTCCTATCAGTTTTCAAGCTTTCCCCACTGAGAACGTTTGACAAGAAAGTTCTTGAGTACTTAATGCTTTCGTAAGACATTCCCCTCCGAGAATGCTTGAAATATTCTCATGTAAACAATTTCATGTATGTACATGGTACCTTAGTGGCCCAGTTGACCATATGTCGGGCTTTTTTGACTGAGGAAGAGAAATTGTTTACTGCAGTCATTTGTTATGCAATTTGATACGCTCGATTGTTTGCAATTGAGCGTTGGTATTTCCTTATGCTGTAGGAAATAGAACATTTGGTTGCTTCATGGCACACAATTGGATTTTAATGTTTTGTGTTGCTTCATGACAGCATTTCTGAGAGTTTTTCACGGCCGCCTTTGGATGTTCTTTTGTTAATTTGGCTTGGCCCGTGTTTTAATGCCTTGCATGATACAGATGTGTCCTCTAGGGAAAGTATGTATCCTTTCTTAAAGAAAGTAATGAGTGGCCCTGGTATACTGTTAGTATAAAAAAATGGTGTTTTGGGGGCCGCCACTCATTACATCATCACACAACCCATTAATTTTTGGTGACAAGTTTCAAATCTTGGTTTGACTCATCAACACGTCACAAATAGCGAAATTGTGTGATTTGAAAAACAAATGAAAAAATGAAAAAAGAAGAAAGAAGTGAAAAGTTTGAGAAAATAGAAAAAAACAATTTTTTTTATTTAAAAAAATTTAAAAAATTTTAAAGAAACAGATTCATTCGAAGCGAATCGAACCTGTATACGCCACGCAGTGGGCTGAAAAATAAAAAAGAAAAGGAAGAAGAAGAAGCGTTTCGTGTCAGCAGAAAACCTTACACTCATCGGTGCAGCTTGGTTTTCTGCCTGCTGCAGACGCTTGAAAATAGATCAAACTGATCTCTTCTCATATAAACTCAGAAATAAATTCTGGGTGTGAATTATATGAGGAAAAAACACTCCTATACATGCCCAGGAGGAAAAATAAACAGATTACGTTTGGACTTTTTACCGGGTTAAACTTAATTTTGTTCAAGAAAGAATTTTTTGGGATTCTCCGGTATATATCAAAAGCTAAAAAATGTTCTTCTTCCTTTCTTCTTCCTTTTCTTTTTTATTTTTCAGCCCACTGCGTGGCGTATACAGGTTCGATTCGCTTCGAATGAATCTGTTTCTTTAAAATTTTTTAAATTTTTTTAAATAAAAAAATTGTTTTTTTCTATTTTCTCAAACTTTTCATTTCTTTCTTCTTTTTTCATTTTTCCATTTGTTTTTCAAATCACACAATTTCGCTATTTGTGACCTGTTGATGAGTCAAACCAAGATTTGAAACTTGTCACCAAAAATTAATGGGCTGTGTGATGAAATAACAAATTAGAACATTTTTTAGCTTTTGCTATATACCGGAGAATTCCAAAAAATTCTTTCTTGAACAAAATTAAGTTTAACCCGGTAAAAAGTCCAAACGTAATCTGTTTAGTTTCATTGTTACAAATATGTCAGACATATGACGCCTGCTTTTAAGATTTTTCCAAAATTTGGACTTTCGTCAGTTTTGGGATGAGTCCATTACAATGGACAAAGTGAGTAGGAGGTACCAAAATGCTGAAAAGTAAACCATCAGATTTTTCTAAATATAATTTTCTTTTATTTATTAAAACAAAAAATTAGCAATATTCAACAGTTTTTAAATTTATAAAATCGTGTATATTTCTATGTTTGTGTTCAACAGAAAAGCCTCCTTGGATAAATATGATTATTTCATTTGCATAGAAAGTCAGTTCTCATGGTAACGCCTGAAACAGTTTCGTTGTTTGACGACGAAACACAAGTGAACTTTACACTTTATGCATAGAGCATGTGTTTTTTTCTGGCAGTTTGGCGCTTTGCATCTAGTAGCTTCTTTGTTTTCATCATAAGATGGCAAATGTCCTACTTCATCACTGGCAACTTCTGGCAATGGTGTGGGTTCGTTAGTAGCCCGTTTAGGATTTGGCAACAACATTTTGGAACCGCTAGGTCGGCCACGCTTATTTACGCTAACTGGTTTGTTCAAATATATAATGTTGTCTACCAATCTGATTCTAAAGTTCACAAGATCCATGACATTTTTATCTGCGATATTAGCATTCAAGCAGTCTTGTTTATACTCTAGCCAGCTGTTTACTACAGCTAGATCAATGGCATGGAATATCATCCTCAATGTCCATTTTTTAGACTGCAAATGAATCCTATATAGACTTACTAACTGATCAGTCTTATCTACTCCCCCCATGGTTTGGTTGTAAACTTTGACTACTTCCGGTCGGTCAACCTTCACGAACCGTCGGCCCGATTTGTCCCACCTCTCCACACTGTCCTTTTTTCCTATACCAATAAAATTTGATGCTACTACAACTTCCTTATTGTCGCCCCATTTTGTCAATATTACTTTTCCATCTAAACTTACAACTTCTTCACAAAAGCCCCTCACTTTTTATACCCTATATGAAATCTATAGGGTATACTAAGTTTGTCATTCCGTTTGTAACACCTCGAAATAATGATGGTAGTGCAAAATGGATTGGACACCCATTCATAATATTATTAAAAGTTATTTCGATTTTTGCATGTCCGTCCGTCCGTCCGTCTGTGCGCACGATAACTCGAGAACACGAATACTTAGAGAGCTGAAATTTCGTACACGGACTTAAAAAAAAAAGTAAAATTAAGTTCGAAAATGAGACAAATCGGGCAATTCCTTCGTGGGGTTGCCATATAGAAATTTCGTTTTCCGCTATATATTTGGACACTGCCTGAGAACGCGTCGACGTAGAAAGCTGACATTTCGTACATTATGTTTTTACTACATTAGCAAATATAATTTCAAAAATGGACTAAATCGGGCAACTCTTTCTTGGTGTTGCCATATAAGAATTTTGGTTTTTTACGTATACTTTGAAAACGATCAGTCCAAGACAACTTTTTTGTACTAAGAACTTCTGGAGAATACAAAATCCTATAAAATTGGTTATAATCATTTTTTCTGTGCGACAAGCCGTTCTAGAAATATATGCGAAAAACAACTTCAAAATCAATACTTGAATAGATCGGTGACCATACGAAATTTAATACGGGCATTCATCTAGGGTATCATAAGAATTGGTCTTAGACCAATTCTGGCTTGTTTACTTGTTTTCTGTATTCTTTATCGCTTAGAAATGGTGGACTTTTGAATCGACAAACTCGAACGGTTCCCAAAGCATTAATTGTTTAGTATTGCAGTATTGGAGGTGAAAAAGTTATCAAATGCCAATATGTGTCCTTGATTATCCCGCAATCATCTTTCGGTTAAGTGAATTACAACACCTGCTCCTAGACCATACTTTTTCAAAATGCCGGCATCAATTTCTGTAGTAGGGCCTTGGTACATTAGAAAATCATACACGAGACCACTTCGTCCACAAAGCATAAACAGTTTTAAGCCCCACGGATTGGGTTTGCCTTTCATTTCATGTATTGCTTTATGCTCAACCTTTCTTTAAATGGCACAATTTGTTCATCAATACATAAACATTTCTCTAGGTTTAACTGACGGCATCGTTCCAAAACTTCCTTATAAATAGATCTGACTTTAATCAGTTTATCGGTGTTATTTCCTGGAATTTCCATTTTGTTTTGCAAATGGAAATTTTGACGTAGTGCGTAGAATCTATTTTTTGTCAAAGTTTCTCGTATAGTGCGAACAGAAAGTGATGTGGTCCAGTAAAAATCAACACGTGGATACTTTAGACTACCCATAAGAATAAGAACCGCCAAAAAATTTTGGATCTCTTGCAAATCCGTATGCTTAAAGGTTCTACCTTTTTGTTCTGCATACATATTCGTATAAGTTGCTACTTCTTGGCAAAATTCCTTTGAAACGTACCTTTTAAAATATTTTATCGGTAACTCTGGTTCTCTCTCGCTTTGTTCTCTATAAGAATCCAAGGTAATACTTGGGGATCGAAAGGGTCTTTTCCTCCATTTAATCTTGGACTTTTCAGTAAATGGGACAGTAGAGAAATCAGTGGAATTGCTTGATAAGTCATCGCCTATTAGTTCGTCCAAACCTTCCTTAATAGGGCCACTAAATTCCCAATCAGCATGGTCGCATTCTGATATATCGCCAATTTGCTCCAGATAATTGTCTTCTTCGCCAGCCATAAGTCTATCAACACCTTCGTACATAAATTTACGCAATTAGAATAATAAGAATTCAAAGAATAAACGCTAATTTACCCGCTCTATATATACGTTCCGGGATATCAAACTCTAAATTCTCAAATTGCACTTCCTCATAATTGTCGTCATTAAAGCACAATTCTTTAAGTATTTGGTCATCGGTTACCCTTTTTCGATTTCCTAATTTATAATTAGATGATAGAAAACACTCTTCAGTATTCCTGAATAAATTGCATACGCATGAACTAATGTTGCGTAAAGAAACACTTGAATAATCAATTGATGTTAACGTAAAATGTGTCCATTGCAATGGACAAAAACATTTAAAAAAGTTTCTACGAGATACTTTTGTCCATTGCAATGGACGCAATATTTAATCGACGTATATTATTAATTTTTATTAAGAAATTATAAAAGTAATATTATTTTAATAAATTATGAATATTAACAAATAATATGAAATACATATAAATGAATATCTTAAGAAAAATGTAATAAAATTAATTAAAAAAAGAAATTGCTTACCACTCATTTTTAAAATACTACTCTCACTACAATGCAAAAATCGAATGACTCATTACTTGCACTGCGGTTATGATTAGCTTTTATTTAGATAGAAACACAAGAGAGAAGATAGGAGCATATAAATCTAGAAAAATTGCATTTTCTCCATATCTAAATGCGGCCGAAAGTATGTGTCCATTGCAATGGACAAAGTGAGTCAGAGGGCTTAACCCTAATAACCTAAATCTACCCAAGCAAATATCGAGGCAAAAGAGCCAAGATCAACAGATCTTGTGTAAAAATTTGAGCCATAATCATCTTATATTAATATTGCTTGGATTTTATTGAATTAATAAGGTGCTATAAAAAAGGGTATTTTCTGGAAACTAATTCATTAAAAGCACGATATAATTGTTTGTTCTGCGTAAATAATCCTGCACACTAAGTACATATCCAAATATCAGTGCGATACCTGCCCGGATGGTTAAACCAACATCGAAAGGCAATGGATCAATAAACTCCTCTTTAAAAGATGTCATAAGTTTATTTATGTACACCTTCATTGCCTTGGAATAATTCCATCACAATTCGATTGAATAAAATAGAAGCATCGTCGGTTGGAGGGAATACAAGCTAAAGCTTTTATTTTTTTAGAAAATTCTACTTCCGTGTCGTAGTGACGTTTTAATTAGTTTTTCTGATTTTTCTGTATAAACTCTAGTTCAGATGAAAGTTACAATAATGAATTCGAATTTCTTTAAAAACAATTTCTTCTATTAAATTTCGTTGGCTTCGGAACTGTCAAGTCGTGAATATTTTGGCTCCGCGTTGTTTTTTATCAAATTGATGTTTTCTAAGAGTTACGGTGTTGTGATTTATTTAAACTCGCTCGCAATATTGGAAGAATATCTTTGGGATTAACGTCCATTCTAGATTTGACTCCCGAGTTAAATTTGGACATTTTCGGACATTATAAAAACTTTGCATTAGCTGACGCCGCTTCGGCGTCTTATCGCCATTTTTGTCAATCGGCATATTCCATTATCAATTCCTAATTAAATTAATATATTTATTGTGGTCGACATTCTTTTCGAGGACAGATGCAACTTAATAACTGCAACAGTGCTTTAGGAACCTCATATCAGATCTTTCTTTGATTTTCATAGATTGACCACTTTAACGGATACACAATTAAGCAAACGGCTAGGCCTCCCTGGAGCATCTATAACAGGATAATCATCAAATTCATCAATTTGACATTTTCTACAAGATTCTGTGTTGAATTTAACAAACTCGGCGCAGTCTTGAGAGAACTTCTCTGTGCTGACGCTGCTTAGGCGTCTCGCCACCATTTTTGTCAATCGGCATACTCCATAAATAATAACTAATTAAATTAATATATTAGGTGTGTTCAACGCCCTTTTCGGACAGATGCAACTTAGGAGCTGCAGCAGTACTCTAGGAGCCGCATGTTAGTGCATTCGCTGAGTTTCATAGAGTGAACCCTTCAGCAGACTTATTAACCATTTAAACGGCGAAGCCACGTCGGGGCATCTATAGCAGGCTCAACAAGCATCGCTATATTGAGTACATGATACTCTGAGAGCATTATACTAGTGATTGGTCCCCTCGAGGACACCTTTGTAGTGGTCATCCATTGGAACTTGATTCTCGAGTGAAATAGTGACCGCAATCTCGGCGTCCCAGTCGCCATCCTCTTACTGGGATTCTTATTTTAAGATTATTTAATTGAAGTAATTAACAATTTTTTGTCTCGCTTCCAGAAGCTTCTTACTACTGTCATCTTTGCATTCACTGTTTAATGATTGTGCTAGCTCATCAAGCCAATAGGCGCTAACAACAATTTTTGAGGTTGCAACATTCCCAGCTGAGCTGGGCGGCACACAGGGTGGCTGGATTTTTCATTCAACTTTAAGTGATCTGTCTTCTCAGTATAGACTGGGGTTTGAAGTCGTACATCCACCATCTGGCAAGCAGTGTGCGATGGCACTGGACTTCGCGTGCAACTATTAAAGCTGTGATATCGCTACTCAACAGCTGAGCTCTTAGCTAAGTACATCAAGTATAATATATCCAAGCTGCAAACACAACTGCTGAGCACATTAAAATTAGTAAGTTACATTTTTAAAACGGATGAATTTTCATACTATAATATATAAATATAAAACATAAAATCTAGGGTTTAAGATAGAAATATATAATCTAATATTAAGATACCTTAAGCCAAGTAGCCAGATTTCAACATTAATATTTTAAACTACAATCTATATATTCTATCGGCTTGGCTTATACTATCATACTCTGTGCTCGCTGAATTGAAATCTGAACAGGTGATCACAAGCTTCTATCCCATCACTACGCTCATATCAGTTGCAATCACTTTGATCCGTGTTGGTTTTACTTAGATACTATCTGTGTTATATTGTGGTCCATTTTCATACAAAAAGTCGACTTGAATACAGTGGGGATTTAATAGCGGCTTTTGAAGCTGTAAGAAAAAACAAACATTGCAGTATATCAAAAGGGACCAATTTACTCACATTTAACTTGTGTTGCTTTTCCAAATTATATTTACGAAATGCCAGTTTGCAATTGATAACTTCCAATATAGATTTAAATATTGAGTCAACGACTATACTATCTCATATTTAATTATTGTTTAGTTTTTTCCAAATTAGATACCTACAAATTATGTTTACTAAATGCCAGTTTGTAGTTAATTACCAACAATTTTGGTAAAATCTTGAACCGAATCTATATAGACTATTTCCCCCCAAGCAACTATAATTTTGATATATTTTTTAATATAACCAATATTGATTATATCCTTGTCAACAATAATATCTGATACGACTATACATCCCATCATAGAGTCAATGACTATACTCACCACTTTCCATTTTAACGAACATAGTATAGGCTACCTTTGATTTAAAAATCTTTGAATATCGTATCGTCCACATTAACTGATCATTTTATAGACTATTTTGGATGTTGGTTTTTTGATTTTGATTCATTAATTCTTCAATATCTTATCGTGAATGGTCAATCTGTAACTGGGAGCAGCATACTTAGCATGGTCAACTCACAACAGTGTTACTCACACTAACGCTCACGACTAATTACTCCAGTGTGGAGATATTCAATCCTTACACTCTGAGATGTCCAATAGGAGATCTGCACCCATAGCTCCATCAGTTACAACCAGAGCATTGACTAGACGCCTCACCACTCACGCTGGTCCGGCGAGCATATCAATTTCAGAGATTAACCTGGCCAAGACCTCAGCTAGGCATTCTACTAAATCAAACCCAGGCACTTCTGGCAGCTCAAGGGCTACTCGAACACCGATATCCGGTACAGTCACCACAAAATCACTGTCTACCAAACATTCTGACTCTGCGGCTGCGGATAATAATAAAGTGGTATCCTTACCATCCCCAATTCGTACCAGAGCTTCTACCCGCTCCTTAGCTAAAATATCGGCGAACCCTGCCATATGCAGCTCCAACCAGAGCAAGCTCTCTATTAAGACTTCCGCCAAGAAGATCCGAAATCCAACTAAGGGATTTATATCTACTAATAAATCTAAATCTCCAGCAAGCACAATCTCAATCAAGGCTAAACCACCCCCAGTCAATTTAAGAGGTACTACGTCATCTGGAAACAAGGTAACAGGTCCGTGTGCTACTTGTCTGTCAACTGGTGATCCACCCAAGAAATTTGCTCACGAAGGTGTTGTAAAGTGGATTGAATGCTCTGGTTGCAAGCTGTGGTCTCATACAGCTTGTGTTAACATATCAATCTCAGACTATTATACTAGTTACAAACACAAGCATATTAAATGGATCTGTAAATCCTGCCTGGGGATATTGAGAAAGCACTTTTCGTGAAGCAACTACACATCAACCCAACCTCAGTCCAAAACTTCTCCCATAACCAGGGATACCGTCGCTTCCAGTGCTCAGTGTGCTAATCTGGCTGGGCCCTCTCATCCGCGAATTACCTCTCACTGCTCTGTGTCAATTGACTCAGTTAATGCTGCTAGCAGTATCAACATAGGCACTAGTCAAACCCAAATCACAACTGAGAACTACAACATCGAGAGCAGGGATTCATCGCAAAGTTCCTCCTTACTAGGATTGAATACACCAACTATCAAGTTGACCGGTCAAGCGAATCACCAAAGTGCCACACTTAGGGAACTGCATAGCAAGATCGCACTACTCACCGATAAGGTTGATAAGCTTCATAGTGCAGCCAGCGATTCGGCGAAAACTCTCGCTGATACTAACACCCAGGCCCATAGCTGTGATAAAAGACGATCACTCATAGTTAGCTATCTACCAAGTGCTCTCCTATCTGATATGTTCAGAGATAGGTTATTACCAGATTTATGCGCGATTGTGGGTCTGGTATCTACCTTCAGTAACTGTATTGAAACGGCTGTGCCTTTCAAGTCTCGGGCGGGAACGGTATCTAACACAGTGAGCATTCCAAAATCAATGATAAAATTATTCAGAGAGGAAGACTGCAAGACATTTTTCCAACACTATATTAAAAAGTTGAGCAGCACTCCGTTAACACTTGATCAGATCTCCCCTGGTAGCCTAAGCACCAGAGTTTACATTAACGAAGATCTTGATGCGACGGAGCTGGAGTTACTACACAAAGCTTTAGCTCTTAAAAAAGATAAGCTGGTAGAGAGCGTTGCAACTAGAAATCGGAAGACTTTTGTCACATATAAATCTCCACACTGTGCCTCGGATATTATTGCATCTCGATTCACAACTGCGCTAGCTAATTTGATCGTGACCAACAACTCATTATAAGATAGCATTCAAATCATGAATAGACAACACTCTATACTATCAACCCAGGCTGAACTATCAGCTGCACTCCGACCATCCTCCTTCAATATTCTTTCATTCAACACGAGATCAACTTCAAAAAATCTTCAGGCACCTAGCGGACACCTGCGACATTGGCGCTTTTATGCTTTGTGAGACCTGGACCAAAAGCCATCATACATCCAAGATGCTTGAGATTGCCTGATACAGACTGCATAGATTGGATAGAACTTCCAAGCGAGGAGGTGGCGTTGCTATCTATGCTGCTTGTACTCTGAAATCCCATCCTGTGTGTCGTCTCTCGGACAATTGCTGGGAGATCCTAGCGGTCCAGGTCTCAGGCTTCGAGTCTGGCGTCGATCCTATCACACTTGCTGTAGTATACAGATGCGCTGCCACCTTCACGGATAGTGATTTGGCTACTCTGTCTGACTTCTTAGATGTGCTTCTGAATGGATCTTCACGTGTGATTATTGGCGGGGACTTCAACATTGATATTAATGTTGACTCCTCGATCTCTGGTGCACTGGTAGATCTTCTGAGCGAAAAAGGGCTATTGATTCTCAATAATGCGCACACTAGACATGGCCCTAGCTCAGCTACTACGATCGACCTCCTAATTTCCCTCCCTAGATTTCAACCGGTCTCGACCAGACAGTGCCCTGGTGTCTCTGACCATGAATTATTGTTTGCATCCTTCGACCTTCCACTTTCCTCCCCTTCCCAAATGATATTCTTCCGTAATTTCAATGCAATACAATATGATGCGCTTCATGCTGACCTTAACAGTGCGGACTGGCCCCCGATATACAATAATCCAGATCCATTTGTGCTGTGTTTGATAGGCAGGTCCCGGTCAAAACGGTGAAGATTCGATCAACCAGTGAGCACATTTATAATTGGCCTGAGATTCTTCTGGCCTGTCAACTTCGTGACCTTTCGTACAGACAATGGAAGAGAGATAAGACTGATCATAATTATAGAGTCTTTCATAGTCATAGAAGATCAGCTGACTATTCCATTAGAGCTGAACTTCGTAAAATAACGATGTCAGGGCTCCCAGATGGGAACTCCATCAATTGGATTAAAATAAACAATATGGGCCTTGGTTAGAAAGCTAAAACTCAGTCCCACATCGATCCTAACGAATTTGCAGACTTTTTGTGCTCTAACGCAAATAACCTACCTCCATCCACACAAACTCTCTTACAATCTCAATCAGTTACCTCACCTTCCCACAGCCTGTTCAATCCTATGAACATCACCCCCCAATTCCCTCATCACAACCCTACATCAACACCACTGGCTCCGCTGATCCACACCCATTTGGGGTATGACTCAACACCAAACAATAGACCCAACTTTGAGATTGATCAACAGGTCTTAAATTTTAGCAATGTATCTGACATGGAGGTATACAGTGCCTTCATGCGGATTAACTCCAATGCAGTAGGTACAAATGACGTACCGATTAAATTTTATAAATTAATTTTACCAATGATTCTTCCAGTTGTTACTCATCTAATAAATCGACTAATCACTTGCTCACATTTTCCAACAATTTGGAAACAGGGGCTGATATTGCCCATTCCTAAAAATGCGTCGCCTGGGAGTGTATCTGATTGGAAACCTATCACCATCCTGCTAGCAATATCAAAAGAGATGGAGTTCATCATTGTTGATCAGATAACGGCACATGTTTCCGACAACAATATGCTCTCAAACATGCAATCGGGCTTCAGGCGCTTCCATTCAACAAGTACGGCCCTTCTTCAGGTGACGGCAGACATTCGTGACATGTGCGATAGGGGTCTATCAGTCATTCATGTTCTACTGGATTTCAGCAAGGCTTTTGACTCGGTCCATCATGAAATGTTGATTGGGAAACTAGGATCCCACTTCGGCCTTTCTTCCTCTGCATGTGGAATGGTTGCCAGTTACTTGTCGGGCAGATCGTTTGTTGTCAAGTCTAGTGGGGCCTATTCCTCTGAGAGACCACTGCTGTCGGGCATACCTCAGGGCGCGGTCTTGGCTCCACTTCTCTTATCGCTATTTATAAACGATATTGAAGAAGTTCTTGATAAGGTTAGCTTTCATATTTATGCTGACGATATCCAGATATATTCTGGAGCACGAGCATACAGAATCCATGAGTTGCGCTGAATCCTTCTAAAACACAAGCAATAGGCTATGACATGAGGCCTGAGCGGGCATCTGCTATAGTTTCTGATTTAACTCTCCTGGGGTTCAATATTCCTCTATCCAAAAAACCTGTGAAAAATCTGGGACTACTAATGGACTCCAATCTTAATTGGAAGGCTCATATAAATTTGATGTGTGCTCGGATCTATCATGGTCTCCGCTCACTTTATGCCGCTTCTCCTCACTTTGATGAAACCACAAGATTAAGACTCTTCAATGCTCTCATATTGCTGCATTTTCATTATGCAGATGTAGTTCTTTTCCCATTCTCTCAGTCGGGGCTGTCGAAACTAAAGCGTGCCTTCAAGGCTTGCGCTAGGTACGTTTTCAAAATCGGACGTAGAGCTCACGTAGCTTCAGACTTAGAGGTCTTACTTCCAGGATCCTTGCGCTGCGCGTATGAATTGAAGGCTTTGGCATTTATACACAAGGCCAGAATTGGTCTACTTCCCGGATACCTACGAAGTCGACTAAATTGGAGTGGAAGGGACAACCGACGACTGATACACCCTCGGATCAACACCCAATTTGGAAGCAGAAACATCTTTGCAAAAGGAGTAACTATGTGGAACGGCTTGCCAAGCGAGGTCAGGGAGATTGTTCTTGCCAAAGACTTTAGGAGGGAAGGAATGGGCTGCATTGATAACAACTGACATACCAGTTTCACTCTTCTACCTTCACTCATATACATTTTTCAACCTAATCAATAACAGCACTAATCCTACACAACAGCACTAACCTTCCACAACATAACTAACCATCCACATCTCACAGCTCAGAACAATAATCCACTAATCTCTCACTGCCACCCACCACTACATCCTAATTTTTAATCTGCTTGTACTTATTAAATTGAGACTGTGGTAGGTTTGTTAGTAATTTTATTATTATATTAAATGAAACTAAGACAATAACAGTAGCTGCAACAACAACTTCTGGTCAGCTCAAATCAATGGATATCTGATCGCTGGCTAATGTACCTACATAACAGGGTCATAAGCTATACCAGGGCCATAGGCCAGCACGGATCATTTGGAAAATCACTGGGGGTATTAATAACAATTATAATATGTCTCTTGACTTCTTCGAAATAATTTTTCTGTATTCGAAGTAATATTCTAGTATACTTTGTGTTTCTGTCTTGAATTTTAGATTCTAAAATCTCATTGTACCTGAAGTACCATTATGCCTTACGGCAAGTATTTGCTTTAATAATAATTAAGACAATAGCAATTACATGACGATTAGACTTCTTCGAATTAATATTCTTGCATTCGAGGTCATTTTTCTTTATAATGTTAGTGTATATTCTTGTATTTCCTTTAAAACTTAAAATTTCATTGTATCTGAAATACCATTATGCCATGATGGCAAGTATTATAGCAATAACAATTAAGATAATAACAACAATTAAGATAATAACAACTATTCGTATCTGAAGTACAATTATGCCATGATGGCAAATATTAATATTTATAGCAATAACAATTAAGATAATAACAATTATATGTCAATTAGACTTCTTTGAAATTTTTTCCTGAAGTACCATTATGCCATGATGGCAAGTATGTATGTATATCAATAACAGTTAAGATAGCAATTATACGTCGATGATTAGAATTCTTGGAAATAATATTCGATATTTGATGTAATATTGCATACTATTTCTTTCATTATTATAATATTTAATATATAATATTAATACTCTTGCACTCGAGGTCATTTTTCTTTATAATTTTAGTGTATATTCTTGTATTTCTTTTTAAAACTTAAAATTTCATTGTACCTGAAGTACCATTATGCCATGATGGCAAGTATTTAAAGCAATAACAATTAAGATAATAATAACTATTCGTATCTAAAGTACAATTATTAAACACCATTATGCCATGATGGCAAGTATGTATATCTTGGAAATAATATTCCCTTTTTGATGTATTATTCTTGCACACTGTTGTCTTATTGTTTATTTTGCTCTTTTTTCACACGCTGCTGTCTTTTAATCTACTTAATGTCGTAAGTACCCAGCGTTATACGTTGCTTTGTGCAGGGGTTACAAAAATAAATACTGATTTGATTTGATTATGAAAACTTGGCAGAACCTATACAAGCTAACCAATGACTCTTGATCTCCTTACACCAGATATTAATTAGGTCATTTAGGTGTACCTACTTTACATTAAATTTGTCAGATTACTTTTGGACTTTTAGACAAATTAGAACATTTTTTAGCTTTTGCTATATACCGGAGAATCCCAAAAAATTCTTTCTTGAACAAAATTAAATTTGTCGATGACGCATAAATGGCAGTCATCATCAACTTAATTAAAGTCCATCCTATTAAAGCTATTTAATTTACAAAATTGTAAAATCCACAACTAATCTTTTGTATTCTAGTATAAACTTATATCTGGCAGCGAACTGAGATTAATAATTGATTCTTAATTAATTTTAATGTTCACCTCATGCTGTCATCTATGTTATCACAACCATCGATGAATATACCCATTACAGAAGACCTGTAAACTTAATTACTTTGGCCTATTGTTATGCCTAGGGTAGAACTATCAGTTGGCCATCCAAGCTATAGCTGCTGTCACTCTTTTCCAGGCATTAATAATAATTAAATTTTCTTGTCTTGATAGATGAGTTATTATTTAATCCGTTTCCAGGTTTCGCGTGAAATGAAGTATGATATAATTTTGACGGGCAATGAAAGTGATACATTCAAAATTGTTTTAAATGGTAATCGCATTCTCGTCTACATTTTTTTATTTTTCAAATATATTTGGTTATAATTTGTACAAATAAGAAATATCTTTATGTATGTACATATCTAGGAAGTTGAGAAAACCATAATTTCATTGTCGCAACAATGTAGTGCAAAGGTTTTATAGACAATAAAGATAAAATGAACGCAGAACAATGTGAATTGTATACATATACGAAAATGAAAATAATAATGTATTGAAATTCATAATGAATAAATCAAGTTAAAATTAGATAGACTATGAGAAAAAAACAAAGAATTAAACTAGTCTAATATATTGGTCTGTGGTTTGTGTAATATGATTTCAGCAATACCCTGAAAGCTCGCAACGATCCCGCACGTCTTATAGCAGTAGGAAGTGAATTCCGCAGGATGATGGCATGAACAAAGAATAAACCCTTGGATTGTAAACAAGAATACCTAGGCACTAGAGGATTATTCGTGTGCGCAGACAGTAGAAAAATTAGTTTTTCTTTCAAGAAGACAGGCTTGCCATTCACAATCAAATTGCATAAAAATATATTCAAGCGAATTTTCATACACGAGGAAAATGAACAGCCATAGAGATTGACGTACTGCGATATATGATCAAACGGGCGAAATTTATAAACATATCGTACTATAGAGTTAAACCATACATTGAGCTTATTGTGCGAGACAGAGTCAAGGTTGTAACGTATTATATCTCCCTGCGTGATGATAAGTAGTAACAATGATTTCGCTAGAGTGAATCGAGCGCTAAGTAGTGTATACGAGGCGCTGCACCAAAGTTTGCGAAGACTTCATATACCCATGTTAAATTTTTATTTATAATAATAACCAAAGTTTTTAATTTTTCTAGAAATGGTACAGGCGTCGAACGAATATATAATGGAGAAAACATGCTAGTATAAATAGACTTTCTGAATAGTACTATAGCCTGAGACTTGTCAGGATTTAATTTTAAATTATTTTACAGTGCCCAATTAAAAATAGCACTCAAGTCCTGATTCATCTGTCGGATGCAATGCTCAGTTATCCATCCTACAAGGGTAACAAATTTGAGTATGTCAGGAAGATCGTTTATATAAAGAGTAAACAAGAGCGGTCCCAATATAGAGCCTTGAGGAAATCCCGAAAGTAGGTCCAGGAAAGCAGACGTCTTGGATTTAAATACATATTACCCTCTGTTTACGGTTTTCCAAAAAGCTTTCAATAAGATTCAGCGCAGCCGAATCAAAATTATAAAAACTCTTCAACTTGTAAAGTAGACGCTTGTGATTAACAGTATCAAAAGCCTTAGAGAAATCTAGCAAAGTAAGTATAGTAGGTCTACTATTATCAATATCCTGACGAACATCATTAGTTAATTTGAGAAGAACTGTAGTGCAGCTATGTTTAGACCTGAATCCATTATGCCAAGGGAACAAGAACTCAATGACATCGATGAATTCAATCATACTTATTGAGACAAAGTTTTCCACAGCTTTACTGAGACGGCATAAAATGCTTATGGGTCGATAGTCAGAACAATAGGCGGGATTTCTTCGCTTAGAAATTGATACTACCAAAAGGGCATTCTTCCACAAAGAAGGTAATTTAGAGATCACTAAACAAGTATTAAAAATTTGTGTTATGAACGGATGAATATATGGAAGCAGAAGTTTAATAAATTTTAAAGGAATATTCGCAGGTCTAACCACATCGGATTTAATAAATTTTCTGGCAGCAAAGACTTCGACTTTAGTGACACAACGAAATGAGAAGCGCTTCCGCACTCGTAATCTTGGCTCGATATTAGAAACTGAAAAGGAGAAGTGTCGAAATCCAAGAAACACTGGTTAAGAATATTAGGATTAGAAACAATTATCTTATGCACTCCAATTGCTTAGAAGTTTTTCCATAATGTTTTCGGATGGAGGTCTGAGCTTAATTTGTTAGCATAATAACACTGCCGTACAGCAGATGTTACTCCTTTCCTAAGTACCCGAAAAATTACACAATTGGGAGAAGAGTTGCACATTTTTCAATGTAGATAAGCCAATTTTTGGGAGTACAATAAAAAAAAGTCATAGTATAACAACTCAGAGCCAAGTTCAGGGGGTACCCTAAGATACAAAGGTAATTTGAGAACATGACGAAAGAAGTGGAGGTGCTGATGTAGATCACTTTTGAACCTACGCAGATTGTTAGCCCGTGAAAAAACAGAAGATGGTTGACTATTCCACATCCGCAGTGCGAGTATTTCGTACAGGAATTAATCTACAAGGGATCAGACTAGATATTTCATCGGAACATTGGCCATGCATGTAACGATCAAGAGCGAAAGACATCCAACAATGCGACGATCCTCGAGTGAGTCGATATTACATATAATTATCAAATCGCCATTGTGCTTGCACGCTCTCTTTTGGACCTAACCCTGTGTGACAGGCCTCGGCCAAAATATGGGAATTGTATTCATTGTATGTTTGATATAGGACCTCTAGAGCAGAAATCCAAAACATTTGTACGCTTCTTAACAGCAGAAAAGATTTAGTCTGTCCCCGTTAATTTACTGGAAACATTAATGCCAAGAATGCTTAGTGACGGTGTATCGGGAATGAAGCTCGTTCAAATGAAATGGGAGTAGTTAACTGGTGATATTGATTTAAACAAATGAAACGCAGAAATCAATAAAATATTTCAAATAAAAGAAAGAGCTAAAAAGTAGATATAAATTTACGCAGCCATAGGAAAATAACAAAATAAATAGAATGGCATTACAATTATACAAGTAACTGATGAAATCTAGTAAGTATACGGTAGGAGATTTCCATAATCCAAAAGCTCACACAAATCCTTTAAGATATTGCTATTTATACGATGCAGGAGCATATCCAGGTAACTAATTGCAGAAATCTAATTGAAGCAAGCATTCTGAATTTACGACTTATATTAAATGAAATAGAAAAAACCAGATTCCTGTGTTTCAGGTAACACTCAAGTAGGAAGTATTCCAATCGTAAAGATCTTTCTTGGGAAAACTAGACAGTCATTAGTGAAAAGACGAAAAAAGGTCTTTACTAACTTTGACTGTATTTGGAATGTTTGCATAACTGTTGAAAACTATAGCCTGATTATGGCGGAGTATATTTAAGAGAACTGCATTTAACCACACTCCTCATACTAATTCAAGACAAGCCCAGGGGGTCGTACAGAATGTAATATATTGTCACCAACTTTAACCTGACTACGGGAGATGCGCGTTAAATCAGAATTAATTAAGTCTACTTAGTCTTCCATTTATTGAGCAGATGTATTGAAGTAAAATCATTTACAAGCAAGTAAAAAGCTAGAATTTGTCTAGGACCAATTTTTCTGATACACTAGATGAATACTCGTATATCATTTAGTATGGTCACCTATCTGTGGAAGTTTCATTTTGAAAGTGGTTTTTCGCATATATTTCTATAATGGTTCGTCGAGCAGAAAAAAATGATTGTAACCAATTTTATAGGATTTCATATCCTGAAAAACTGTTCAGTTCATTATATTCGTGTAGGACTGATCGTTTTCACAGTATACGTAAAAATCCTAGATTCATATATGGTAATACCAAGAAGGGGTTACCCAATTTAGTTCACTTTTGAAAATGTATTTACTATTTTTACAAAAACACTATGTACAAAATTTCTGCTCTCTACATCATGTTCTCAGGTAGTGTCCAAATATGTAGTGAAAAACGAAATTTTTGTATGGCAACCCTAAGAAGGAATTACCCGATTTGTCCCACTACCGAACTTAAATTTTACTTTATTTAGAGTCCATGTGCAAAATTTCAGCTCCTTAGTGCACTCGTTCTCGAGTTATCGTGAGGATTTACGGACGGACGGATGGGCGGATGGCATGCCAAAATCAAAATAACTTTTAATTTTATGCATGAGTGTCTAATCCATTTTGCTCTACCATCATTATTTCTAGGAGCTACAAACAGAATGACCCTTTAAATTTCATCTAGGGTATAAAAGTGTAGTCGAACATTACATATGGCACCCATCAAATGATGAGTGGACATCCTGAAAGTAATGAGCAAAAAATAGGCCCTCGTTGCTTTCTTAATCTTAATGGTAAGCACCTTTGAAGATCATTGGTAAATTTCAATAATGTATGCGATTTATGCGGTGAAAAGCCGAAAATGTATTACATAGGCTGATAAAAATTTTAGTTAAGCTTTCACCATTATTATGTCTACCACAGATATCGGTGACAGTGAATTGAGTCGGTAAGAAAGTTCCTTAAAGAGAATCGCAGGGTAAACAATCGATTACAAAGACGGATAGACAGAGGGTTGGAAAATGTTTTAGTAAGTCTTTAAAAAAAATTTCCATAATATTTAGTGGAGCTTTTTCATTCCATGAAATTGTGGCGACCTCTAATTAATTCTTTATATTCGCTGCAAATGTCGTCCAAGAGTCAGAGAAATTTCAACATGACTTATATACACATTGTTACGGGTTTTTTGGACACGTACGTACTAGCTCAGCAGAGGGGTGTGGGTTTATTACACACTTAAATAGGGCTCCATGGTGTCTTTCGCGTTTGGGATAGACCACGAAACCTGCGTAGCAAAAACCAATCAGTGATTTAGTAGCATTGCAACTTTATTCCCTTCTTCGTTACAAATCGTATTGCGGAGCTTTCATACACAAAAAATGTTAATATCTATACGGACATCTGCCACAAAATAGTTTGGCCAACAATTCACCGTCGCCAGCCAGCCACGTATTCGATCAAGGCAATATTATTATTAATTAATGTATAGCAATAATTCAATTATAACTAGAAAATTCAAATATGTATATATGTACTTAACTTTTAACTTGTCCTTCTATTTTCCGATCCTTCCTTCCTCGTGGTAATTCCCTTTCTTCCTTTTACCTTTTTCTTAGTCCAAATCGCCTTTCTTTAAATTATATTTTATGTTACTATTTTCTGCGTGGTTTTATTTGCTGGATTCGTGTTTTGGCTGTCTTCACAACTTGTCTTCACAACTAGTAAAAACCGTCTTCCCAAATAGTAGTAACTGTGCTCCTTACGGTTTTTCTTTTTCATCTTTGTAACGACTTGTGTGTCTAACAATTGACACTGACTTTTCATACGTATAATTCCTTATGTTATGCGCATTTCGTTCAACAGTTGACGACTTAGTTTACGTAGCCCGCTCAAAATTCTTTTTACGTTCCTTATCTTTGGTTTGTTTATTTTAATATATTGACGGCCTAGTTTATATAGTCCATTTAAAATTGCTTTTTACGTTCCTTATTTTTAGCTTGCTTGTTTTAGTATATTGACGACTTGGTTTGCATAGTTCATTTAAAATTGCTTTTACGCTCCTTATTTTTAGTTTGTCTGTTTTGTTTTGAGTTTACACTAATCTATAATGTTTATAATTGCTATGTTGCGTGTGTATATGTAAGCGGGAACGATTTGAAGGTTTATAACTATTATGTTAGGAGACCTGGACTATATTTGACTACCCCAAATCAGGTGAGCATACCATATTATTCTAGGCTACTATCTCTCACGGGAAGGAAGGTTCAGACTGCAAGGCTGGTTGGTTGCGCGAGTACAATGTAAAATTACTGCTATGAATATCTTATAGTTTAAAAAAAAAATCAATAAGGATTGATTCCTTAATGTATAAAGACTTACATAATTCAAAAAAAAAATATTAAAATGAAATTCCAAAGATTAAGGTAGTTAATACTTCAATAATAGTCGTAAAGTACCTACTAAATTTCGTTACCAGAGTATGAAAGCGCCGCCTTTAACTCTATAGAACACGATCTCCCCTTAATTAGTTCTCTGCATATATTTCCCTTTTTCAGGTTAGGGTTCCATTGTGACTATTTTTTGCTGTTCCGTCGCGGAACAATAATTAAAAAAAAACATTAATAAAAAATAAAAACACTCACTGTACATATCAAGTGCCACAGCAACTCCTGGCACTTGATAGGCATTACCTGTATTTATACAGGCCCTTTTTATTTTTTCTAGGCCTTTGGCCTTATATAAATATCCCTAAAAAGAAAACAAAACAGGATTAATCATAATATAAATAAAAAGTAAAAATCTCAGATCATTCCGATCTGAGACTTTTTACATGAAAAGGTTACTTATCTAAAACCGTGGAATCCAACTCCCACGAAACACAGCATTCCTCCTCGAGAGCCGCAAAGCTGAAAATATAAACATAAAAATACATTAACACAAATAAATAAATAAACAAAAATGAAAAAATTTACCATTGTTTACGGCTACTGCCGTCTCCAGTGACATTTGTGTCACAAGCAGCTGGTACATTATCTTCTTCTTCTATTTACCAAAGAAGATCTCCACTACGCCAACGACAACAAAAATCTCCATAGCGACACGCTGCTACTGCATAGCGTCAAGGCAACAGCGACCGACAGACGCACTGCTCCCATTGTATTCCCGGCTATAAATAGCGAGCTGTTGGGAATAGCAAATCACTTGCAAATTGAGCAGTCGACAAGACAGATCGGAAGCGCTAAACCGAAATTAAGTCTTGATTAGGAAGGGAAGAATTGAACCCAGTTTTTTATTACTTAAATATATTTAAATTAAATTATATTTTTTCAGCACCCCCAAGGCTAAGGTAGTTTTGAACCTGGCAAATTTAATGAGCAGTGAATGAAGCTCATTCTGTTTGTATTTCATTTAGAGATTCCTTCTAATCTCGGTTTTTTATATTTTACAGGTTAAACGTGGAATAGTCGCGATTTATTTTGGATTTTTGTTTTGGATTTTTGAGTTCGTTTTATTTTGGATTTTTTATTTTGATCAGTTGAATTCTTATTTGTTTGGTTTTATTATTTTATTATTTTATTAGTTTATTATTTTTTTATAATTATCATTTTTGTTTGATTGAATCATTAGGCTAAGGTAAATTTTGTGAATAATAAAAAAATATTGACATTAAAATTTTGCGTTCACCAGTCCTGTCCATCACACCGGCACCTCCCCTTTTTTTATGTAAAGCCCATATTGGGACTTCACATTGGTCCTTCAAGAGCCGGATAGGACTGGGAAAACAAAATGGCGGATGTTGATATTCTAATTCTCACACAAAAGGGTCTAAACGACCAAATAGATAAAGCCAGAATTAACCATGGCAAGGCCAATTCAGAAACCAAACAAGGAAAGAAGTATTATGCTACTCGCATTCAATCTCTTGAAAAGCTATGGCAAGCATTTACAGAGACGCATATAGCAATCTGGTCAACCGAAAACGGCGCGGACAGCGAATATGCCGAAGGCAACTTATATGAAGAGACCGAAGAATTATATATCAATCTCATGTCAAAGTTGTCACAGGAGCTAGAGGAGTCGTTCCCAACGTTACCTCATACTAGAGAACAACCTGCCACACAGACAGTACGTCTACCAAAAATTGAGACTCGGCTTCCACCCATACAAATACCAATATTTGATGGCAATTACAAGACATGGCATACGTTCCATGATCTATTCAATTCGCTGATCCACAAAGATCCAAACTTATCAAAGGTTCAGAAACTTCACTACCTAAAACTTAGCGTTACGGGGGAAGCAGAACGCCTATTACGCCAATTCGAGGTAATCGATGCGAATTATCTCAAGGCATGGGAACTCTTACAAAAGAGATTCGAAAACAAGAGAGTACTAGTAAACACTCATTTAAAAACATTACTTAGTCAAGCACCTATAAAAGCCGAATCAGCTCACGCCATACGCTCCCTTCTCGATCAAACAGAAGAGAGTCTTCATGAGCTTCGATATCTAGGGCTTCCAGTTGAACATTGGGACGCCATACTGATATACCATCTTGTTCAACGCCTCCCTCCAGAAACACATCAATTGTGGGAGCATGAGCAAGGAACAAGAAACGAAATTTCCAAATATTCCGATCTGTCAACGTTTCTAGAGACAAGGTTCCGCACTCTAGAAGCAATCCAAGAGTGTCAAAATACTAAGACACAAGAAAATGTACGTCAGTACAAAAACCAAAACGAGGCACGTGTTCGTACTCGAGATCCCCGCAGCGGGTATCAAACCTCAAAGGCGCACACTAGTGCATCCCAAAGAAACTATACCAACAAAAATGCCTACACATTTTTGAACAAATCGCACACATGCTCAATGTGCAAGCAGAATCACACTCTTTTTCACTGCTCTTCGTTTAAAAAACTATCTCCAAAGGAGAGATTAAATTTTATAAATAATCACAGGTTATGCAAAAACTGCCTTTCGTCAGGACATAACCTCAATGGCTGCCCAAGCAAAAAATCATGCCTCCAATGCCACAAGAGGCACAATACTCTCATTCATTTAGAAAAAGAGAATTTATCCACACATAACCAAGAGCAATCTGAAATAAAACTTAAAGAGCCTAACGACAGTAATGAGCCAGTAACAAAGTCATTCTTTTCGACAAACGTCAGTAGGGCATTATTGTCAACTGCGTTAGTCGATATAGAGAGTCCAGACGGACAAACCCATACAATGAGAGCTCTAATAGACTCGGGCTCACAAGTATCGTTCATTACTGAAGCTGCCAGTAAACGTTTAAGGCTACCACGAAAAACAACACACGTCAAAGTCAGCGGGTTAGGAAAATCTCAAACCGCCCACGTGAAGGCACAAACATCATTCAAGATGAAATCAATCAACACGAAATTTGAAACCAAGATCAACGCTCTTATATTGCAGAAGATCACAGATTTCGTACCAGCTGACACCATAGATGTCAAAAAATTACTCTATCTGCAACATCTGCTACTCGCCGATCCCAAGTTCTACAACCCTGGTCAAATAGACTTACTACTGGGAGCAGATGTATACGCCGAAATCATTGAGAGCGGAGTCATAAAGGGCGCCCCTGGAGATCCAACTGCTCAGCATACCCAATTAGGATGGATCCTAATGGGAAGTACAAGCAGCAAAAAACCCAGCACAGTTAAGACGTTCACTGTTCAAATAGAACCAGAATATCAGCTAGAGCAACAGTTGAGAAAATTTTGGGAGATAGAGGAAATTCCAAGGAAAATAACAAATCCCGATGACGAGCTATGTGAGGAAATATATACAGCATCACATAAGCGCTTGAAACAAGGTCAGTATCAGGTTAAACTGCCCTTCAGAAACCCAAACGGACCGGAACTTGGCCATAGCCGACATGTGGCATTGAAACAATTTCTCCAATTAGAGAAACGCTTTGAAAAACAACCCGAGCTGCACACACAGTACAAAACATGCATCAAGGAATATTTACAGCTAGGACATATGACAGAACTCAAATCAACCCAAAATTCAGCGGAACAGAACAACATCTGTCATTATTATCTGCCACATCACGCAGTCATTAAAGAAAGCTCGACGACCAAGCTGAGAGTAGTCTTCAACGCCTCCGCAAAATCAACAAACGGAAGGTCACTGAATGAGCAAATGTTGGCCGGACCAACAATCCAACCCACCTTGTGGGCTACTATCTTAAATTGGCGCCTATACAAAATCGCTTTCACCGCTGACATAGAGAAAATGTACAGGATGATCCAAATGCATCCTGAACATACCAATTATCAAAGAATCCTATGGAGAGATTCACCAAAGGAACCGATAAAAGATTATCAGCTGACAACAGTCACGTTTGGCACTACGTCAGCTCCATATCTTGCCATCCGCACCCTGCATCAATTAGCAGACGACGAGCAAGACAAGTATCCACTTGCATCCCGAAGCCTAAAAAACGACTTTTACGTCGACGACCTACTAACAGGGGCACATGATACTAAAGGTGGGTTAACATTACAAACAGAACTAATTAACGTCCTTTCCAAAGGAGGCTTTAATCTCCGTAAATGGACAGCCAATCATCCGGAATTAATTAAAAACATTCCTCATCAACACAGAGAAATCAATTCTGTTCTAGATTTATCAGAAAAGGATACAATTAAAACTCTTGGTCTCCAGTGGCATCCAGCACGTGACGAGTTTAGCTTCAAAGTAAGCCCCTTACTTCAAAAACCACGGTTTACTAAACGGATAATCTTATCCGAGACAGCATCACTGTTCGATCCATTAGGATGGTTGGCACCAATTATTATTATCGCCAAGATTTTTATACAAAATCTATGGTTGAATAAATATTCGTGGGACGAAGCCTTACCTGAAGCCATCACAATTAAATGGAAGAGATTCAGGGAAAGCTTAAAACACATCCAATCAGTCAAAATACCACGATGGGTAGGTTTTTCACCTACGGCATGGAATTGCATGGATTCTGCGACGCGTCAGAAAAGGCCTTTGCAGGTGTTGTATATTTAAGAATCATAAACAACGACAACACTATTAGCACTCATATATTTACGTCAAAAACTAGAGTCGCTCCAACGAAATCAATATCACTTCCAAGACTCGAGCTATGTGGAGCTGTTTTACTCTCCCGTCTAATGAAACAAATCAAAGCTGACATAAATATCACGGACAGTTCCACTGTCGCATGGTCCGACTCAGAAGTCACCTTGTCCTGGATTCAAAAACAGCCATCAACTTGGAAAACATTCATAGCAAATCGAGTGGCAGAAATCCAGGAAAATATCCATCCTCGACTATGGCGATACGTACCATCCAAAAGTAACCCAGCAGACTGCGCCTCTCGAGGACTTAACCCGGACGAACTTGTCGAATCCAAGCTTTGGTGGAACGGACCATCATGGTTGCAGCAATCCAGAGAGGATTGGCCAAAACAGCCCACGTTTCACAAGTGCTCTGAACTTGAGATCCGAACAGTCAAGGCATTGACTTGCACTGGCCTAGAAATTGAATGGTTGACAAGGTATTCCTCATTCCCTAAATTAGTAAGAATTGTCGCGTATTGCAAAAGGTTTTTTAACAACTGCAAATCTAAAAGCACAATTAAGCAGTCTAGCTATCTCACATACTCCGAATTACAAGAAGCTGAGAATATTATCATATCCATTGTACAGCAGATAGCATTTCCAAATGAGTTCCATTGTCTTAAATCAAATAAACCAATTTCAAGGACAAGCCGCATTCTCACTTTTAATCCATATTTAGACCATAAACAATTAATCCGAGTCGGCGGCAGACTCGAAAATTCGATACTGACCTACAATCAAAAGCACCCAATCATCCTACCAAATGACCATCATGTGTCACGGATTATCATTAATAACATTCATCATTGTGCATTACATGGAGGTATACAACTTACCCTCAATTTATTACGTAACAAATACTGGCTGCTTAACGCCAGAAACACCGTTCGTCAGCAGTTACGAAAATGCATCCCCTGCTTCAAAACAAAACCAACGCCATCTACACAGATTATGGGAAACCTTCCATCATCACGAATCACCCCTGCATTAACCTTCGAACACACTGGCGTCGATTATGCCGGTCCCATTGACATTAAAACGTCAAAATTAAGAAACGCTAAAATCATAAAGGGATATCTAAGCATTTTTGTATGCATGGCGACCAAAGCCATTCACATTGAAGTCGTGTCGGAATTGACGACAGCGGCATTCATCGCTGCATTGAAGCGATTCATGAGCCGCCGAGGCTTATGCGCCCATATTTATTCCGATTGCGGCACGAACTTCGTCGGCGCAAGCAGGGAATTGTCTAATCAAATTAAAACCATTTTGAAGACATTTCCACATGACAGTTCTACTGTCACAGAACTAGCAAGCATTACGTGGCATTTCAACCCACCGTCAGCGCCACACTTTGGTGGATTATGGGAAGCAGGAGTTAAGGCAGTAAAAACCCACTTGAAGCGAACCTTGCAAAACGCCATTTTAACTTTTGAAGAACTGTCAACCGTAATCTGTCAAATCGAAGCTTGCGTAAATTCCAGACCTCTGTCACCGCTTTCCAATGATCCAAGCGATTTTAACATTTTAACTCCTGGGCATTTTTTAATTGGTCGAAATTTAAAGACAATTCCAGAACTGTCTATCACTGATAAAACAACTTCCCTCAAACGTTGGCAATATGTCCAATGGTTGACAGATCAATTCTGGAAAAAGTGGTCAAAAGAATATCTTCAAGGTTTACAAGCTCGTAAAAAATGGAAAAAACCAGAAGATAACCTCAAAATAAATGATTTAGTTTTAATACAAGATCATCATTGTCCAGCCACAAAATGGCCGACAGGTCGAATAATAAAAATCAACCCAGGCCAGGACAAAAGGGTCAGAGTAGCAACTGTCAAAACACAGAATACTCAAATAATTCGGCCAATTATTAAATTATACAAGTTACCCATTTAAACAAAAATATAATTCAACAAAATTTTTCACATTAAAAAATCAAAAATAAACGATCCCACACGGGCATAACGAAGCACGACATTTGTTTTTCTCAACACAATAACTTTTCGTAATATCAGTGCCAAATTAAATAGTACAATATTACTAACATAAATAATAAATTAATACTACACCACAAATATATACATTTATCCCCGAATCACATTATTCAATTCAAAAATGAAGCGTGTGGGCCTTAATTAAACAAAATAAAGCATGAAACAGCAATACAAAATTCAGCCAACTTCAGTTCAAATCTGAAAATCATCATCACTTGACAATCGCACATGGTGCAAAGCGGACTGCCATTATAGTTTTGTATAATTTCTTATTAATTTTTTAGTTTTTATTATTTTCCTTTTGAGTTGCTTAAAGTTTTTAGTTATTATTCGTTTATTATTTTTTTTGTACAAAATTATTGGGAAATGGACTCACTACCTTGCTTGGATGACTGTCTCTGGATCGACGACATTCCCGATCTAGAGACAATTCCAATAAAGGACAAGTTAAGAGCAACTGAGATACCTAAACCACCAAGAGTATTCAAGCCTCCATTCGAGGCAGTCCCTGCTACCAAACAGGTACAGGCACTCGCACGAGGCCCAGGTATTCGAGTCCATACGACTCCATCTCGACCCCCAACTGGGACAAAACGTGAAAATCGTATTGAATGTCTCAATTCGGCACCGAAAAAGGCACGGATACTCCCACAAGCTCCGAATTCGAAACCGCCGCAAGAACGACGTTCATGTCCAGTCAAAATACATGAACCACATCCCAGTCAGGTACCAAAACAAGCCAAACTACCACAGGCAACAACAAGTCGAAATGAGACAAAAAATAGTGTAGAATGTGCCAGCTTAGCGCCAAAGGAGTTCAAAAAATCACGTCCAAAAACAGCATGGGTAGCTAATGAACCAGGTCCCAGCTCAGCTCCAGACAAAGCAATTCCAGAAGTTAAGGCAATTGCGATAGAGTCACGTCCAGAGGCATCATGCCTAGACAAGACACACTCACAACCACGAACAGGAGTACTGTTTCAGGACGCAATTCTGCCTCCGACAAATTTTATAATTGATCCACTTCTATGGAGTGAGATCCGCAAGCAGCCCATACCTTGGGAAAAGGCCTTGACAGCAAGAAAATGCTTCAGGGTACAAACCGATGAAGGCGACACGCTCCGCTTCATCAAAACATCAAACGGAAAAATACGCATACGCCTACAAGTTAAAAAACGTAAGTTTTTAAATACAAAAAACCTCTTTTTAATTCTGGTACTAACAAAAATTAATAATGGAACCAACAGAACAGGGATTATTAAATAAAAGACTAACCAAAAGTAAATATAAAATTTATTCAATAGCAAAAAAAAAAAAAACAATTATTCAGCCACATCTTTTTTTGAGGCGGGAGGATGTTCCGTCGCGGAACAATAATTAAAAAAAAACATTAATAAAAAATAAAAACACTCACTGTACATATCAAGTGCCACAGCAACTCCTGGCACTTGATAGGCATTACCTGTATTTATACAGGCCCTTTTTATTTTTTCTAGGCCTTTGGCCTTATATAAATATCCCTAAAAAGAAAACAAAACAGATTAATCATAATATAAATAAAAAGTAAAAATCTCAGATCATTCCGATCTGAGACTTTTTACATGAAAAGGTTACTTATCTAAAACCGTGGAA
Source organism: Dioctria rufipes (assembly GCA_963924295.1). Taxonomy (NCBI): domain Eukaryota; kingdom Metazoa; phylum Arthropoda; class Insecta; order Diptera; family Asilidae; genus Dioctria; species Dioctria rufipes. The sequence continues at coordinate 70,249,270 of OZ002740.1, read as the reverse complement.
TCCAACTCCCACGAAACACAGCATTCCTCCTCGAGAGCCGCAAAGCTGAAAATATAAACATAAAAATACATTAACACAAATAAATAAATAAACAAAAATGAAAAAACTTACCATTGTTTACGGCTACTGCCGTCTCCAGTGACATTTGTGTCACAAGCAGCTGGTACATTATCTTCTTCTTCTATTTACCAAAGAAGATCTCCACTACGCCAACGACAACAAAAATCTCCATAGCGACACGCTGCTACTGCATAGCGTCAAGGCAACAGCGACCGACAGACGCACTGCTCCCATTGTATTCCCGGCTATAAATAGCGAGCTGTTGGGAATAGCAAATCACTTGCAAATTGAGCAGTCGACAAGACAGATCGGAAGCGCTAAACCGAAATTAAGTCTTGATTAGGAAGGGAAGAATTGAGCCCAGTTTTTTATTACTTAAATATATTTAAATTAAATTATATTTTTTCAGCACCCCCAAGGCTAAGGTAGTTTTGAACCTGGCAAATTTAATGAGCAGTGAATGAAGCTCATTCTGTTTGTATTTCATTTAGAGATTCCTTCTAATCTCGGTTTTTTATATTTTACAGGTTAAACGTGGAATAGTCGCGATTTATTTTGGATTTTTGTTTTGGATTTTTGAGTTCGTTTTATTTTGGATTTTTTATTTTTATCAGTTGAATTCTTATTTGTTTGGTTTTATTATTTTATTATTTTATTAGTTTATTATTTTTTTATAATTATCATTTTTGTTTGATTGAATTATTAGGCTAAGGTAAATTTTGTGAATAATAAAAAAATATTGACATTAAAATTTTGCGTTCACCAGTCCTGTCCATCACACCGGCACCTCCCCTTTTTTTATGTAAAGCCCATATTGGGACTTCACATTTGCTGTTACTGCCATTCTTCGATCAACCGCTTAACGGAGCGAGTGTATCGTAGCTTATGACGAGATAGATGATCGATGTTGACCTACCGAAGTTCCGCAGCCTAATATTTGTGCACTCAAGAGGTTGAAATTGCGTTTGCTTATTCTTGTGTGTTGCATTGGCTTGTGTTCCACAGGATTCGTGTTGGACTCTTTTAGGGCGTTGCCATCTTAACCGTTGCCGGAGAGTTTTTCCTTTTCTTGTCTTCTTGACTGCTGAGATGTATTGTTCTGAAATTGGAGATCGGAGCAGAATCAACACTTTTATACGACAATTCAGCATCACAAATGAAACCATCACCACCAGTTTTCAAGAGTGTAACAACATGATAATGTTTTCTTAATCGTTGTGGGTATGGTGATTTTATCGTCCTTGAGAGAACAACTATGGTAAAAAGTAGTAAGCTTTCGTATGATTTATAATTTAATCTTTAAATTAATTTATGTACGTGGATTTAAATTCTTTTTTTTTTTTAATTATGAAAGAATTTAATTGTGTTTTGCAATGACAACTAATTATTTAAAGAATTCAAAATAATTAAATAAAACTTAAATGTGTTTTAGTGAACAGAAATGTAACGACACAAAACATTGGGCGATATCAACAAGTCATAAAATATAAATGTAAATAAAAACTTTTCTTTATTTTGCTTAATTGTCCCAAATTGTTATATCAACAAAAACTGATCTTCTTTGTGTAGTAACATCTGTTTAATTTCCATTTAAGTGAAAATTTCTCTTATCCGTGTTGAGGATCTAGGTGACTTCTTTCGTCTAAAAAAGAAAATAAGATAATCCACAAAGATTGTAGCGCAAAGGGAAACAAGCTTAAAAAATAGACATCTGAAGTCCTACCAAATTATTATTATTATTTGAGTGACTGAAAAATAGAATTGAAACACATCATAGCAAATATTGCAATTTTATTCGGACAACAGTTACCACAATTAGTATTAATATTAATTGTACTACTTCACAACCATTTTTGCTCTAGTCATTTTTGTCCTTAGTTCCCTCTTTCTCCGTTAAATCATTCTAAGCTAAATATATAATTTTATAATTAAAAAGAAAAGCTGAAAGAGAAATGGGAGATTTCCTTTCAGAAAATGTCGAAAATTTCGAACTTAACCCTTAAGTAGGCGCGCTAGCACAAGCACACAAGTGGGCGCATGGGGTCAGCAGTGACCCCGATTTTTTTTTTGAAATTTAAGTATACCACAAAATATTCAAAAACACAAGCAATACAGTTCGATAACTAAATCTTATTGCTTTAATAAAAACTGAAATACAAATAAGTTCTCTTTAATAAAATAAGAATTATTTTATGTGCCATACTGAGGAACTTAAAACTGGCACTTCATGTATACATAAGTTTGGAATTTCACATTATATTTGAGAAAAATGTAGTCCTTATACATAATAAAATAGAAAACACACATTTTTAGTGACGTAGCAGGTAAAATTTGTTGAGGAGATATAACGGCGCCCGTGACATACGAGTGTACGGGTGCGAACAATAGCGCCCATGACGTACATGACGTCACGGAAATATACATGAAGGGGTTAATAGAATAGTAAAAAAATAAGAACCAATATTCAGGGTAGAGTAGAAAAGCTACACCATTCACTCAAAACTACAATCTCGACATAGGCTTTATTTATTTTCGCTAGAACTCATCCGAAAATATTATAAAATATTGAAATTTCCAAAGATATGCCCAACAAAACTTACCTCACGAAAAAAATTACATAAATGGGCGCATGGAGTCACACTATAGTATAAAAGCATGCTTACGTTGCAGTGGCTCGAGTACGACAATTTTTAAAATAGTGCTTTAAGATGAAAAGCTACTGGAAGCCGCAAGTTCAAGAGAGAATGCGCTTTACACCTTTTCCGTGATTAAGATTGCGCCTTGTTAAGGGTTAATAATTGAAATTCAAAGAAATTCCGAGAAAATCGAGGAATATAGATATACGGTCAAAGTAAGTCCTACTATGTGACGGTAACATAAACAAAAAAGAAAGTTTATCGTTCATAATTTTGTACCAGTAGTTGTCCGTTAAGCAGTTAATTATCGCTCTCAAACAAAACAAAAATCGTCGTCTCTATTATAAATCTCGCGATGCTAAAACTCATATTACCTTATAGTGTAGATGACGGAATGCTTCAGAGGGAGAAAGAAAGAAAACAATAGACTTAGTCTACATTTAGCGATTTAGTAATAATTGGGAGTGATATTAAAAAAAATTAGCATTATCATCATCTATAAGAATACGTGGATTTAAACTAGCTGTATTGACTCCCTAAATTGCAGATGTAAAGATGCTATGTAGATGGTGTCGTAAACTAACTTCCATTTTTCTAATGTGACCTACGAACAGTGGCGTAGCTAGAGCTTTTGCCGCCTGGGGCGGTCCCAAAGTTTAGTGTCCTTTCTATCTTAATCAAAATCAAGAGTGGTTGTTAACAATTATTGAAGATCAATAAATAAATGAGTAAAGTCATTTATTTATTTTTTTTTAACAGATTATGTGTATAACATAATGCTAAAACGTATTCTGATTTACATATTTATTTTTCTTGCTTTTTTATTACAAAAATCTTGAAAGACATTGTCAAAATTTATATTATATAAGTAATTTTAAATCACTCGTTGTGGAACGAAGATAATTTTTAATTAATTTTAATTTGGAAAAGTTTGGTCACAAATAGCGACACTGATGGCTATTGTTATAGAAATTCTTAATAATATTACAATGTTGGGAACAGAGTTTTCCAACTTTTGCTTACTCTTGTACATCACGTAGAGGCATAAAATTCTGGATCCTTTCCTTTTAATATGAAATTGTTTCATGTCAATGCCAACAAAGTTATTTACATAACATTCAAAAATTTCATTTAAAAGATTAGATGGTGTTAGGCACGCATTCTTTCGCTGCATGGACATGTTTTTGCTCAAACCGTACCTGGATATCTCCATTCAATGACAAAAATATTTCTCTTTGAATTTCTTTTTCTCAAGATTGCCCCTAGTTCCGCGACTTTTCCCCACATATAATTTTTTCCCCTCTAACTCCACGCCCAGTGAATACCTCCAACTCTTCACACATATTTTTGGCTGGTGTAACTACCTTTTGCACTAGGGTGTCCTTTGTCCAATGCAATACATTTGTAAAGAATTCATGTTTAAAGCACATTGATAGAAATATAATCCCTTTATTTGCAGGTATTGTTCCGCGTGATTATTGTCCAGAAGGACGGATTTCTATAAATGGAGGTAGCACAGCAAACAAAAGATTGCATTAAGTTGAGTAATTGGAGAATTTTCAAATGGCAGGAGAAGGATGGATGAAAGGCTTTCTCAAAAGACGAAGAGGTTTAACTCTGAGGAAACCTGAGGCACCTAGCTTGTCCGGAGTAACAAGTTTCAATAAAAAAAATGTGGAAGCATTCTTTCATAACCTAAAAGAATGTTATTTCAAGCATCCATTCACACCAGAAAATGAATACAACTTCGATGAAACCTTCATTTCGGGTGTTCACATTCCCCCTAAAATTCATGCACCAAGAGGAGAAAAACAAGTTGGCTCTGTGACTTCAGGTGAGCGAGGTATGAACGTAACAATGATATCTGCTGTTAACGCTATTGAAAATCACGTCACGCCTATGCTAATTTTTCCGCGCGTACACTTTCAACACCGAATATTTAAAGGAGCTCGAGCAGGGATCATTGGGGTAGTAATCACTCGGGGTGGTCCAATGAAAAGTTATTTTTTAAATATTTAAAGCATTTCATTGAGCACGTTAAACCCTCACAAGAAAAACGTCCTCCTAATTATGGATAATCATGAGAGCCACATCACAATACCAGCTATTGAAGATACCAAAAACTCTAACATTTCCACCCCATACCTCTCGTAAGCTGCAGCCATTGGATAGGACAATTTTTTATCCTTATAAGACTTGTTATAACTAGGCCGTTGGGCAATGCATGCTATCAAATCCAGGTAAAACTGTTACGATTTATGATTTCGCCGAAATTATAGAGAAAGTTTATACAACCAAAATGTCTCGAGTGGTTTTTTGAAAACATGAATTTGCTCTATAAATGACAACATACTCGTATTTCAGCAACATGAGTTTTTATCTGCCTTTGTTACTGATCGTCCTCTTCCATCAGATGGGGAAAATACTATGGAGGGGAATATAAATATATACACAAATAACGAACAAATTAATCAGCAAATTGAAGATATTCTTAAAACAACAATCAACTTTGAAGAACAAGAAAGTCATAATCCTAACTCGAGCGCAAAAGAAAATCTGCATTTAACGTAGAAGAAATTGAAAACCCCTGAAATGATTCAACCATATCCCAAAGCTCAGCCAAGAAAAATTACGCAGCTAGATAGAAGAAGAGAAAAAAGAAATATTGGCATCAAAATCCACTAAATCGATCGATAAACCTAAAGTTGTCAAAAAGGTCCTAGTGGAGTCCACATAATCCCAAGGTCATCAAAAATTGCTGGCAAAGCCATCCATTTCAAGAAAGGTTACTCTAAGAAAACTTGAACGAGAAAACGTACGTTACCAACTAGAAAAAGCAGCGAAGATGGAAAGTTTTATTAGAGAGCGGCTTTCTTCTGAAGAGGATTTTATTGGCGATAGTGACTGGTCTTGTGATAATGATCAGATATGGAATTTAGTACAACAATAAAAACAAAAAGTAAAAATAAAAAACGGAATTCACCATTTAAATTTTTGATGTTGTTTTTTCCTTAATTTCTTCTGTTTTAGGTTTCTTTTTTCTAAATGAATTTAAATTTGTGTTATTTCTTTATTACTGAATATAAAATAAATCGTTAGAATATTTTTTTCTATTACGACTTGTTTATTTTAGAGAGATTAACAAATTTTTCTGGTGGTCCAAGGTACAATTCCCACTGGCCCAAAGTACAACACATAGTTGTACCTCCGACAAAAATGACATTAACTTAACAAAAAACTACGTAAGTTCTTACATTGTGGACAGTTTGCGAGTTGACAGTACAGGTAAAACACATATTTCAATAACATAATAAGTAAATTTAATAAAAGGCACTTGAAGTATTTGGGAAATACTAAAAACCGGTCCGAGGTACAGCACTTTCTCCCACATATTTCAGCAAATATCTTTAAACATTTTTCTATCTTTAACACAAAACCTAAAGTATTTTTCCTTGTCTCATCGTTCTAACGATTTTTTCCTTTGGACATAAATTAACAAGCCACCGTAAATAGTAACACCTGCCCTTCTTTAAGGGTAACCAAGTATGGCACACCAACAGACAGAATCCAATTATTGCCTTGAATAATTCAGTAGGCGCTTTTTTTATAGCCATAGTTACCTCACATTTCAAAGGGGAGCAGTGAGTTATAATATTATCAAATGGAAGGTTACAGAGTAGAATTTCCGCTTTTGCGGCTCATTTATTTTTGTTAAGTATCATGTTATAATTCCGCTAATATGTCTCCGGTTCCTCTACGTTACCGGTAGAATGAATATAATGGAATTGAATAAGAATTTGCCTATCCCATATCTATCGTAGTTATGCCAGGCGCACATGTATCAATTATGAACTGATTTCCTGTAGTATTAAGGTTTCCGAATAAAGAGGAAGTACATGGTTGGTTACATTGATTTGTAATTGCTACAAAGTACGTGGATAAACTTTTATATAAATAAACGTTAGCAGTCAATATAACTATTGCGATGATGAATTTGCGATTCATGAATAGACATCCCTTTATGTTCATAAAAAGGGAATCTCCCCCTCTGGACTAAACGGAAAGATCACCGCTATTGTAAAATATCTACAGAGCCAGACAAGAGTGGCAGAGGATATCGTAAGACCTTTCACATTATAATATTAAATTTCTAGATTACTTGCTTATCATGGAAACTATTTAAAACTTTGCACCAGACGATTAAAAGCCTCTTACCACTTACGACGAGTATAAAGGCTAAAGTTCTCCAGACAGTTTGCCGGATATTTTTAAAGTATGAGTGTTTCAGAAGTGTGATAATCAAGCCCGATTCACCACGTACCTTATCTACGTATAATTTAAATTATTATTATTATTAGTTTATTGAAGCTTAATTATTATACAACAACAATTAAAATCTTAAATTTAGTGAACATTTTTAAGCTAATGACTCACATCAGCTAGGCTTGTGTGTGAGCACAGCGCGGTCTTGAACTAGGAGCTATTTACAAAATTTAAGGAATATTTTAGAAGTTTACACTACTGAATGTATGCTTGTATAAGTATAGTTTATATGTTTACATAAAGTAAGTATTTATCTGAAAGACATTTGAATAATTTTTGACATAGATCTTAGTTAATTTTTTATAGTTAGCCAAATTCAAATTTTCTTTGACCTCAGGTGGTAAGTTATTATAAAGTTTTGGTCCTATTATACTGGCATGTCTTTGTGTTAAAGGTTTTGAACATCGCTTCATTGCCAACAGTAATGTTGCTTGCCTACGTGTGGAGTAATTTGTGTGATGTACTGGGAAATTTGATAGATTCAAGAAAATAAACTTTAGAAGTGTAAAGCAGTAGATCTGTCGAATAGTCATTACATCGAAATCTTTGAAGGCTTGCGTGGTTGAAAAGTACTTTGACTTCCTTAAACATAATTTTATGATTTTAGTTTGCAAGTTATGAAGTGGCATAATTGTTGCTATGAAGGTCGCTCTCCAAGCTGTAATACCATATTGTAAAATAGACTGAACTATAGCAAGGTAAACCATCCTCATAGAGCTAAAGTCGAGATTACCACGGAGCATTAAGATCTTGTAAATAGTTCTCCTCAGCCTCTTCGTGACAAAAAGTATATGCTTGTCCCATTTTAGCTGGCAGTCTATTATTACTCCCAAGTACTTTAGTTCGTTTACTTTTTTAAGTACAAAGCAATCGACTAGTAAGGACACTTCATTATTCACGTTAGTGGTAGCCCCAAATAACATGTAGTTTGTCTTATCAAGATTTAATGGCAGCTTATGTCTACATAACCAAGTAAAAATTAAATTTAATCCATTGTTTGCATTTATAGATACAGTTGACCAGGAATTACTTTTAAATAGCAGATCTGTATCATCAGCAAAGGGTACCACTTCTCCCCTTAAAGTAAATTCACTAAATCTGCAGAGATTATTTATATAAATAAGAAACAGGATGGGAACTAATACAGTTCCTTGTGGGACTCCACATCTTACGGTCAGTTTAGTACTCAATGCATGATCAATTTTCACCATCTGTATCCTATCGGAGAGATAGGACGAAAGAGTGATAGAGCATTACTTTTAATACCAATATTATCAAGCTTATCAAGAAGCAGTTTGTGGTCAACAGTATCAAAAGCTTTTTTTAGGTCCAAAAATACAGCCACAACTTTTTTGTTAGTATCAATTGAAGAATTTATGAACTCAGTTACCTCATAAAGCGCATCTGAAGTGCTATATCCACTTTTGAAGCCGTACTGATTTCTCGAAATAATACTATTAACTTCAAGATATTTAATTAGTCTATTTTTAATACATTTTTCAAATATCTTAGCTATGTTGGTTTTATTTCGACTGAAATTAAAATTATATAGCAATTTCAGTTCTATGCGTGATACTCATATTCGTCGCCTGAATATTGGTTTGCCCCATCCGCCAAAATTGATATTTTGAGTTAACTACTGTTTTTGAGATTATTACTTAAGTTGAATTAAATGCTTTAATCAGCTTTTTCCTAAGTTATACACATATGTATCGAGATAAATCATGGCATGCTTGCTTCATATCATATTTTTGCCACAAAAGTTATTATTGGTTTACCCTAAATCAAATTGGTTTACAGATGGGGCATGAATCACATTAAATACTTTAAAATATTTTTTTAAATATTGTCGTGATACACGTGCGGAAATTTAAAACTGTATTTAAAATTGGAGTGCTCGATGTGGCTAAGACCATGGCATAACAACACAATATAAATAGAATTCTTGTATTTACAGAAAAAAGCGTTTTAAGGTATATATATTATAAAATTCTCCAGCACAGGCACAAGTTATTTCGGAGTGAATTTTGATGACAGCTGGTAGAAATAAACACAGAACAATTTAAGGATTGTTTTAAAAAAAGATCATCTATGAATAATGAACTCAACAAGAAACGTTATTCACAACCGACATGATATAATTACTACATGCTATAAAATTGGCGAACTTTTTGCTTTACGTTCTTCATTAAATTTTGTACAGACAATATCGAACGTATAGGACGCTCTTTTTAACTGCCTCGTAAAAGTGCCTATGTCAGCGGAGTGTTTTTGTTTTTATTTTAAATTTTCTGTCAATATTAGACCAATATTTGTCGATAAGTCCTAGTTTTGGGCATCGTAAAAATCTTTTGATTTTCTGCTGGCAAGGGGCAAGTTGCTAAATGCGGCCAAAACAAAGCTGATGCATCATCCTATCTAAAGAATGAAAGAAAGTGCTTCTGAAGACACTCCTTACCCTACCCATCCATGTTGATTGTGCCTGTTGTCACGAAATGTGATGATTTATAGCCACACGTTATTGCTTGCCAAATTTAGTATTTACCGGGAAATTTGGTGTACTAACAATTCTTAAATTTGGAATCTGCACCACCCCTCTTTTTCGCCATATAAAATACATATCCTAGACACTGGCTAAAGTTCGTTTTCACCTAACCTGAACTCCGTTAGGAAACTTTCATACAAAATTCGGCTCCTGAATTTTGCAACTTGATTCTTTTCTGATGTTTTGTTCGGTATTTTCTGAGCATGGAAACTTCGTAGGCCTTCTATCCTTTTAATTCGATGGACCGTTGCATATGACGTTCGAGCTATATATCTCAATGACATTCTGGCATTTTGTTTCAAGTTGTCTACCACTTCCTTGGCTAATTTCTGGTCTATCGAACCTGATTTCCTTGCTGACTTGGACTTTCTTTCGACACTCATAGCAAACCTAAGTAACTCACTGATCTCTGCTAAATATATCATAGAAACGATTCAACATTTTTGTTCAATACATGTAGCAAAAAATTCATTTCTTTCTCAGAATCGACCATAAATACATTAATATTTTCAATATCTTGTACTATATAAAATACAAGAAACTTTTTGATCTTAGTTTGAATCCCGATATTTACTATCATATTTCACGACTAGTTAGGCAGGGAAGCCGAAATTGAAATTGTTTCACATTCTTTATTCACTATTTTATACATAGAAGATATCATAACTCATTTACATGTACAAGAAACAAATAATATATATAGAAAAACAAAATTGAAAGAAAAAGAGAAAAGAAAGACCGATCTTAATTATAAGTAAGCGTTAAAGTAAATGTATGAGAGCATATAAATATTAGCTCAATGAAATATTGCATTTACTTATTGTACTGTTACTTATAAGATGCTAACAATTTGTACATCAGAGAACAGTTGTAAAATATATATAATACAAGGAAATAGAAATCCTTCGAATTTCTTAGCATTAGATGCAGATAACAAGAAGAGCAGTAATTTATACATCCTTATAGCGCTCGAAAAGTTCATCCTTGAAGGCAGCCAGATTGTTTATGCATTTGATACCAAGAGGCAAGAACTTCACGAGAACATAGAATGATCTTCGGCTCTGCAGGACAGTATGTCTGGGTACGATTAGCGATCTTGTCTAGACGATGTGGCAAAATTATTTTTTTCAAAAAGATACCGAGGTTGCTTGTTGTACATAAGCAGAAAAGAAAGAGTACTTTGCGGTATTTAATATATTGATTCAAACTGCAGCCTAAGATACAAGTTAAACGCAACATTAAGTTAGCGCGAGAATACTGCATTCACACAGCCATACCCTAACACTCCGTACATAACTTAGGGTGCCTGCAAGATTTTAACAAGCTTCAGTCGAACCTGTTGTAGCGCGAACGAAGCAGATGGCCACAGGCTACGTAAACCGCCATAGATTTTACCCACCACTGCATTAATATGTTCAACCCAGGTGAATGCTTTGTTCATAGATAACCCCAAATTTTTAATGAAATCAGAGTATGGGACAATCATATTATTAAGAATAATAGGTGAGAAATCACGAGTGTCCAGTCTGCATTTGTAAATAATAATAGACTGAGATTTCAGTGGATTAAGAGTCACGCCATTTAAAAGTGAAAGTACATACCATCCAGGTATAACTGTACATCATCTGCGTGCAGGAGTATGTTTGAATGCTGGAGTACTAATGCGATATCATTTATAAACAGTGCGAAAAGCGATGGAGCCAGGGCAGATCCTTGTAGTACCCCACATCTAATCCTGATCGGGCTAGAAAGAATCCGGACCCTTTGATCTACATTAGATAGAAAACTGCAGAAGTATTTAGTACTCAGTAGGGAAAACTTGAAAGTAGTACGAAGTTTACAATATAACCAATCGAATCAAAGGCCTTGGGGAAATCAAGAAGCACCAAAATGGAAGCCAAGTCAGAGATAGCAATTCTTATATCATCAGTAACTTTGAGGAGAGCTGTAGTGCAACTATGATTTTCCCGAAAGTCGGACTGCCAAGGGATAAATTCACTTGGAAAAACACATTTTTTTTTCCCCAATGAAATTCAGTCTAATAAAGACAAAAACTTTCCAGCTTAAAGTTTTACTTGGGTTATCCAAGTGCCATAAGACAACAAGGGGAATAATCACCTAGTCTGAAAATTGCAATGAGAAATCTTGCTACCATATAATTCACAATTGCATTGCATCTCTAGGTATTTTTTAAATTCACTGGGGAGAAAAACTTTTTTTTCCAATGAATTTCAGTCTAATAAAGACGAAAAATTTCCAGCTAAAAGATTTTCAGCAGCTACGTACTTCATCCTTTGCCAGTTCAGAAGCTTTTCAAATATTTTGGAAGTGAATGAGAGGAGGGTTAGTGGGCGTAAATCCTCAGGAGACCGAGCACTCCTATTTTTAGGAACGGGGACTACTAAGGCTTATTTCCACAGAGAGGGGTAGGTGGAGGTTTTAATACAAATGTTAAATATATGAGTAACATAAGGGAGTATGTGGGAGAGTGTGAAGAGGAACGTAATTTCGTAAAGAAATTTCAACAAGTTGTAGAAATGAGCGGACTTGATCGTCAAGACTGATGAGAGGGAAAACTGTATCCCATGGGAGAGATGGAATGTCACTGATGAGCCTCTTTAGATTAATACGGTTGTAATATCTATAACTAATTGAAGTAATTTCATTCATGGGTGGAGACTGAAGCTCGTAAGTTAAGAAGATAAGGTCATGGAGTAAAATTCCAGGTATAGAGGACTGATGGAAGAATGAGACCTTATCACGATCAGCCGCCAGGAAGTCTTCAATAAGAGAGGCGGTCTCACCAGCAAAATGGGTGGGCTCATATTGATCAACAATTTAAAGGCCGATACCACTGACATCCCCCAAGAAATAAGCAGAGATATTATCTGATCTAGGACGTTCTTGTTAAGATTAGCAGCAAAGATAACATTATTATATTGGCTGCTTAGCCTCTCCAGAATGTAAAATAGTTGTCAATTTCAGGAATAATGTGGGGATTATAAGCCCAAATTAGCATGAGTCTTAGTTGACCCGAAGTAATTTCAAGCGCGATATATTCGCACATCCTATCAGTTGACTTCTCTATAATACGAACATTAAGTGAAGATTTAGCAAAAATAGCAATACCACCGTGACGGCCAGTTGTGCGATCTTGTCTAAAGGTCTTGTAGACTTGAATTGTTACTAACTTATTAGGCGTATGTGGTTCCAAGAGTTCTACCTGACAAGATCCGATCATAAACTTAATTAGATCAATTTTCCTAAGAACACTTTGGCAGTTCGTATCTACCACTCTTAATCCGATTGATTGCTTTCAAAACAATTTAGGAGGATACGATTATTCGCACAATTTTCTATAGAACCCATTATTGCTATAATATTTTTAAGACTATACATAGGCCACCCGGAAAAGGGGAATCTTCAACACTAATATAATCAAAATATCTAAAACACGTTATAAAATCAAACTACACTTCCGGTAAATATAATACAATATTTAAACACCAGAATCGAATATAGCAACAATTGATAGCAGCCCAAAATTGACTTACATGAAGCAAATTGTGGGCAAAAAGATGATAATAGAAAGGCTGACAGATATATAAATGACATTATTGGTATTATTGATAATATCAAAATAGCTGAAGAGCTGCAAGGACTATGAAATTTGAAATCTCTACATAATTCAAGTAACTCTAAAATAAATGAAAATACATACATTGGCGCTGTTATGCTGAAGAGATAATAAAATTGAACATTTAACTAAGCCTAACTTACATATAAAAACTAAACAACGTATGTAAATAGAAAACAACACTAAATTAGCAAAAGGTTCAATTGTCACATTTTCAACTTTTTAGCTAAGCTTCTTTGAAATATATTCGGACTTTCAATATGAGTGTAAAGAATTATTTTGCGGTGTTCTTCTTGGATAACTTCCATTTTTACTGGTAAAGAATTTTGCACTTAAAAGTCACACCTTTTTATAAATGCAGTCTTACCCGCGGTCTCTAATTTTGTTTTCCTGGTAAGGAGTAATGAAAGGAGGGATAGGTGCTCGGTTTTTTTTTTTTTCTGGAACAGCCTTGTATTAAAATAATATACCGATTAAAATCAACAAAGCTGGATTTAAAGATAAGACAATGGACATAAATACTCATTTGGTTTATCTTAATAATTAATAAGGAGTGTTTTTGAGATATTGTTACTTTTTTCTTGAATGAAGTAATATTTGTTCAAGTAGGCCTTTTTGGCATTCTCCGATATAAAGCAAAAGTAAAAAAAGGATGATGTTTTTTTTACTTATTTTATCACACAATTATTTTATTTAGAGCTGCAAAATTTCAAGTTTTGGGTCTACTTATCAACAAATCCCAAGCAACAAAATTGAGTGACTCGAAAAACAAAATCAAAATATGAGAATGGAAATTTTGTTTGCATGTCATATTTTCATTAATTTTTTTTTCGTGTCACTTTATTCTGTTGTTTGGGACCTGTTAATGAGTCGAACAAAAACTTGGAACTTTGCCGTCCTAAATAAAATAATTGTGTAATAGAAAAAATAAAAAAAATTCCTTATTTGTGTGTTTCAGTTGTACTGGAGAATATCAAAAATTTTACCCGATAAAAAATCATAAAATTTATTCATTGCGAATGAAGAAATGTATTTTTGTTAGAAAAAATACAAAATATTCAAGGCTAAATAAAGATATTGAAGTAATAAAATATTTGTTTTAACTTTATTAGTAAATTATTTTGCCCCATATCATACAAACCATAGGTATATTGTGTGGAAATCTAGTTTTGCCCCTTTAACAACATAGGTTCAAATTAATGCAATTTTCACGGAAATTTTCTTCTATTGAAACAAATATAATTCAAGAAATATATAGACGGAAAACAACTGAGCTTTTATGCAAATTTAAAAAAAAAACAAATTTGCGAACATTTTGTTTATAATAAATGTTTGAATTTTAGTTGCAATTATCACAAAACTACATTTTTGCATATGGAGCAAAAGAGAAGTCAGGCTACGATATACCTATATAGATCTCAAACCTTAACAGGGTTCGTAAATTTCAAATTAAATTCGAGAGTTATCTTTGTTTCAAATTCACAATAACCATCATTTGAGACTAAGAATCCTATATGTATCTTGTTGGATGATACAACAACAAAGCATTAAAAAAAAAACATCATCTCTATCCGAAGAGTATGAAATTGCTTAGATGAAATCTCTTCTAAAAAAAAAAAACGTTTGAAGTCCTCGCAGTTAAACGTTGATTACAAAACGCTTCTTCTTTCTGTGGAATTATCCATCTGGTTACGTAACATTTTTTACTGCTCCCTTCGTTTTTTTTATATTGTAAAATCCTCCCTGAGGAATAAAAACTCCAGCTAACAGAATGTAATTCCAATGTTTTTGTTCCTTTGCTGAGATGAAAAGTGGACAAACAGTGAAAGCATTATATTCCATGTTGATATAAGAATTCTTTTATCTCGAATGGGTTTTTTCTACCAAAATTTAAAAATCGTCTGAAATTAAGGGGATGAAGAAAAACGAAGCTTACAAAAGGAAACTAAGGAGTCCTGTTTGATAATATGTGCCCCAAATTGAAAGCTTAAAGAAAGACTTTATTATTCTGTCTTTAGCGCATATGTATGTATGTATGTAAGCATAAGCTCAGATGATGAAAAAAAATGGCCGTATTACGCTGTATAGGACATATTTTGTTCATCATTCAAGACTATTGTACGCCATGTACTTCACAGAACCCGGAACAAAATGCATCACAGCTACCCCGCGGTGATGAAGTGTTAAAATCGTAGCCACCAGCATGGTGAAAAAAATTGCTATTAGTGAAAGAAAAATGATGAAATTTTAACTAATTTTGTTAATTGTATTAATAAAAAATTGAGACCACAAAATTATTATTTTGTATTTTTTTTACCACAATAATTCAATTTTGTTCGAAACTCATGATGTTGAGTATACAAGATTTTAAAACAAACAAAATATTAATCAGCTGTCAAATGTCAAAGCGTGGTAATTGCGGTAAAGTTAAACTGGACCAACTGCTGTGTTATAACTGCGATGCCTACGTTCATTACGATCACTCACTCAAACAAAGTGGAAAAAAAGGATGTCAATAATTATAAAAGAGGGACTTGATTGCAGTTAGGTATATATTATAAAATTACAAAAGTTTTTAATACTTTTTTACATACATACTTTCTAGAACATAAACGAAAAATATCAATATAAATCTCTTTGAAATTCAATCAGCCTTACTAAAACGAAATACACTGGTCCTTAGGTATTATTTTCTTCATTTTCCTTGTTTTTTTTTTTTTTTTGAAAGTCGGAGCATACATACTTGATGATCAGCCGCTGCGGGTAATAAAATTCGGAAATTTATGAGAAAGGGAATCCAAACGAACTATTTATTCTTAATGAGGTCCCTAGCCGTAGGCCATAACAAAAAACCCTGTAGTTTTCGTATGGTCAACTCCTGTAAATATCACACTTTTGCATGTCTCTGCAGTACAATTTGTAGTGAAGATATGTACTTTTTGCACATTTGTACCGGAATAAGAAGTATTCCTTTTGTGAGATCTGTGCTCAATCTAAAAGGGGATGCCGGTTTAAAGGATAACTCAACTGTTGTAAATTCAAATATAAAAATTTTAATTCAAAATATATTGCTTACAAACTATTATCACAAACTCAATTTTTCTTATAATTAACCTAACTTACGATTAAGAATTCAAGAACTTATACTATCTTAAGCTACCAATTCAACATAAATTCATTAGTTTTAAAACAATACTGCCGGAAAGATTTGCTCCCCTTATTTCTGAAAAGAGAGAGAGAGAAAATCCACTATTAATACAATAGAAGTTTTGTGCTACACGTATAAGCACGGTAGCAGTAATGCAAAAATAGTTATAATGACAGAAGTAAATTTCTGCAGCAAGAGTAGATTCCTGCTTAGATGAAATAAGTAGGAGTAAATTCCTACTGAGATGTCTGATAGAGATTAATGCACAAGTAAATTTCTGCAGTAGAAGTAAATTCCTACTCAGGTGGGAGATGAAAAAATAAACAGAATTAAATTTCTGCAGTAGAAGTAAATTCCTCTTAGATGTGGGATGGAAACAAGATTTAGTTTGGATAATTTGGAAAATCAGAGTAAATTCTGATGTTTTCAGATCAAATTCTTAATTGGGAATTGATGCTTCTGCTGCAGCTCGTCGCCTTTTTATAGCCGCCGCGAACCGCTACGTTTCGGCTTTATGATAGGTTGCCTTGACAACGCTCGTTGTTATATTTTGATGGCGGCGTCCCGCAGTGACGTAATATGAGACCATTGAGTTGCACTGAACTCTGACTGCGGCGAAGGCGAGAACATATGTTGATATGTTGACATTTTTGACATGTCAATGTAAATAATCCGAGGGAAGTAGGATTTGGGTCAAGGAATGGTAAGTTTTTGGTTAATTATTTTATTTACTAGTTATTTATAAGAGTTTTTGTTTATTTTTAGGTGAAAAAATATTGGAGAAAGTTTAGGACGGCGCGGCGTTGGATTAAAGGGAGGAAGTTTCCTTATATTAGATAAGTGTTTTTTGATTAAGTTATTGTAAGATAAGATTCTTTGTGTTTTGTTATTTATCTTTTTAGGTATATATCTGGGGATGAACCAAGGACTCATCGCAGGATTATGTATGGTGGACTGAACACCTTTTTCTCATGGATCTTTGCATTACATTACACACAGCGAAGAAAAAAGTGGTGACACACTGTAAGCAGCTGTGCTTTCGTTATTTTTTGTTTGTTTTTGTATTACTATATATATTTAAACTATTCTATATAAGTAAACTAATATTAAATAAAAAAATAAAAGCATATAGAAAAAATATTAACAGTATTTATTACCATTTGAAATTGTCCAAAATCACACGCGCGGGGCTATATATACCCCAGTTCCACTAAACTCAACTTTACACAGTTGTACAAGTATATCAAGCGATAGCAAGTTACTTATTGCATAGACTGGTTACTAATTAATCTTATCTAGGAGCTCAAGATGATATTTCAGCCGGACGTCATAATATGCAGCAAAATAAAACAATCGGGACATGTCCCTGTACGGATTGTGGGGCGAGAAATACAGGATGTGGGTGGTAGGAAGATTAGATGATTTTGAGCCCACTTTTTCTCCTGACACAATGTAACTTTTTTACATACAGCCTACGAAGATAACCGATATCTGATGATGATAGCACACTGTCTAAGGGTTGCAAAAACTATGCGAACACTTCTCCGTCTCCCTCCTTTCGAGATTAAAGATACGTCAAAATAAAAATTGCCGAATTATTTTAAATTTTAACGATTTTCCCGCTAAAACGAATGATCACCATAGCTCTTTCTTGTGAAATTATCAATCCTCGGAATATTACCTTTCACCTGACTCTACATATATACATACATATATATATATGGCGAGACTTATGTAAAATGTTTGTGTAGTTTTTCCATACGAAATTTCCCGTGGCTTATAATTCATGGTTACTTTTTAAAATAAATATTATAATTGGGGTAACACAGATTCACTAGGCAGCTTCAAACTCCCACCTTAATTTCCTATCCAAGCGTTCTAGAAGTTGAACTGTATTGTACGGGACACCTAGAAAATTCATGAAAAATGGAAGATTACTGGTTGTATGTAGGAAGCTGCGCAGCGGAAAGTTATCCTATCGTCAGTAACTAGTAGTAAGTGAACAACGCAGAACTAGCTCTTGTTCAAGTACTACAACGGAATCTACTAGTTAGCACGTGTATAACGGAAAGTCATCCCGCCATACCTCTCAGCTAGATTAAGGCAGTGTATACATTTACATTAATATTCAATATTATATTAATAATCGAGACGTACGAATTGAAAGCAAGTAAAATGAATTCAAACCAGCAGTTATCATTTGGACCCCTTTCTCTATTGAAGCTATCAAATTTTGACCTCATTGAATGCGGAATCTTGAGTATAGAGAAAAGACCCCTTTTTGGTGTTGCCAAAAAAAAAACTTCGGGTTATCACTTTATTTAAATTATATTTTCATCTGGGATATAATATTATTGGTCTCAGACAAATTTTTACTTTTTCTCTTGTTCTATTTTCGTTTCTTTTTTCGAGTCACTCGATTTCACTTTTTGTTTGATGAGTCAAACCAAGACTTGAAACTTGCTGCCCTAAGGAAATAAATGTGATGAAATAACGACTTAAAAAAATCACTTTACCTGTTGTACCGGAGAATCCCAAATGTAGCCATCGTGAACAAATATAAAGTTCATCCAGTAATAAATCATAGTTTATAGTTATTTTACTTTTCCTCCTTTGGTCTAATATGAGGAGCTTCCCTCATATAAATAATACTAAGAACTTATTCTGGGTTTATATGAGATGAGATCAGCTTGATCTTTTTTTGAACGTCACGGGAGGCAAAAATGAATTCATACTGATGAGTACAAGTTTTCTGCTATACGAAACATTTTGTTTCGGTTTTTCTGTATTCATCCCACTGCGGACTTACACAGTTTTAATTCTTATTGTCAACCGTTTCCAAAAAAAAAAAAAAAAAAAATCATTCCATTCCATTTCTATTTTTTCAAATCACTCAATTTCGCTATTTGGTACCGGTTGATGAGTCCAACCAAGAATTGAAACTGCTTTAAATACCCTAAATCAATAATTTGTATGATTAAATAACAGAAAAGAATCACTTTTTCTTTTGTACCGGAGAATTCCAAAAAGTAACCATTTTGAACAAATATTTATTAGTAATTTCTCTCTGACTCAAAATTTCTGAATTATGTAAAATTAAGGTTGCGTAACATAGGTTTTACTTATATATTTGGACACTGCCTGAGAGTGCGTTGACGTATTACGCTTTGAACACGGCACTGTTTTCATAAAAATAGGAAATTCGATCTCAAAAATGGACTTAATCGGGCAGCCCCGTCTTTGCCATAACACATTTTTGGTTTTCACTTTATTTCACTTTTATTTTCGTGTAGGGTATAATATATTTATAAATTTTTGCCTGGTTTAATTGACAGTTAGGGAAGCTTTACGGAAACTATCTGTGAAGCCTTTCCCGCCATATTTTTATAATTCTAACTAAAGATTGGCTATATAACAAAATTCTCAAAACAATCGAAAGCAAGCTTAACATTTTTTCGGAGTTAAGCCATAATACGAGAATCGATCGTTTTTTTTTTTATAAATATTATTAATTTTATTCTTACAATAGTGAATTCATTAGGTATTGTCCTCACTCTCATTCTACTATTCGAGACAGCATTTACCAATTTATTCGATACGGAGGTACAGAAGTTCTGTATTAAACTTTGCATCCTAAAAAGAAAACCTCACCTCAAACCGCGTTAACTAATCACGAACACAGCTTCTTATACCAATATCAAAATAAAATTAAAATATTTTGTAAAATGCACCACAATAAAACCAATAAAAAAAAGCACTCATACGATTTACAATAAAAAAATATTTTGACTTATTAAGCCTTAAGTAGGCACAACAATTTTAGTCACGAAAAAAAAGTAGAACAGATTCTCTCTGGATTTTGATAAGGCTGAAGACGTATACGCAAGTAAATTTACTTACGTAAAGCGAACTCGCCCTTAATTTACCAGGTATACACAAATTAACTTTAACTCTTGTGAGGGGAACTTTCTTTAAGTTTGAAAGTCAAATTGCAGTCAATAAAGGTGCGGTAAGAATCGCTCATTCCGTAAGAACGCGATGTATCAAACAATTAAATTATTACTAAATGATTAAAAAAGAATTTATTTGCTTTTCAGTTTTTCTCAAAGTAATAAGATTTAGTTATCGAACTGCATTGTTTTTCGATTTGAATATCTTATGGTTTACTTAAATTTTTAGAAAGGATCCCATACGCCCATTTGTGTGGTTTTCCTAATGCACTTACTTAAGGGTATAAGTGGGTCAAAAATATTACGATTTTAAATGCCGAAATATTTGGGAAAAACTGCTTTAGGAGAATAATTAATACTTGCTAAGAAATAATTACAATAAATTGAAACTAAAACGAAAAAACGCGATTCGGATGGTCTTGATGGTACTACTGCTATGTTCTGAGAAAGGTGCGGTAATTTTTCTCTACCTGACAACTGAACGCTGGTACGGTAATAATTTGGCGTTAGAAAATGGGCTATGATTAAAAATTCTGAAGAAAAAGAATTACGAAAAAAAGTGATTTATTGCGATTTTAGTAGAGGATCTGTTAAGTCCCTATGTGGGCTTAATCAGAAAAAGATAAGACAGGTTACTATTTCCAAAATAAGAAAATCCAGTTTTTATTAAAAAAATATGTCTTAAAGGCTAGGCAATTCAGGTACTTTAAACTTCGGTTTTACTCTAATTTATGATTGAGCTATTAAAATTCACTAATTCAATCTATTAATTCAACGATAACCTCTATGTTTCTAAATCTAAATCCAATTATTTTGGGCCTCCACTGGCGATTTTAATTCCTTAATTTGTAATGAAAAATGAACTATCATTAATAAGGCAAAACTAAAGAAGCTAGGATTTTGGTGGATAGAGTGAGCGTCATCTAACTGCTCATAGAAAAAGACTGGGATCAATTCTCCCAACATAGGATGCTGAAAATATATTTAAATCAAATATTATAAATTTTGATTAACTTGTTATTAAAAATGGGATTTATGTACTTCCCTTGGTTTAATTTGTTAAGCAAGACTTCAAAAGGCTACAATTTTAACTGCCGATCTGTCTTAGTGCTCAGTCAGAAATTGAGTAGTTTTCTGATTCCAGCTGCTCGCTATTTATAGGCAGAACCACAATAGGAATTATGTCTGCCGGTGGCGTTGCCATGACGCCCGCGTCGTCTACACATTAAGTCACGCTGTGACGTCAGTGTGGGTTAATGAGAATGATTTTCTCTGCTCTGTGGCTGCCACTTTGAATCTGTCAATGTGTTTCATGGCAGCGGTTTGGTTCGAGGTAAGTGTATATGTTTTGAATATTTGTTTATATTTTTATTAATGATTTGTTTTTTTTTTTATTTTATAGATTCCTTTGGTCCCTTATGATGTTGGAGACATCGTGGGAATACTGGAAGCAATATCTAGCTTAAGTTTGGTTTTTGAATAAAGTCTCAGATCGTGAATGATCTGAGACTTTTCTATTTGTTTAATTGCTTTATGATCTTTTTTGTATTTCAGTTGATGATATTGGAAGATCATCGCGGGATTATTATCGATGATCATCGTGGGACAGCAGTGTATTTCTCGAGAGTATTAGTTTGTAATGTTTTTAATTCGAAGATTGTTCCACGATGGAACAGGACCATTGGGATGATAGAAATTTGTGATGGCTATCTAATGTAAAAGCAGACAAAACCTATCATCATTAATTTTTCCTCATTCCTATCAAATTTTGGATGGCTCCTAAAACTCCACTTCACGCTGATTTACATTCATTTCACAGATTTTGTCGTGGAAAAATTTGAAGATTAAGTTCAAGTTGAGGGTCAATGGACAGTATGGTATAAATGGGGAAGAATTAAGGAAGACAGGCTTTTCCATTTTTATGGAGGACAACCACCATATATTTCGTTAATCTGAATCGCCACAGCTTTGACTCATCATTTTAGGACCTCGTGTTCAGTCAGGATCATAGAGCAGAACTCTCTTCTCTGTGGCTGATAAAGATTAAATGGCATACACACAGTTCTAAAAGAAAATCGTGGGAATCTTTCTGTAAGGATGTAGAAGGTGTTAATGAAATATAAAAGATCAAAAGATTTCTGTCTAAGATACCCAACCAAACCGAACTTCTCACATACG
This sequence comes from Dioctria rufipes, assembly GCA_963924295.1. Classification (NCBI taxonomy): domain Eukaryota; kingdom Metazoa; phylum Arthropoda; class Insecta; order Diptera; family Asilidae; genus Dioctria; species Dioctria rufipes. The sequence continues at coordinate 70,226,793 of OZ002740.1, read as the reverse complement.
ATGGTGGAGTACGGGCGTATTATATCGGGTACCATTTAGAAAACCTGTTGGATGAACCCTTCCCAAACTGCCTGCTTCTTCGTTTTTTCGAGCCGAAGCTTTACATTATGAAACTGATCAGGGCACGAAAATGAAACTTATATATATGTAGGCAAATAAGCTGGACTTCTTTCCTACTCAAGACAAAAGAACCCAATTGCGATTGCGAATTTAAATGGTGCATTTCTTGCTGAAGGTTGTCATAACGTAAGGATTTCCACTTTAAATAATCTACGCTGGCTGTTTTCATCAACCGGGAATGCGCTTTTAATTATGTACTTCTATACAAGTTTATGGAATGCAAACAAAATACGGAGTGAACGTGTTTTTTAAGTGCTGGATCGCTAAAATGTTGAGTAATAGAGCTGTCTTTGCTGATTTGAGTGAGTAAAAAGTGAAAAGATTCCATAGGGGCACTCTTCGAGGCGATATTTTATCATATTTACTATGGATACTCACTATGGGCGATTTCTTTCTAGCACTCACGCCATTGAGGTAATCTTTAATACATATCCGTATAATTTTAAAGCAAGAATGTGGATCCTCTCGTAGGAAATAGTCATACACCTTAACACCACGCTATGGTTTGCAGGTGGAAATCAAGACCATGCTTGAAACGGGAAGGTATCTTTCTGCTCTGATAGCCAAGCAGCTGTCAAAGCCTTGTCAAGATATTTTACAATCACGAAACTGCTACAGGATTATAAAACAAGCCTGAATTCCCTTTCTCGGTGTAATAAGGTGCTCGTACTCTTGGTACTAGGTTACAGCTATATGAGCGGAAATGAAAGCTTGGACGTGTGCGCTCGTGCTGGTTCAATCTCGGGGGCTTCCTTCTCTACAATAAGTACCGCACCAAAATACCTCACTCCTAATATTTCCGCTTTGGTCAACTGCCAGTACAATCGTTTTTGGTTAGATGACCACTCAGGTAGAACTACAAAGGAATTGTGGGGTAAGCCTAACCCAAATTTAACCAAAAAACTACTGCAACTTTACATCCCAGCCGTTAAAAACCCTGGCGTCAGCTCTTATTGGCCGTTTGTTTCTCAGGGGTCACCTACACATGATGGTACTTATTGACACTCCCGTATGCAGTGCATGTGGACAGGAATCCGAAACGTTACTAATTTTCTCTGTTACTATCCAGCCTCCTTCGGTAGGCGCTACAGATTCCTTAGCTCATATCTCCTATATGAACTGCATTAAGCGGGTAAAGAGGGTTGGGGCCAATTCTAAAGTTTGTGAGAGTGTCTGGTTGGAAATTATGAGCAATGACTTATAAATCTGCATGGTGAAGCCTTATTGTGGTCTGAGCTGTAGAGGCATTTTTGAAGGGGCAGGCACCCGAATCAGTCCAACTAGTTTCGACCGATGTGGATGTTACAGTCAAAACACGAAATCCGACAAAACCCGATTTTACTAGGAAATTCTAGTTCTAACAAATCGCCCTCGGTAATTCTTGTTTTGACTAATATAACACAGCTAAAAGTAGAATTAACGAGAGCGCTTTGTTAGAACTATTATTAACTGAAGAATATTTAGTTAATTCTGGTTGTGGCTGAATTCTCGCTTAGCTCTTAATTAAATCTAGAACTGACTGGTTGCTGTTATTAAATTTGCGTTACAATTGAATTCTCCCGAGATTAAACCTTGATGTTTATTAAGGATGTGGCTATTTATACATAGAGTATGTATACGCAATAGGTGAGGGGGGTCGGGAAGCGTACAGATCAGTGACACACTCGCCCCCGCACACGTATCCGCACACACACGCGCCCACACACATCCGCACACACATCCGGTCGCGCATACATATACACACACATCCGCGCGCGGAAAGAAACTGCAATTTTGGTTTATATATACAGTGTGCAGATGCTTCTGTTAATTTATCCGTACACTTGTTGTCAGCTAAATCAAAGGTTGTGGTATATAATTCTAAGTATAATTGTCTTGCTTAGAGCTTTTCTCTACTTCTTTAAGGACTTGCTTGAAAGGTTTCCATAACTAAAGAATACCTTTGACAGAGTTCGAAATAGTACTAAATCGGTTATCCACTTATGATTCTAATATGAAAATTTATTTTTCTAAGCGTGCTTAACTGCTGCCAGAAAAGGAAAACCATCTAATGTGAATCTTGAAGCTAATCTTGTGATATAGTTTTAAAAGGTATTGAACCAGAGGGACATTCTGAGTCCAGGGCCAGATAGATGGGGGCCAGGATAGGAGAGCCATATGGGCCTCGAGCTTCTGGAGGGGCCCCTAAATTCATCATAACTATAACTCTGAAAACTATTATAGAAAAGCCTGTTCTTTTGATTAGGTAAATCTGGATTAACAAGTCGTTTGGAATTTTTAACCTGTAATATATTTAATTTAAGACCATCTGGAAATTTTGATGATTTAAATGAGGAACGAATAAAACAGTATCAACGCATATATTAAAACAAGTATGTCATCTATAGGTAACGTTCCTATGTCATATGCTATTTGAGTCCCAACAATTAACATGAATTATTTTTACCTTCGAGGAGTTGATTTGGAGGAGCTGAACTCAACGTCCGATTTTCTACTACCGTGCCTTATAAAGTCATTGCTTTCCTTTTTTGATAAGTACATTCATATCATAAATACTTGGTTTACCTCGTCTACCTTTCACATAGTGATGGGGAAAATTAGTCGAGTGATTAAAAACATCGATGTTTTTATAACCGATTAGCCGATATTTTTAGTCGATTATTTTCGTGCGATTTTTCTTACACATCGATTAATTTATTTTCGATTTTTCGATTTTTTTGAATATTAAAAAAAAAAAATCTCATTATTTTTCTCATTCCTATTTTCCAGTTTCATACTTTCATGGCAGCACTTAGATATATTTATCGTGATCAAAACGACGGTTGCTGTTTTAGAAGTACTGTAGGTATTGTGTGCAGGCAGGCACAAAAAAAAACTCTACAGCCGCAATAGTTTTTGTAAAATTGTAATTGTAGCACGACATGTTTTTCTGCTGTTTGTGCATCTAGGAATTGTGAAAAATTGTTTGTTATCGTGGTGTTATCGAGATTATTAACATCTTTATTAAATTTGGCAGCTTTTATGCTGTGTTTTGAGAAATAGAACGTTCTAGGAATTTTGAAAAATTATTGAATAGATGTGATCAGGGTTCGTAAATAACTGTTATTTTTGGCAATCAGCTAAAACAGTCCCATTAAGGATGAATGGTATACTTGAAACGTAATGGCCAATTGTTAATAATTGCTAAAAAACTTTTAAGTCTCTTAATAAGAGTTTCAATAATTTTCTTTTATTTTAAAGTTAATTATAACTGTTCCGAAGACTTAAATAAATAAAAGTCTTCGGTCTTCGGTTTCAATAATTTTCTTTTATTTTAAAGTTAATTATAACTGTTCCGAATACTTAAATAAATAAAAGTCTTCGGTAACAGTTATAATTAACTTTAAAATAAAAAAAAAATTATTGAAACTCTTATTATGAGATTTCATTTAATACAGTTCAAAATAGGGGCCTTCAAGCTCATTTGGCGATGTGGAAATAATTTGTTGTATCGACTCACTCGAGCATCGCCGCAATGTCGTGATGTCTTTTATCCGAAACTGTGCGAATGTGCAGCAGTTTACCGTCTTTTTATATTTCCTCGGGCAAAATATAATCATCTTTATAGGATGCATAATAACAAATCTACGGTGTGTTTTGTAAAAACCTAGCATATTTTTTTAATCGCTCATAACTCCGAAACGGTTGCGATACCCCTTACTCCGCCATCTATTTTTTTGTTTGGCTATGTAAGTACTATCACCTCCTTGTCTTTGGACCACTGAGACGGAAACAGTCTGTATAACAGGTATCCTGATTGACCCACCGATGATTGCCCACGTAGTTAAGTTATGAGAACAGACGTTAACTTAATATGATTTCATTTGTGGATTTACGTGGATCAATCACTTGGCTGTGAATTCGTCACTATTTTCTAATTTTCCTAATAAGCGGATATCCTGATACCCGGGTCTGTGGGCTATCCGATTCCTGAAACCCAGAATCAAATACCAAGATTTGCAAGAATAAAATCTGTGATAGATCTATTGTGAGACTTAAATAAATAAAAGTCTTCTACAACTGTTATAACTGAGTCTAAAATATAAAAGTCCCGGTCAGACTGTTAACGAAAAACTGAAAAGATAAAAGTCTTAGGAGACTTTTATCATGGGACTTAAATGAATAAAATTCTTTGGTAGCAATTATGGACTGACTGAAACTAATAAAAGTTTTCTAAAACAGTTATCTTGAGACTAAAAATCAAACGTCTTATGAGAGTTTTATGAAGAGAACTTAATAAAAGTCTGTGATAACTCTTAGAATTGAGTTAAAAGTACAAAAGTCTGTAAAGACTGTTATCATGAGACTTTAGAAAATCAAAACAAAGTCTTTTGGGACTCCTATCATAAGACTTAAATAAATAAAAGCTTTCGGTAACAGTTATGAATGTTTAAATAAAAATACATTTAATAAAAAACTATTATCTTATGACGTAAAACAAAAGGTAAATTTTAACTATCATTTCAAGATTTTTTTTCAAAAAGTCCCATAACATTTACAGTCCCCAGATGTGATTTTATCGAGATGCGTTTTGAGAAATTGAACGTTCTAATTACGTTATAATTCTTAGGTAAGCATATTTCTGTAATACAACCAAAGGAATGTGGATCGTAATCACAGTTACAGTGCTAGTTTATGGGTCTAGAGCTTTCGCTTATTGTGTGACAATAGTAATACTGTATTGAAATTTGAAATTTTTACTGAATTAAAAAGATTATGTATATAATACGACGTCAAAGCTTATTATCCATTTTTTTTTTAAATATATAATATATGAAAAAATTTGGAAACGGTAAATATTTATATTATTTTTTGAAAATGAAGTCTAACTAGAATAATTGATTTTTATGATAAGAAATTATGTAATGTCGACAGTTATATTTGCCTTTGAAATTGCCATTTAGAATAAAATTAAAAAAATTCTGTAATGTCGAATTTCAACATTACAAAACCATCGTGCAATGTAATTACATATTTTACAAAATAAAAAAGTATACATAATATTTTAAATTTCTTCGGTGTTTTAAAAGTCTCAGTAATAATCCACCGTGTATCTGACCGTGTATATATGTAGACATATGAATATTTTCTTTAATATCGCTTATTTTCGCTTTTTTTGTTCAGGGCCATCAAGTTGCTTACTACGCTATCGTCAATCGCTCACAGCATTACTTCAAAACGCTTTCGAAGTCACTATAGCGTATTGCTCTGAAAAGCTCATTTTACACAAGAGAAACGACTAAATTTAGTCGATTCATCGATATTTTTTTGGCGATATTTTTTAGTCGTCGATTTTTTTCTGCAATTAGTCGAATTAGTCGATTCATCGATACGCTTTCAAATTTTCCCCATCACTACTTTCACAACCCTTGAAAAACTGCTACTTTTTTGCAAATCGCCACGAAACACCTAGAGATGTCTGCGTGCGTCTTATAAATATCTTCCCAGTCCTATCGAAAGTACTAGAGCAGCTTATGTACAAATAAGCACTCCATGGCAGTCAGGTTTCCGTCCGTTTTGCTTTTGTGAAACTGCAATATTAAAGTACCAACCGAATAGCCATGAATGATAATAATTTCAGACTCCTGATTTCCCTAAGATGCTTGATAGTGTCGGTCATGAATTTATTCTTTCTAAATATAAATCTGGATACAGATTCAGTGTAGTCGCTATTTGAAAATAAGTTCCTCCATAATTTCTATCAGCAAGTTGAGCTGAGTAAACATCCGTCCCATATTATGAACCTCATATAATAATTTCTGTCGAAAATATTTGGAGGTAACCCAAAGAGAAACATTTTTTTTCTATTGTGGCGCTTAACATTGAGGCTATGCCTACTGGCGTGTATTTTAGGCACACCCATTAGTTTGAAGCTAGTGAATTAATTCTCCAATACTTTGAAATTCCATCTCTTCCAAATTAAATAGTGAGTATGCAAATCAGGTAGCTGTCAATTATTCCACGCATCTTTTTGATCTTTAATTTTTTTAAGTCACAATGACCTGGAGTAACTCGGAGAAAGAAATCGTAGCATTACCATTCTCCAGTTTAGAGGAATGGTAATGGAGAGTTTTTTGCGTGTTTAGGCCATTTATTTTTGTAGTTTTCTCCCTTCTACCTTGAAGCAAGCTCGCACCGTTAATGCATTCAAAACTATTATTAAAACTCATCTTTTGTAATCCTGCGAATACTGTTGAGCACTTTTCAAAGTTTCAATCTGTGCAGTCTATTTCTAGTGTACTAGTCTATCTATTTTTATTTATCTCTTGAATTTTTTATATACTTTTGTTATTTTAACTTTAATTTTTTTTTCAATATTTTGTAATTAGATGAATTAGTTAATCTTACTATTTCTAACATCATGAAATAGTATTTATTTGTTTATCCGCCTATATATGACTAATTATTTCGGCATTTCACTTTAATGTATGTACGAACGAAATCTTATGTACTGATTCCAACAAATAAAATATTATTATTATTATTGTTACAAAATCACTAAAAAGAAGAAAATAGATATAAGTACATGTAGTAAAAAATTGTGAATTTTACAAGAAATCGAATTTGTTAGTAGTGAAGAAACCAATGAAGTAGTAGAGCAGAATCGATCGCACCCCAGTTAAGCAAAAGGTAGGGATATAACGATTTTTCTCATATAAAAAAAAAACAAACGGTAACATAGAAACGCAAGGATAGGATTCTTTCTAGTTAGAGAATGAACTTGTGTCAGAACAGAAATCTGGTCGGAATAAATTCTCACCTTTATTTAGAGTTTTTTTTTTTTTTTAATTTTGTAACCAAAAATACTCAGATTTAAAGAGCTAAGCGGGAATACTTCCCGGGAGACGCGAAGTGGAAAATCTATATAGCCCCGGCTGGATTGTGTCAAGAGAATATTAGATTGCGGTGAGTATCGATTTTTTTTTCCGCTGCAGGGCTGACCTACTTGCCATATACTGCGTTTTATTATTAAGATAAAAGTGTGAAAGATAGCCGAAAATCATCCGTGGCTAGACCTTAATGAAAGTTCTTTCCGTGAACAGGAAAGTGTGTTACTCATATTCAGGTAGCAAAGATTGGAGATTGAAACGCTGTAGCCGGGATTGAATGTCAGTCAAGCGATTGAATTGACTTACACTTTCAACTGAAGCTTTCAACACGAGCTGTCTTTCAATCCGTCGTTGAAAGCAAACTCTTCTCTTGACATCTACTCACACACGAATACTTACCACATTTGTAAAGTCCGCCATTTGCCAACAATTTTTCCAAAGGAAAACAAATCCAGGGATTCTTCTCGGAAGAACAAAACTTTCTTTTCCCCAGGGGGGAGGGATGTTGTGACTCACGTACCTAAGTCCAGAATCACAACCATAAGGTCAATACATCAATATATTGTCACTGCTGCACTAAATCCATCGTTGATAAGCTGCTTGGCCACAAAGAACCGAGCGAGAAGTTTATGTATAACCGAGAAAAAATCTTCTCAGCCCAGTGCCCCGTAGCTTCACGGCGTCCTACGCTAGCACGTCAACCCAATCACTTTATATGCTGCACGTACCGCTCTAGATACATCACCTTTGCAAACTACTCGATTTTGTGATAGACGAACCGAAATTTAATTAGGCGCTCGAGCACTTAATTTTACATACCCGACCGATTTGAAAATTCATTCTCATTAGCATTCCCGACGCTGTTACTTACGCACTGAACAGTAATATGACACTCATGCAGTGAGGAGCTGCAAAATCGTTTCTTCACAGCGAGCCCCCACGTATAGTTCGCACATATTTGCAGAGCAACCATCTTACGCTCTCACTAAAGTGCACGAAAATTTGCAGAGCGCTTACACATCCCACAACTGCTAATGGAAACTAAACCTGCCCCAGTTGGAGAAGAGCCCAGCTGGGCTTCTGTTCATTGACCTAGTTACACACGATTGTTGACCTAGTTCCAATTCGTACTCTCGCTGCATCTGCTGCTACAGGAAAGTAAGTGTTGCAATTTCTGCCTCCAGCCAGCGTTTCGTTGAAAATTTATCAAATCTCCCTCTCGACTTTATTGAGCGTACAGAAAATTGTTACATTATTAATGTTGAGCCTATCAGCTTTCATTGTTTCTGCAGAAAAGATCTTTAGTGCTTTGAAAAGAGCGAAGAATTTTAACAGATCGACAATGTCGCAAGCAATCTTAAACGATTATAAATTTTAACAATGAGCGGGACTTTCACCGATAATAAAGAAATTGTACAAAACCAAGCTCGAAAAGCAGTTTTAAAATAATTTAATACCTTTCAACCCTCAGTTAAGAAATATTGTCCGACGAGCCTGAAAGACAAGAAGAACATTTAACCACAGTCCAAAAGCAAATTAAATAAGGCATCTTATCTGCAAATGGGGCTGAATTCCGTAACTATGAGTTTACTCGTGTACACAAAATCTTGTGTACACCACCTTGTCCCGATTCCGCGAAAATGAAAATGAGTTTTTCTGTCAGAATTGTGTACACTTTAATTAATATTTTCTCACAGCAGTTTTGGTCGTAGATTTTAAATAAGTACCTGTGAGCTTTTGTCAAGCGGTATTTTCAAATTTATTTGTTACTTTATTTATTTCACCTTTCTCTTGAATCAATTCTAACTTATTTCGTTTAACTAAACTTAACTTCTCCGAAAAGGCTATTTTGTCATTCAGCACTTGTTTAAAAGTATATACTTTCCCTGCCGATGTGTTTTTTAAATCGTGTACACTGGCAAATTCTTCACAGTTGCTGAATCCAGTCCCTGGAGTGTTCGACAGGTGCAAAAATCTTGATAACCTGGAGCAGAAATGAAAATAATTAGAAAAGAAAATTTTCAAACGAAAATAAATAGTTGAAGTAAAATGAATACAAAACATTAAATTTACAATAAATACAATAAAAAACTTAGGAAATAAACATATATGCCATGGTGAGAAAACACCCAAAACTCACCTGCACAGGTATCCACCAACCTTAAAAACAATGAACACACACAATAAATCCTATAAATTTTGTACATACCTGTAGTACATAGTATCCAGAAAAATCAACAACACACCACACAAAGCACTATTAAATTATTAAAAATTACTAAAATACACTTCGCGCGAGTTTGACAGTTCGAGTTAAAAATTATACGGCGAAACTTCATACTCCCATGACATTTGACAAGTTGTAAAGTTGGAACTATTTCCAGGTTATGTTACATAAGAATTTGAGCAAAATAAAAAGATTTTGAATAGCTTTAAGTGTACTTTTAATTCGAATTTCATGCCCTTGGTTTGTAAATTAAACACGAGAAGCACCTTCCTATTCGGCCGTCCTAACTACAGTAAATAATTAGCTATTTATTAGTATAGGTTAGAATTATATATTTTTTTGTTGTTTAGGGTTAAGTTTTATATATTTCTAAATTAGGTTAGTAGTGTGAATCGTTGGGGCCATAAGGCGTTTTACTTTCCTGAATTAATAATGCCGTTGTTGGGATCCCTCGCTGGGTTGCCTTTATTTCGGTCCCTCAGATTAACTGCTCGAACTCTTGATTAATTTTCCGGAACTTGGCTCTCCGTGGGATAGTTGATGCTTCTTGAAAATGAAATAAAATACTTTTTCGTTTCTCAATTTCTTAATGAATCCTCGCTTCTCAGCAATTACGCCAGCAGCCTACACCAAAAAATGCGGAAACTCCTCGACCAAAAAAGGCACACCCGAAACATGGCCGAGACGTCAAAACGACCCGGCTGTCATCCACATAATCATTCGTTGACTCGTTCAGTAGTTGTACTGCCACACAGGTTATCGTTTAGTAGTTATTTATTATTATTTATTGTTTTCTTTGTTTTTATTTGAATTCAGGATTTATTTAGTTATTATTTATTTTGTACTATTGTAATGTTAGTTAAATTTATTTATTATCTAATTGGTAAGGTAATCAAGAGCATGAATTTTTGGTATTTACTAATTTCATTTTTTTTTATATGAAAATTGTAGTGGCTCATCAATCTTATAGATTTATATATATGCATAGGGTTAGGTATTAGTGAAAATAGTTGGATTCCAATATCCAGCGTTACAAAGTCAAACTGGGGTAAAAACGTCACGCGATTCTAATGTACCGGTTCGTTTCGCGATATTTTTCGCGCGATTCGCGTAATGCGCGATTTTAATAATTTCCAATCACACTACCGAGTGTGAAAGAGAGGTGAGATGCGAGCAGGACAGAACAGCGGAAACAATGAGTGGGATTCAATGGAATGAAACAAAGTGGCGCGTCGATAAGTAGAGCAAATTACCGGGAAAATCAATTAAAATCAATAACATTAATAACAAAACTTTATGGGAAAGGTGCCACGAAACGTAAAATTAATCTTGGCATATACCAATAATATTTAAAAACTCTAATAAAGTCATAAGAACGTAATATTTCGAAAATTTCGCTTTATGGATACTGTAATCGGAACAAATTTGTCTATTAAAAACGCATCATTCCTTCACTAGATCTATCTATTTCAGTCGAGTTGTCATAAGATAATCACATGCCATTTGGTCACCAAGTGTATTTTCCTTGCAAATCTCATCATTATAAGGTCTTGTAAATTTTTGTTGAGATAAAATGCCAACATAAAAAAAAAAACATTCGTAATATTATTTTGGGAATTTTTTACGGATCAGGAGCAAGGTTGAAGGAGCCAAATTTTTGAGAACCTTTATTTCGAAATATTTCAATGAGGTATTTATTAAAAAAAATTTTTTAACAAATTTGAGGTTATGGGACAAATGTGATTGCATGCCACAATGGTAATATTACAGGTCGCAAAATAACCTAAGCAAACTGATCATTAAGCATTAATCAAATTTTTTTTTGTATAATTGCATTGAATTTGTAGTTTTTATTGTTGACTGACATTTTGCGACTTTAGAGTTGTCCAAGTAGTGAATTCGATGATTAAAGGTGAATGAAAACAAACCAATTCTTTTAATCGTTACACTACCTGCGACCATTTTCAATTTCAGCTTATAGCAAAATTTGGTTTGTAAACGCAGCTCAACGAATGTCAATAATTGGAATTGATATTTCCCTTGTAAGTTGTGATTTATAAACGCAGACCACTATATGTCATTTACAGGAATTGACATATGGTGTGATTTAAGTTCCTTTAAAGGTTAAACAAATATATAATAATACATACTGCAAATAATTGGATGGAATCAAAATTCATAAATGTGTAAAAAAAACTTTTTTTGCTTAATTTTTTATTTCACATATTATTATGACTTGACGATGAAGCTGGTTTCCATTTTTCCAGTTTGGCCACACCCCCATATAACCACTCTCAGATCCTGTCTGAAGATATGTGGCTTTGTGGGGTAAATTTCATAAGGCTATCAGAGGAAAACTGCCTAGCCCTGAAAAATTTGCAAGGGCAACCATTGCTTTCGATCGATACTATCCTAGTCTTGCGCAACATTTTAAGAAAAGACTCCCGACCAGTAAAGTCTCACGCGTTCCTTCAATAACAGGCTAGAAGGATATTGTGCCTTGGCGGAACAATAGTTCGATAGAATTTCATCACATACCTTCTACGTTCTTCATACGTTACCATATTTTGGGGATATCTGGATAGCGACTATTAATCAAATTCCGCAAACACCGGTTTTTGTCCAACACTACAGGAGTCAATGAGGAGCTCTGATTAAAATCTTGTACTGTACTTGTATTCAATAAATTCTATTAAAAATCCCGCTGTAAACCCGTAACAATTTTTAAAAATTATGTATTTAAGGATTCTGTGAATTAGTTTTTGGCATTTTTCATTTGGCGCATTTGCAAATAACTTTTGTTCGTAAATATTTTTGCATAATTATGCCATTTCAGTAATAATGTAACCCTTAACATTTCCGATGGAATTGCGTGTGGTAAAGAATAATATCTTTATGATGTGGCTGCCACCTTCATTATGAGTTATATGAACGACAATTCTCCCCCAGCCTTTCTTTTGCTAAATATAGAGCGCAAAGCTGCTGCTCACAATATTATTTAACCTTAGTTCATCTCTTACCACGATATAAGCCAAACAAAACCATAAATTTCTTGAATATTGTGTTCGAATATAAGCAATTTATTTACACAGATTTATTTGCGACACATGAAAGCTCGCGATGTTTTTTATTGCTGCTTTTAACCTGCCTCCGTATCCTAATAGGAGAAAATTAATTGCTTTTAAATATAAGGAAATTTGTGTGAATTTAATGCATTAATCACATGCTTCCTTCATCAGTGTTTGACAAAACTTTAAGCTTATTTAAATCAGAGATTTTTAGATTATATGTATTAATTTTGATTTTTTCATTTATTCCATTAAACAGAGTAGAGCTTGTGGATAGTAATGGTTTGAGAATATTTTCATTTGATTTCTTTGTATCACAAAAAACGTTATTTTCAGTACTTAAACTAAGAATGCGAAGTATGAAAATAGAGGGAAAGTTAACATCCCGAGTATTCGGTCAGTGCGGACATATTATCGGGTTTTCTCAGATTTTCTTTTTTGCTTTTTTTTCTAATTTTATTATTTTGCTGTGCTATAATTTCTAGACTAGACGCACTAATTGCCTAAAATTTGCAAACAATTTTCGCGAGGAACTGATCTGTGATACACTGATCTGCAACTGGTAACTTGGGGACCATTGAGGATAGTTCAACGACCTGTTTTATGAAAATATCTGCAATTTTTACTGCTAATTGTGAAATGTTGAACATAAAGACCTTCACAGTGTTTGTTGTTGGATTCGTGGTACTAATTAATAATTAATTTTATTATATTCAACTTTTTACGAAACAAAATAAATAAAATCTCTTCTAGTAGGTACATCCGTGTCTATGATCGGTATGTCTAATTCGAGAATTTTTTGTTTATTAGAGGAATGATTCCTTTATCATCCGCTCTGAATTGGTATGTCAGGGTACAACACCGTGACAAAGGTGTTATGATGCTTAGGTACAATACCTATGCATCTAGCTTAAATCTGGGTTGAAAAATAAAAGAGACGCTGTTCAATTGAGCGATTTTAAGCTTCAAGTACTCCTTCGGGGTTCAATTTATTATTTATATACTGTCAACACATAGTTATGATGGCCATTTCTCCACACTCAAAGTCGAGTTGGGAGCAACACAGTAAATTACACAATATTTTTCTAATTTTTCATTCATATTGTTACCTACGATCATAAATTTTCACCTGCGTAAACATTTGTTGTTTTTCATCTAAAAATTGGCTATCTGTGAACCTGGCAGCTCCGATAACAAAAACTTTTGCAGGTGAAAATTTCAACAGAATTTTATTATTTTGTCTGCTATATGACTGACAATCGAAAGCATTTCCAATTAAGACTAAATATTTTAAAATATATCTAGGCTATTGATGATGAACCTAAAAACACTGAATGAAAATCCTAATATTTTGGCTAAATATAATTTTCCTTCCAATTTTTATCGTTTCTTGATATATACAACTACTTATGCTACGATAGATGTAGTAGTCGCATCCCTAAGACTGAACGAAATTTTAACTTTTCCCTTAGTTGTAATAAATCTATAACATTGAAATTTTGGAATATGAAGCCCAGAAATCAGTTTGCTTCACCTATTATAAATGAGTATAATAATTGGTAATTCTACGGCTAGCTGATAACAAAACGGGATAGAAAAAGCTGGAGAAAATGTACTAGATAAGCACTGACTGCAAACGTACAATTCCAGTTAACATAAAATCGGAAAAGTCAACTCTATTTTTTATTAAATTTTACTAGTTTGATTTTGAATGAGTAATTCTTAACACATGTACATTATTTTATACCAAATTAATGTATTTCTTCCATCAGATAAAAATTTCTAAATTGTATAGTAATTTAATTGCTGTACAAATTACAATTACTGTACTGGAGCACATAATTATACGGTTCGCAAGTATTGAAATAGATTGTAGTTGTGGGCCTAAAGATTTGTTGTGTGAGAGAACATTTTTCGGCAAGTGGCTCGTCTTTTGGGACCAACCCAAACTCCCTTCATTCTATTTTCTCGAAAAGCTGTAAAAGAATTCTTGAGATTTTATTACATTTTCGTTTGAGTGTTACTCTGGAATACCTCCTCCATTAGTTGTATATTTTCATTTTGCACGGGGGAGTTTGTAAATTTTTATTACCACTCGTAGAGGTATTCTGTTATACTCGTATGTGTGTATGTATGGACCATAGTATACCTTTCGAATAAGTTTCCCAAGACATTCATTTAGATGTTTGAGCTTCTTACAGTTTTTCATCATGGTGTCCACGTAAATAAAGCTTGGAAATTTATTGTCGAACTTTTTTTTTATTTGCAATTAGACAAGGAGAAACACGATGTTTGTTTCGATTTCACGACCATATGTACCACTTCGTTAGTTTTTAGGTATGTTTTTACGATTATTTTGCTTCTTTCGTGGCATAATAAAATAAAAATTAATAGGGAATATTGTTTTCGACAAAATTTCTTCATTTTACCCGGAATACAGTGTTATAGTGTGGCAATAAAGATTTGGTAGTAAGGAATCAGCATACTTAGAGCTTTAATTTGAAATTCCTAAATATGAATGAAATCATCTTTAAGCAATGACTGAAGAAGGGCAGCTCTTGAGTTGAAATTCCACAAAAATTTTTTAGTTAGAAGAAGTAACCTCAATATAAGGTTAGCCTCCAAGGATAAAATACCAGGCGAACTGTTTTCACGTTAGAATTGTTGGTGTAAAGATCTTCGTAGCTAAGAAGAATGGTATATGATAGAGATGGTTTAATGTAGTCTTCTAAGGCTAGGCTATGTTATAAGTTTTCGCAGATTTCAGTTCTAGTACAGACGGGATTGTAACATACGTTCGCATATATTCAATATACAGGAAAATTTTATGCAGTTTTCTTTGTTCTCTTAGAGGAAATAGAGGAAAAAGATGTCCTCCTCCAAAACTGCAGCTGAATTTTAAAAATATTTAATCGAAGAAATTAACGATATTTGTGACAGAGTCGCATTGTTACGATGAATTGAACTCTGTTGATATGATATACATAGAATAGAACATTAGAGTTGAAAGATATTGCGAAAGAAAGTACGTGTGTAAATTTCAAAGCCATTGCTCAGCGATGAAATAGGCTGAAAATAAAGAAAAAAGAATTAATTAAAATTAAATAAATTTAAATTACTTAACTTAAGTGCAAGCCAGTGAAATCGACTAGCATGCATTTACTCCTACGTAGAATAGGTACCTACGTACCTACATGCATACATCAAAATTTTAAATGAAAAGCAAATATGAGTTAATAATTTGAAATAACCAATGAATTATTTACATACACACTAGAAAACCCACATGAAATCTACAAGAATAGATTTCCAATTTCCAACTTCTCCATGTAAATGCAATTTAAAAAAGTGCATGAAATACAACAATAACAATATGGGAATTGGAAAATATGTAATAATTAATTAAATTTCAATGTCAATCACTAGAAATTTAAACTAACTATTGAAATGTAGGCATTGAATATATATGTCATCAGGGAAAACAATTCACTGAAAAATCGGCTTTATAAAATATTTTGAAGTGTGATAATTCAATAAAACCGAAGTTCATGAGATAATAAATGGATTCTTTATACGAAACCATTTTCCCGTGAGAATTTCCGCGAAAAAACATCAAAAGAAAATCTCACCTTAAGACAGACTATGATCACAATACACTGAGTAATGATTATAACACACTTAGCAAAACTGAACCTGGTCATAGTACCACACCTTGCAGAAAGACCAAACGAAAAATTTTTCACGACCGCGTAGCCGCGAAACGAGTTTACAAACATCGCGGAACTGTCAGATTTCATGTAGTGCTAATCAATAGGTTTGATAATATAATAATAATTTTCCCCAAATTTACCCGGGGTTTTGTGCACTCATCGAACAAGGGATTTTGCAGTTCAGGGTAAACTAAAGTATAATGACATTTCTTTGACAGTTCTCAGGAGCATCATACTTCGAGTTTTGTGAAAATTTATTTATTTATTATTTAAAATGGGTGAATTTGAAAATGTATTATTGAGGGAAATTTTGCCTTATGAATCAATGGACAGTGAAAGTGATAGTGACATTTTATTTTCTGAAAGTGAAGAAAGAAATGAAAAAAACAAAAGAAATTGTGTGAAAGGATATAGGGAGCAAATAGTGCCTACATATACGTATTCGGAATTTCTTCGTCACTTCCGTATAAATAGACAGCTATATTCTTCACTAACGGAGTTATTTAAAAAAGCGAACAATATGCTGTACTACAACCTGGAAAGGCGTTCTCAGCAGAAAAACATTTGGCTTTCGCGATTTGGTAGATCGATTTGATGTGTCCTTGTCGACGGTATTTTGGATGATTCGACGAACAACAAGGTTCATCAGCAATCTATCCAAATCGACCATTCGTTGGCCAAATTCGGATGAAAAAAATCGTGCTGAGGAATATTTTCGTAATACGAAACAAATTCCAGGAGTTATTGGTAATATAAACATTTGAATAATGATAAATTCAAGGAAAATATTAATGACTTTGTTTACTCAATTTCAGGTGCAATCGATGGCACCCACATTATTATAGATCCGCTTAAAATAAACGGGACGATTACATCGATAGGAAAGGCGATATTTCGATATGTCTGCAAGGAATATGCAACGAAGGCAGAAAGTTTATCGACGTTTTTATAGGCTTCGCGGGCTGTGCGCATGACAGCATAGTATTTAAAGCCTCTGACATATATTATAAGCTACCACAAATTTGCAAAGGTAACTTTATGGTCCAATAACTGTTTTATAAATTTATTTACTTAAATCCATTTACAGATTACTGGTTTTTGGGAGATTCGGCCTACCCCTTATCAAATTATGTTCTAACTCCCTTTAGGGACAATGGCCACTTGACTGCGGTACAGCGTAATTATAACCGGATTCATAGTTCCGCAAGGGTTATAATATAGCATACCTTTGGCATTTTGAAACAAAGGTTCCGGCAATTATACTACTGCAAGTTAAAGGGAGTGGAACACATTTTCCATTTTATCAGAGCTTGCTGCGTTCTGCACAATATCGCAGATCAGTCTGATTTGGATTACTTGGAAGACTTGGCTGTTAGCCACCAAGCAAATGAAGATGATGATGCCATTGACAACAACGATGACATCGACATGCTCGGAGTAAACGGAATGCTATAAACCAGCAATTGTACAACAGGCGTTCTTGAAGAAAATAAATGTTATACTGTCAAACAAAATTTATTTATCAAAATTTTTATATACTTTACTAATACACTATTGCACAGTATGCACTGGAGTTTCTTAACACACCTAACTACTAATTCTACAAACTCTTATCTATATACATGCAGTGCAATTAAGATTAATGCCATCATCTGTTCAAGTGATTAACCGAAAAATCAAGAGATATTGCAAGTCTTGAAGTCTAAATGATGTGCTTAGACAGGCTGTCTAGAAACTCTGACCAAATCGCACAGCTTTTATGCCCTGGAAAAAACAATATTTTCTTATATGTAATTTATATTGTATTTATATGTAATTTAGCAAAAATTTTCACAGGCTGTGTATTTCTATGGGCGATATAACAAAAAATATAAAAAATTTAATAAATTTAAAATTTTTTCGGCATTTTTTTTTTGTTCAAATGACACCATTATTTTTTCATATGAAAAAATAAAAAATAAATAAAAACTACATACTTGGGAAGTGTTTCTCGCGGGCTGTGGATCACGCTAAGTTGAGGTCCCAAACTCAAGTTCTGAAAATAACTTATACACTGTATGTGCATGCATGCAATAATATTAAACGAAATAAAGTTTTATTTGTTTAAGTTTTGGAAAAAACATTTTTTCGAAGTTGAATAATATAAATATAAAAAATATAAAATTAAAAATAACATTTTTCAAATAACTTAATTAATTAAATATTTTTTACTTTCCTCAGAAGTATAAAAACTGTTAATATTAATTTTTCCCAGTGAGATCTGGATGAAAGTCAGGTTCTTTCATTTACGGAAACGAAAAAAAAAACTTCGTTCACGCTCAAAAATAATTCAGTATTCATTTATATCAGGGCTTCTTAAACTCTTTTTATTCACGACCCCATTTATTATTGTGATTTTCATTCATGACCCCATTTATGATTGTGATTTTCTTTCACGACCACATTTATGATTGTGATTGTTTTCAATAACAATATAAAAATTAGACTTCGCTAAGCGACCCCATTTCGGGTCGCGACCCACAATTTAAGAAACCCTGATCTATATTTTCTCTGCGCCAGATTATTAAACGTAGATTTAATACTAATTAGGCTGACATCTGTAATTATTATCGGGAAGTTTCTTGCGAAAGGGAGATAGGGAGGGAAAAGCGCAGAATTATGTCGAGGTAGAGCTCGAATCCAAAATCCCTGAAATATTAGACCAGCTCGATAACAATTCAGCTATCGAGAACACACAAAAAATGAACATTTTTAATATAAATTTAATTATTTATCTTCTTTTGGTCTTTTATTGGTCTTTTATTGGCCTTTTTGCTGTACCAACAAAGGGCTAATACCTGAGGCTGAAAAAAGACCATGCGGGAATTCCACATGAAAACGAGCAAATAAGGCTTGTTTTGGACCCGACCATCTCCGATTTATATGAAGCTTGCAAAGTTTGTATGTAATACAAAAATAAGTCAGCCATATTGCTTTGTTTACCTATACCACGCTGCACCCATGAAACGCGATTGCCTAAAATTCATATCTCGTGAAGGAATCAACCACTTTTGCTGATTCAAATTCCAAATGAAACTTATATAAAAAAGATAGCTACATCAAACGAAAATTTTGTCTGCTAATAATAGTATTTTTTCAAAACAGTGTTATTAGGTATTTACTATTGAAGACTTCTAGCACTTTTTTACCTATTTTTATCTTCAAGCTAGAAGATTTATCTACAAAACATTGCTAAGGCGTTCGCCTTTGTTTTTGAGATATGAATTTTTAAAGTTATCGTAAACTGAAAGCAATATTTTCCGTCGGTGCTGCTATATTTTTTATGAAAAACACGAAGCATCGAGCTTCATTTGACGTCAGAAAAACCGATTGCTCCGTTTTCAAGATGAGGACGTAGTAGCGGAAACTAAAACATATATTAAAAAACTTTTAAAATAAATTACTTTCACAAATAAATTTCACTAAAAAGTAAAAACACTTTTTTTTTCTCTGATATACACAAGGTTTCGTCACAGTATACATACAGTAGACCAGCTTAGAGCAAACTACTGAAAAGTGAATTTTAAAATTTTAATTACAAAAAAAAAAAAACCTCAAAATTTTTACAATAAGAGGGAAGTATTAAGTATGATACGAAAGTAATGGGCGAACGGTAGATAGTTGCACATTCTACGGGAAGAAATATTAGTTTAATGTAAGTACACATTTCGACAATCTACTTAGAAATGTATTGTTCCATAAATTGAACATCTGTTTGACTGCAAAGTGGTGTACGTTCATAAAGATGCCATAGACAGTGTAATATATGCAAAATGGCTGTAATATTGTTTGTGACAATTTGGGAGTAAAGCCAAGCCGAATGGCATGGGAAGTGGAACAAATTGTTACTAGCTTATTTGCTTGTCATTTTGCCCTTTTTCCTCTAGTACAAGTTTGTGCATGCCTTAAGTTCTCTTTCTTCCCCTTTAGATTTAGATAGGAGCCTTTGTATTAAAAATTGGCTAGTGTGTTAAGCAAAAATGTTGAAAGACAAAGTATAGTGACATTATAGAAGCATCCTATTCATGTGACAGGTTTGACAGAGCTGTTCTACTGTATGGATATACTGTTGTTTCGTTACGAAATAGCAAATGCTAAAGCTCTTAAATCTTAAGTATCTTTTACTTTTTAGTGCGATTTATTTATGAAAGTTATTTATTTTAAAAGTTTTTTTAATATATTTTATTTTCTACTTCTTAGTCATAAATTCTATACACTCTCTCTCTCCCCATTCTCCACTCTCTACTCTTGAATCTCCACTCTCCCTCTCTTTCTCTCTCATCACACAAAACCGTGTAAACCATTCATGTTTACTACCCAAAACCAATCATTTTGACGATATTCGATGAAAAAGTCTGCTATATAGATTTTCACAGAAGAAAAGAAAATATTCCATTTGATACCACTCAGCAAGAGCTTTAATTTTACATCACACACGACCCAAATTGGACAACCCCAAGGGTGGTAGTTAACAACACTCCCCACTCCAAAACGCCCCAAAAAGTAAGAATATCTTATCCCATAGAAAATATCACCCCCATGTAAATCCAACCATGTTTCCTATCCTAAAACTCTTTCGTCATGAACGGCACTCTCAGGAGCTCAGGCACAAAGCTTTTTAGGGCCCGCACAGACAGAAAGCGGAGATGATCTGAGCTGAACTGAGATTATCAGAGATGATGTAAGCAAACACATTGTAAATAACTTATTTTCTTAGGACGCATGCACACAGCCAGCAAATTGGGGCTGATAATCATTTCGTTCACTGAAGCTGATTGCGGTAGCTGAGTTTTGTATGTTCATATAAGCGCGTATCAGCAAGCATCGTTTCAAAAGTACTTCAGTTTTCTGCGTGCTTTCAACTAGATCAACTGGGTCATCCTTTTTTAAGCAATATATTTTGGAAAGTAAATTTTCTCAAATTCATATAGATTTTTAAGGATATAGATTACGAGGTACTAATAAGTGAAATTTGTGTGCGGCCGCGACTTTTACGAAAGAACAAATAAATATTATTTTAACAGGATAATAACAAATAAATGATGGGAGGAGGTCGCAGAAATAACGATAAGTGACAGTAAGTTTAGCATATATTTTACTACTTTTTATTTTCAAAAAAGTTAGAAAATTTCTTACGAATTTCTTTTGCTTCCTGTTTTGCTCTATTGTTCGTTTTTGAACGTTCTCGGATTCTATTTTCTTCTGCTTTTTTATTAGGGTCGTATACATAATAGTAATCTTCTATGTTCTCAATCTCAATAACTATAATATGTAATAAACACATAGCTTAAATTAAAATTATCGCTCTTTTAGTAAATGTATCAATTTCTGCTTTCAGTAAACGCCATTTCTCTGTCTAAATACCAAAAGCACATTCTACACATCGTCTTGCTCTTGAAAGACTTTCATTAAATAAACCTTTTTATCTGGTAAGTGCCCTCCCAAGATATGGCCTCATTAAGAAAGTTGTCAAAGGGTAAGTTTCATCAGCTACAAACATGAATGGAACTTTTACATTATATTCTGCTAGAATTGTAAATTGTAGTAAAGTTGATACTGAAAATTTACCCCCATCACTCTGACTACCGTTATTTCCAACCGACAGTGCTTGCCATCTATTGTGGCAATTCAATTCGGAAATTCACATTTTTCGTAGAAATCCCCAGCAATTCGTATAAATTTCTCTATGTTAGGGCATATCCATACTTTTCAGGTTTTTCCATATAGCTTGGCAAGCTTCATTTACAATACCTCTTAAAGTGCTTTCTCCAATGCGAAAAATATAGGCAAGGCTTCGAATTGATGACCCGGTTGCCAAATACCTTAAAGTTTGGAAAATACATTACGCATTTTTTTCTTTCAAAAAGATTAATTTTGATTTGTTTATGACCTTCTTCAGGAATACTGTGAGAAGAAATGGAAATATGTAAAAGATGAGCACCGAAAGCGTATAGAAGAGAACCAAAAAGTACATTCGGTTCTACAGCCACACTATTTAAAAATTCATTTAAAAATTTTGAAGCTATGTATTTTGTAAAGAAGTTCGTTATTGGAAAAAATTTAGAGGAAATTTAGACCGTGAACGTGAAAGAAGGAGTCAGTGTAATGAAAATGAAGAAGTCCAGGATATTCACGAAATTCACTCTGAAAATAATATGCAGTATTTCAGTGCACCAAATGTAGAATTACTAAGCAATCAGCAAATTAAACAAAAAGTTGTAAAACAGAAAATTTTAAAAAGAAAAAAAGATAAAAGAGATGAATAGTTGGCCCTTGAAAAAAAAAACACAGCATTTGAAAATGGATATAATAGAATCGAAGAGAGATGAGTGTGATGATCTCCACTTTTTTAAAACCCTGATTCTCTTTATGAAGCAACTTTCTCCAGCCGAAGACTAACAGCTAGATCAGAAATCAAGAAGGTGGTTTATAACATATCCAAAAGCCGGTTTCCGTAACACTAACACAAGATTGAGCGGATATCTTGGAATGATGACACTTTTTAATTTGAAGATTTACAGAGAAATGCCGACTTCGAATATTTTTAATCATTAATCTTACAATCAGTAAAATCCTGTAGAAGCCAGTTTGTTTTATATGGTTTTATAACATCTAAATATTTTGCCAACATAATGGAGGTAAATTTCTTTATAACAGTTATTTTATCGTTTTTTTTTTTTTTTTTTTTGGACTTCGAATACTTTTTTTCATAAGAATGTATTGTGCGCGGTATGAAATTCCCTAATTTCCTTAATAAATGTGTTTTCTAAGATTTACACGCAATAATTTGTGGATGTGTGTGTTTGCACAACAAACTTACGATATTTTAATTTCTTGTATACGCTGCCTAGACCATTATGTTTTCATATTTATCATTTATCATCAGATAAGCAAATAAAAAGGCTGAAGGTGAAATAATAAAATATATTACCCCGCAAGAAAAACGGGTAACTACCAATAACTGAATTGGAATTATATGTTTATCTCGGGATTTTGTTATTCGCAGGCGTAAATTATTTAAACATGCAACAGACAACAGAATTGTGGAAAACTAAGAATGTTCTATTGATTAGGGCGACATTGTCTCTCGAGAAAATAGTATAATTTATTTTCCTCAGAAGAATAGTTTATTCTCGAGAAAGTCGCCAACACTCAAGTCGCAACCAGGATATCGGAGATTTTTCTTTCCTAATAATCCCGTCCTACCAGTGGCTGACAATACTGTATAGACATCATAGGAATACGTAACAAATTAAATCGAAAATCGACAGTAGCAAAAATAGGAAGAAAATGTGCCGTGAGGTCTGGCTGTTCTGGTTGTTTTAGAAGCTGTTGTCACTGTGTTGAGAGCTCAATACAGGAATGTAATAACAATTAACAGAGATACAATACTAACTTTTCCTACCGATAATTCTCACATATTTCTCAGAAGATTATACAGTAACATTTGAAGAAGAATAGTATAAACTGAGATATGAAAACCCCAAAATGAAGCGGTACGAAAGTTGGCCCCATAGTGTTCCCCTAATAGAAAGCTCTATACATTATCTCTCTTTACTGTATTATGCCACATAAATTCTTCGCAACATTTTTTACAGATAGCTTTATTTGGTTAAATATAAAGTTAAAGAGCTTTTAAAAAGTGCAATAAGATTGTAAACGTTCAGCAACACATTATCTTCTCATACAGCTTGAAGGTATATACGATTATAAACAGAAGGAATCACTTATCGAGCCAAATATTTCCTGTTCAAGGTAATAAGCCAAAAGGCGATTTGAAGGCCCTACTACTGATCAAATAATTTTAAGATATAAATGTTTAATAAAATTTCTAAAAGCCATAAAGAGATTCAATCTGCAACGTAGTCCTGCAGAAGTAAGGCAACTTATGATGAAATTATATATTGTACTGTAAAAAGGAGGAGTTAAGTTAGCTCAGACTATAATGAAACTAAAAGATGAAGAAAAAAGTTTAGTTGTATCTATTAACGTGTTAACTAGCATTAAAAATAAATGATACGTAGATGTTATCATATGTACATAAATAATTTCTAAAGATTCGTCAGATCTTGGGTTGGTAAGTATTCTGCCGTAAAAACGTTAGTTAGAGGTGCTATGCTATAACACAAAAATTAGATGGAACTGGAATTTCTATTGTATAAAATATATTGTACTGTAGGTAATAGGTGATGGTGCTGCCGTTAGCAGAAAGTTGAATTGGAAAGTTATGTGTTGCAAATCAGCAATAATGCTATAATAATGGTTTGTACTTAGCTATTTTGAAACTTTTTAAAACTTTTTACATTGAGAAGAAGGAAGATAGTAACGAATTCGGGAAGATAATAGTTATAGTGAAGATAAAGAGTGTTTATCAGAATATGAATTGAGTTTTCAATTTAAATTAGTGAAAAACAAAGAGTTGCAAATGCGAAATCTTATAGAATTGCAATTATAACAGGAGAATTTTTGAATATTTTTACAATTTTCCGTATATGTATTATATACCTACGGAAAATTGCAAAAATATCAAAAACTTTCCTGACAAAAATATCGTTTTGCAAAACTATGAATATAAATAAAACGAAATGTCATTACTTTTGAATTAAAAGAAAAGTGGGCATACTATTGAGATTATGATCTAATGCTTTTTACGAATTAAAATGCCTTTGCAAGTGAGAGAAACTTTTATATTGTTAACTGCAGAAGGAGCCTTAAAACATTTGTTTCAACGAAGTTAGAAAAGGTCAGCAATGAGCTATATGTTAGAAGAAGCTTCCTATTGCAATTAAAGGTGAAATAAGTAAAAGAATAAACAAGAACGTCATAAGTCTTCGCAAAGTCCCACTTGAGAAGAAAAAGATACATGTACACTTTTTTTAGACTATTCTAGAAAAATTATATGAACAAAATTGCAAAAAAAATGTTAAATAGATAATTTGTTAGTTTTGAAAAGTTTTACATTGACGAACCAGAAGTTAACAAAGTTCCACTCCATAGAAATGAAGAACTGATTCTTCAAGAAAAACTTAAATTTATCTATAACAGACAGTACCAGAGAAGTGAGCCCTGGTGTTGTTGAAAATAATTAAACAAGAATACAATATATTTCAAACAACGGGTACAAGAAAAACAAATTTGGAACTACATACTAAGAGATGATTTGTCCAATAATTATTTAATTTTACTATTGCGATGGATTTTGTTAAGAAGAAGAAAAATTTTTTTATTTCAATACTACTTTTGATGCGTTGTTTTTTGAAAAATTATATCAAAGCTGAACAAAAAGGAATTAAATTTTGTTTTGCAATCATTTTATATCTACACCTACATATTGAAATAATATATAAAATATATGAATTCAGTATAAGAGTATATGAGAATTCTCTAGATTTCTGAGAAATAAAAGGTAATTTTTTTCTTTTCTCGAGAAATGAAAACTATCCAGAAATCTTAAACACTATGCTAAGCCTAAATCTAGAGGCAGCGCATACACCGGCGGAATCAATAACTGAATATTAGCTGTTTCCATTTCGAGCATATACAAAATTCAGACAGTATATTCTATCAAAATCCGAAAAAACGGGATAAAATTATGGTGGATAAGGGGAACATCAATTATGCACAGATGAAATACAGTTTATAGTCCTTTACTCTAGAAAAGAAATTTTCTCGAATTCAAATAGGAATAACAACATCTAGATTAGCATGAGTTTACTTGCGTGCATGAAGCTTAATACCCACATCCAGAATTAATTACGGCGCTCTCTTAGCTCTTGCCAATATATTAAAAATTTTTCCTTTTCTTCCAATTGCAGGTAAGGATTTCAGCAGACTAGATACTAAAAATTGCCGCCACTCTAATAATTCACGTCATTTAATAAAGTAACAACTTTGCTTAAGGCAGCTAGAGGCACAATCTTTTAAGAATACTATACTATAATGGGAGAAAAACTTTTAAGTTCCTTGTATTTAGTTGGCCTTGATGTCTTAGAGTGCATTCATTATATACTTTAATCTCTATCTGAGTTCACCACAGTTTATAATAAAATAACGTTCAAGCGTAATCCCACTTTTATTTCTTTGACAATTACCGCATTTTATGATAAAGTTAAGTTTAGTGATTCCAATATATGTGATGCTCTACCGGTTCCATTCAGTAGTCCAAAACCTATCAATTTTGGAACCAAACTAGTCATTGTTGATTTAGTCCGATTCCGGTGCATGAATTAAAGCTCATATTTATGAGAAAAGGTCACTCACCTTCAGGTTCATACACTTCATAAGACTTGAAATTTAGTCCAAGTACGGTAATTGGTTAACAAGGACAATTGCTGAACTAGGAAACATATCGAGCGCTGAAGTGTAATATTTATTTTATTATTTCTTTCCTTTTCCTTATTGACCCTAGCAATAAACACAAAAACCAATTACTCCAATTTATAACAGCGCAAATTACGCTACCATGCTATAAGGCAGAATCTTATAAAATTAGTTTCATTCGAAAAATTTTGCTCCGGGTAAACCTTTCCCATATCACAAAGATAGCAATTCTCGCAAATACCTGAAAGTCTGTGAGTATAATAATTACAAAGATAACACAATCTTTCGTTTGTTTTTCTACTTCCTGTCTTAAAGACATAAGAAATTCTTTAATATGTAACGTTCACAACGCTTTGAAATGTTAGTTCCTTTGGTCTATTCTGTTTGCTTCATAAGGCTAAAAGCAAAGAGAAGAGAACAAATAAGATTTCAAAGGAACAAGCAAATGCTGCGGGAAAGCGATCATTGCGCGTATTTTGCTGGTGCCTTGAACACCCACCTGTTGTCAAGCCGCAGCATTAAAATTTGGTAATTTGGAAAGTAAAATGCCCCCCCCCCCCAATCGCAAGCGACTTTTGTATATCAGGAAGTAGAAATGGAAACTATCTTGTGAGCTGCTTACCTGAACCAAATCTAGAATGTTAAAGTAACCTAGGTTCTCTTTAATTAGTGCAATTATAAATTTGTCGGAACAAGGGTATGAAAGTAAGGTTCGCTTCAACAAAATGGTTGAATGCAGCCAGAAGGTAATTATCTGATGATGACTAATGTTTAATCTTACGGGAACTTACTATGACGAACTCAACAAAGTTTTTTTTGTGGCAATAAAAATAGTTTTAGTGCTGCATTTTAAAGGAACCAATGTCTAAGACCAAATTAATGTTGCTTGATTGGGAGTTAAATTTGTTAACGTGAAATATATGCAATTTCTATAGTTAATTGTATTAAATTATTTAATTCATTTACATACTGTCGCCTGAATATTGGTTTTCCCCATCCGCCAAATTGGATATTTTGAGTTAACTTCTGTTTTTGACATTATTAATGTTAGCCCATAGAGAATAAAGTAAAAATAAATGTGTTAAAATAAATAAATATAAATATTTTAGTAAAGGTTAACGCGAATTTTTCCTATATAACCAGCCCAAAACAGCGATAATTGCCATAGCGCAAACATTGGTCCTTGCGAGTCGAATTTAATAAAATCAACATTAGGGAAAAGTTCGCATACTCTCTGGTGGCTACGCAAATTATTCAGTGCATCTCGTTAGTTTCGTGAATTCTACCATGAATTCAAACATACAAGCTAAAAAATAAAACGTCTGATTTTATTTTGAAATTAATTCTAAAATACTCCAACGTTTTCCGTGACATCGTGTGAGAGGATTATAAACGCATACAGTGATTACATATGATCATGTGGTTCATACACCACAAGCTGGTATAAAGCAGTGAAAAGCATACATTATCCGTGCAGACCAACGCAGGTTCAATTGAACAGAAATAATCACATATATACAGTCTATTCATGCATTCAGTTACACTGTAATTAAACAATTCAAGATTCAATCCACAAACCAGACGGAGCTACCAGTTCAACCGTTGCCGACTGTCAGTGAAATTGAACAGCTTATCACATCTATCAATCTATCCACTTAAAGGACAGTTAAGGACAAAAGAGGTGTACCTGTATTTCCATAATTAGAGGAACACAAATCAAAAATGGACAACCTAACCCGAAAAAGGGGAACAATAAAAGCTGCTGTCACACGTATAGAAAACTACATAAATGCTGTAACAGCTCACAATATTGTCTAGGAAGAAATCACATCACGTCTAGAAAAGTTAGAAGGTTGGTCGGAAAGCTTCGAAGATGTTCAAATGCAAATAGAGTTGAAAAAAACGGATCAGTCAGACATTGAAGCAGAAGAAGAAGAAAGAGCTAAATTTGAAGAGAAATATTTCTCACTGAAAGGTAAATTCATGCATATCATTAACGAACGTTCTAAATCAAAAGAATTAGCAAATGACTCCAAGGATTCGTCGATTGATGACAGTAAGGAATTAGGCAAAATTGCACAAAGCTTAGCAGAAAATCAAGAGTTGATATGTAAAATGATTTCAAACATTTCAACTCAACCAATAACAAATATAAGTAATAGCTCAGGCGAAAAGTACATGAATACAGTGAAACTTCCACCTATAAAATTTACCTTATTTTAATGGAGATTTTAAAGATTGGGTGTCGTTTAAAGATCTTTATAGTTCATTAGTACACACAAATGAATCGTTATCTGCAGTGCAAAAATTTCAGTTTTTAAAAACGTCTCTCCAAGGTGAAGCAAGCTCAATTATAAAGCATCTTCCAGTCACAGATACTAATTACACAGAAGCTTGGGAACAATTAACATCACGTTACGATACGAAAAAAATTATTATTGACGCGCATTTACAAACAAAAATGTCACCATCAATGCAATAAGGCTTTCTAAAAGAACTTAAAGCCTTTTACAATACTGTAACAGAGTCAGTAAGAGCTTTAAAGGCTCTTGAATTAGCGGTAGATAAGTGGGATTGTTGGTTATTGTTCGTTATTGTTGGTAAGCTTGATACTGAGTCCCGACAATTGTGGGCTCGAGAGATAGCAGAAATAGATTGCCCTACTTACGATCAACTTACTAAATTTATGGAAAGGCGGGTATTAGAATTGGAAAGCATAAAAGGAAGTTTAAAGGGATGTACAACAAAAATACATGTACCTAGCAGTAGAGACAAACCTACCTCAAAACCTAGGACATTTTCGTATGCATCCACAACGTTCTCTTGTCCAAAATGTTGCGGAAAGCATTTTGCATTTAACTGTCCATCGTTCAAAGCATTAGATGTCATCCAACGTTGGGCTTTTGTAAAGGAGAAATCGCTCTGTATAAATTGTTTAAGCTCAGCACATAGTTTAAAGCAATGCAAATCTGGTACGTGCAGAGTATGTCAGCAACAGCACAACACACTTCTTCACTCAGAACAAAAATTAAATGTCAAGCCTGCGACATCGGCGTCAGTTACACTAACAAGTCAAACAACTTTACCTACGGAAATATTCCTTCCTACAGCAGTTGCATTAGTAAAGGATTGTTCAGGAGCATTTCAAACCTGCAGAATATTACTTGATTCTGGATCACAATCAACGTTAGTGACAGAATCCTGTATACAGCGACTACGATTGCATCGTCAACATGCTCGTATTCCCATTAGTGGAATTGGTCCGGAGAGCTCTTTCACCAAAGGAAAGGTCATACTCACGAGCACATATTCCTCATCATGGAGTTTTAAAACCTGACCATACTACAACTAAGCTACGTGTAGTTTTTGACGCGTGTGCTCCTACAACATTAGGGTCGTCATTAAATGACAACCTTATGGTTGGCCCAGCAACACAATCTGATTTAATATCGATTCTGTTAAGATTCAGGAAACATCGATATGCCTTTGTAGCCGACTTAGCCAAGATGTATCGGCAAGTTGCGGTGTCAGAAAATTATGTACATTTTCAACGAATTCTCTGGCGTTCAGATCCTTCTCGACAAATAAAAGAATTCAAATTACAGACCATCACTTATGGAACAGCTTCGGCTCCATTCTTGGCTACACGCATCTTAAATCAACTTGCTTATGATGAAGAAAAAACATTTCCAAGAGCATGTAACATTCTTAGAAATGACTTTTACGTCGATGATTTGCTCTCAGGTTGTGACAGTGTTCACGAAGCAAAGGTCATAATAAGCGAGCTTATACAATTGCTTAACAGCGGTGGTTTCGAATTGCGAAAATGGAAATCAAATTCAGACCGCATTTTTGAAAACTTAACTGAAGGCCACTTCCAGAGCACAATCGAATGTCAAATCATTACAGATGAATCCACCAAAACATTAGGACTGTGGTGGCATCCCAACGGGGATTACTTTTCATTTAAAGTAAATCTTTCCGTTACAGTCAAACCTTCGAAACGGGAGATCCTTTCGGATATTTCAAAGATTTACGATCCTCTTGGATGGATTTCTCCGTGCATTATCCAAGTCAAAATCATCATTCGAAGGATTTGGCTCGCAGACATCAATTGGGATGACACTCTACCAGCGCATTTGGAATTGGAGTGGTTAAATCTTCGTGAGGAGCTACAAGCAATTCATCAAATTCATATTCCCAGATGGATGGAAACTTGGAACAAGGCACAATTACATGGCTCCGCTGATGCCTCAGAGGCAGCTTATGGTACTGTGTTAGCTCGAAATCCAAAGTATCTCCCATAAATCAAGTAACCTTACCACGATTGGAATTGTGTGCAGTTCATCTTCTAGCGAAACTTTTTAATAAAATTAAAACAGCTATGAAGTGTGAAAAGGTCGATTGCTTTGGATATACTGATTTCGCCATTGTTTTGGCGTGGTTGGCAGCGCATCCTAAAAAATGGAAGACATTCGTCGCCAATCGGACTGCAGAAATACTAGAGGAAATATCGTACTCTCATTGGTTCCACGTAAGTTCACGGGAAAATCCGGTTGATCATGTGTCACGTGGATTGTCGCCCTCTCAACTATTGGAATGCAAGGAGTGGTGGAATGAACCTGACTTTCTTCAGTCAACTGAAATCACATCTTGCAGCAGTCGTCCAACGTTTTCTCAAGGTGAAGTTCCGGAGGAACGAAACGTAGTTTTTCATGCAGTTACGAAAGACGGAGATCAGCAATTAATTCTTCAACGGTATTCTAATTTGACATGACTCATACGAATTGTTGCATGGTGTTCACGATTTATCCGAAATAGTAGAAGGAAAGGTGATAAACGAAGATTGGGTCCACTATCAGTAGCAGAGCTTGATGAATCATTAACGATTTGCATACGACAAATTCAATCAACTGTGTTTGAAGATGAATTAGCTGCTATCAAATCAAATAAGGCTTTATCTCCAAAATGTTCGTTGAAGGCCTTGAATCCCTTTGTGGACAGTCAAGGATTACTCAGAGTAGGAGGTAGGCTCAGTGAAGCAGACATTCCGTTCGACACAAAATATCCAATAATCCTTCCAAAGGATCATTATCTCACAAACCTGCTTCTCTCATATCTACATCAAAAGTATTTACATGCTGGTCCACGACTACTACTAAGTATAATATGTCAAAGGTACTGGATTATTGGAGCACGGCAATTTGTGAGAAATATTATATTCAAATGTGTTCCCTGCAAGCGTCGTAGAGCAATAATCAGCTCTCAACAAATGGGCAATTTACCAAAACCGAGAGTCGAGCCAAGTCGTCCCTTCGCAAACACTGGAGTTGATTACGCCGGTCCATTCAATCTTCGAACATGGAAAGGACGCGGTGCAAAAACAGTCAAGGGATATGTTTGCCTATTCGTCTGTTTGGCAACCAAGGCGCTACATCTAGAACTGGCCTTCTTAGCAGCGTTAAGGCATTTTATCTCACGTCGTGGTTTCTGTGTTAACATCTACAGCGATAACGGCAAGAACTTTGTGGGAGCTCATCGGGATTTGCAAGCAATAGCCAACCTTATTCATTCGTTAGAGTTTGGCGAACAAGTACCTAGATCATTGAGCAACCTTGGCATCAACTGGGACTTCATCCCCCCGTCTGCACCACATTTTAGGGGACTATGGGAGGCAGGCGTTAAGTCTGTTAAATTCCATATGAAGCGGACTATGGGAAATGCACTACTAACCTTTGAAGAAATGACTACGCTGTTATGCCAAATCGAAGCAGTGCTGAACTCGAGACCCTCTCGTCTATCTCAGGTGATTCTAATGACTTTGTTCCATTAACGCCAAATCATTTTCTAGTTGGCGGTGCCTTTATGACAATTCCGGAAGTTTCCTTTGATGACATTAATATCAATCGGCTGACCAGATGGCAATACATTCAGTCTTTGCAACAGAACTTCTGGACACGCTGGCGTATGGACTACATATCTAGTTTGCAAGCACGTACAAAATGGTTTCATCCGCAACCTAATCTACAGCCCCATGCGGTGGTTATCATTAAAGAAGACGGTCTATCTCCAGGTAAATGGTTAATGGGAAAGGTTCTTGAAGTCCATCCTGGTCGAGATAATTTGGTACGAGTTGCAACAGTTTTAACAAAAAATGGCATACTGAGAAGACCTATTGCAAAACTTTGTCCACTTCTCGATGACAACAACGAAAATCATTAAAAGCGATGCTTTCAAGGCGGGCGGCATGTCTGGAAGTCACACGAATTTGGAATCCATGCACGCAGTATAAACTTAGTTTGTAAAGAAACCTAGTAACCTAGTAACATAGCTTAATTGAAATAGACATAATAAAAAGTCATACAAAAAGAATCGAGGTAGTCTGAAATAAAGCACGAGCGCGACAATTACTGAAGTTGAATTAAATGCTTTAATCACCTTTTTTCTAAGTTATATATGTATCAAGACATATCATTATGTCATCTTTGCCCCATATAATATTTTGGCCAGGAAAATCGGTTTATACATGGGGCATGAATTACATTAAAAACTTGAAAATATTTTTTTAAATATTATTTTGATATGCGTGTGGAAATATAAAACTATATTTAAAATTAGATCACTCCATGTGGTAGGGTTCTTACACGTAAAGTAAATCAAAATCAATTTTGACAAAATCTTGGTTTGCTCCATGTAGTTGCGGCGAAATTTCCTTATATAAATAGAATTTTGAAATTCAGTTCATATGAAGAAATCAAGTTACCGCCATCCGTTATTAATTATTAATATTTTTATCACATTGATATAGTAAATGCGAAATCAACAAATTTAAAATTGTTTTTAATGTATTGAGGAATATTGGACGAAATACTATATGACGTAGATTTAATGATTATTCACAGTAATACTTTTATACTCTTTATAATGCTGGTAGAGCAAAATGGGTTGGACACCAGCTCAAAATATTAAAAGATGTTTGGATTTTTGCATGTCCGTCTGTTCCCCCGCCCGTAAGTCTGTCCACCCGCCCGACCGTCCGTCTGTCCGTAATTACGATCCCTCACTTCGTATTTCTAAGAGCATCCTTCGCACTAGAGGAAGCCTATGCCTATGCTAGATTAAATGATATATTTTTTTTTTTTTTTATATATATGTTGTGTTTCTTATTTTACAAAAATCAATTGTTACCAAGTGTGGTATTATAATAGTATTATATAAAAGCAACTTATTTGAGAGGTACTTAATTAGTTATCTGTGATTCTAGATAATGGTATTTTACTGGAAATACTTTTGATTTCAGTAATTTCTTCATTATTTGTTTTATTTTCTTTTAAAGTTTTCTGGTTCTTCTCTTTTTTAACATATCGCATGATTATTTTGATTACACCATAAGAAGTAAGTGTTATAATTAATAGATATATGAAAGAATAATGGTGTATATCATGCGCTGAAATATTATTTAATTTTTGTTTTTCCTCGTGCTCCAGTGTTTTTAAATCTTGGCTTAGATCGAATAGAGCTTGGTGATTTACGTTTTTTATTGTAATCATTTTCGGGAGTTCGAGTTTTATGTCTTTAAGATGATTAGCCATTGTTAGGTTAATTGAGGGTAAGTATGAATTATTTGAAATTGATATTCTTTCGGAATGACCGTATAGCGTTAGGTCGTTGCTTCTTATGTAGCAATTTGGAGAAATTTCTAAAATACCGTTTCTTTCGAGTGTTAGCGGTTCGATTCTGTCGCCGCATATATTATCTATTGTTAGAGGGTTTCTAAGACTGAATAACCATTTATTTGGGTTGTTTAATTGGATCCAGAAAGTAGATGTTTTTATTGTTTTTACATCGCAGGATTTTGGAATTTCCGTAGTATGTTTTAATAGATCCATTTCGCATTTGTTTTGTTCGGCATTACTATTAAGGATTGGGTGTGTTATTTGACACAGATGAGTATTTGAGAAACTCAATTGGCATTTGTCGAAGTCCTCTGTATTCATGGGGTAATGTTTTTCGCGGTTAAAATCTACCAATAAATATTCAGTAGTAGGTTTTATGTAAAGAAGAGAGGTGTTTACTATACTTGGGAATGGTATAACTTTGTATGCCTGGAAAATTGTGTTTAGGGGTAATGGGATTTTAATTTCGATGATGATATTATTCTTGATTTTGTTTGTAGTTGTAATGCTGTCTTGTGTGGCTGAAATGGGTAAGGTGGTTCCGGAAGGAAGATTTTTCCTAATAACTGTAAGAGTTTCCTCCAGTTGAAATGGGGTGATAATTAATGGATTGGGAATGCCATGTTTTATATCTAAAAGCATGTAGAGGATTGCTTTTTGCGAATTTTGGTATCTCATAAGTGATAGTGTAATGGCGGAAGTGATACTTTCTAGTTCTAAGTTTATGAAGGTGGAGTTCACTTCAGCTATTATGAAATTGAATGCTTTAGAAATTTTGGCAAATTTTTCTTGGATGTTATCAAATTCGAGTTTAGTATCTGAGGATGTTTTATTAAAAAGGTTGATTGTTTTATCTACGATAATGGTTTGTGATTTAATGAGTTCTAATAGGTGGTCCTCATTTATTTTTAAGTAGTGGATTTGTTTGTCGTAATGCTTGGCATCGTCTTCATTGAGAGTACCGAAGAGTGTTTTGCTAAGGCTGCCTATTGCGTTTATTAGGCCGCGTCGAGCACGCAAATTTTTCGGATCTATAATTTCTGCATTTTGCTCTATCTCGTTAATTAATATTTTGATAGTTTTTATTTGTGACTCGCATGGGTGGTTGCGGGTTGGGAGTTGTATCTTAAAATGTAAACATATTTTTTCTATGTCTATTGTTTGGGATCTTAGGAGGTTATGTTCTAGTTGAAAATCGTCTAGGCTATAATACGTAACTAGTTTCCAACTTGAGCTGTATAATTGTATGTTTCCGTATTCCTCGAAATATATTCCTGGAGTTGAGGCGAAGTTTGTTGTCTTTGTTCCGCTCGTGATTCCGAATGTTAATAATAAGATTAGTATTATGTACGGCATTTTGGCCTGGTGGAATAGAAGAAAAGAAAAGAACGCGATTACTCTATGAATAGCTTCAGATGGTTGTTATGGAGTTTTTTATTTTTGTTTCTAACTCTTACCACTGAATTCTCGGTTGAGGCAATTTGTACTATTTCGTAAGGGCCTTCCCATAAGGGAGATAATTTATTTTTTCTCGTGTGATTCTTCACTAATACCTTGTCACCAATTATAAAAGGTTTTGGCTTAGTAACGTGATCATAGTACGTTTTGGATTTCTCCTTGTTTTTTATAAGATTTTCTCTTGCTATTTGATGAGCATATTGGAGACGCGCTTTTAGTTCACTGGCATGTGAGGCGTGTAGCCTGTACTTGAATGATTAGAATTGTTGTATGTGAACATAGCTTAAGGGATCCATGTATCCCATGTTAGTGGATCTGTAGACACATAGTGTCTAAGGTATTCAGCAAGCGTACGGTGGCTTCTTTCTAGAGCTCCGTTTGTCTCTGGGTGGTATGGTGTAGTTTGTAACTTATGTATTTTCAAAAGTTTACAAATTTCACTAAATAGAGAACTTAGGAAGTTTGATCCTTGGTCCGTTAGGATTGATTCAGGTAAACCATGTTTACAAATGATGTGGATTACAAATTGCTCAGCTACCGTTTTGGCTTCTGCGTTCGGTAGGGGAATAGCATCTGAAAATTTAGTCAGATCATCTTGGAACGTTAATAGATATTTGTTGTTTTGATAACTTGTTGGTAGAGGTTCAACGATATCCAAGAAGATTTTTTCAAATGGTTTTTTGCTTGTGGTAGTAATCTTCATAGGTATTTTCTTGTTTGCACCTGATTTATTGACCTGGCAAGAAGAACATCTCTTGATGTACTCTTGAATGTCTTTTTTCATACCTGGCCAGTTATAGATTCTTCTTATCTTCCCGATAGTCTTCGTTTGTCCCTGATGACCGCCTAAAGGAGTGACATGGTAATCCCTAATTACCTGTTTGATGTCCTTTGGGTCTTTTAATTGTACTATTTTATTGAGGAAGAAAATAGGCCTCGTGGCGGAATCCTTAAATTCTTCAGCACATATGAGTTTCAACTCGAAGTACGAAGTGCTGTTCAGGATTGGTATAGCAATTGGAATTATCTCTTCGTTAGATGACAATTCTTTGAATTTTTTAAATATACTTCTTGTTAATTCCTGATCTTCTTGTTCTTTAAAAGGGAGGGTTGCATGCCCCACTATATACGTAGTATTCCCTTGTTTATATTCTTTGATTCCTCCTAATGGAATTTGATAATTATCAGGTAAATAAGTTTTTAATAAGTTTTCAAATGTGGTGTTTACTGTCGGAATTATGAAATATTTTCTTTTGATATTCCGTGTTTCCAGTAAATTGTTTGAGTTTTCTCCTACTATTTTAGGGGTTCGGTTTGTTTGTGCCCTCTGTTGATTCCTTGTTATCACTTGAATATTTTTGGATTCTGGTACTATACGACTGAGTGCGTCAGCGTTAAGATTAAATTTCCCTGATTTGTGTATGATCTTGTAGTCATACTCTTCAAGTTTAATCCTCCACCTCATCATTCGGGAAGTGGGGTCTTTCAGATTCATGAGCCACGTAAGGGGCTTGTGATCTGTAATAATCGTAAATGTCCGACCGTACAGGTAAGGACGAAATTGTTCTACCGCATATATTATTGCTAATAGCTCTTTTTCTATAGTTGAATATCTTGTCTCAGCCGGATTTAGGGTGCGGCTGGCATAACAGATTGGTTTGTCTTCTCCGATTTTCCCTTGCGATAAAACTGCGCCAATTGCATAGTTACTTGCGTCTGAAGTAACT
Organism: Dioctria rufipes; assembly: GCA_963924295.1. Classification (NCBI taxonomy): domain Eukaryota; kingdom Metazoa; phylum Arthropoda; class Insecta; order Diptera; family Asilidae; genus Dioctria; species Dioctria rufipes. The sequence continues at coordinate 70,189,579 of OZ002740.1, read as the reverse complement.
AAAAATTCTTCGTTAAAGCGAGGATATTGCAAAATAGGCGGATTTAATAATTTTTCTTTCATGAGCGTGAAAGCTTCGTCGCAGAACGCATCCCATTTGAAAGTAGCATCTTTCTTTAATAGAGCCGTGAGAGGCTTAGCTATTTTAGCGAAATTAGGGATAAAGCGACGGTAATATCCAACAAAACCGAAGAAGGATTTTATGTCTTTTTCCTTCTTGGGTACTGGGTAATTTTGGACAGATTCTAGTTTAGAGGGATCCGGTGTTACTCCGTTTTCTGTAACCAAATGTCCAAGATAAGCTATTTGTTTGCTTAGAAAATGGCATTTTTCAGGCTGTAGCTTGAGATTATTTACTCTAAGCCTATTGAAAACATGTTGGAGTCTTGCATTATGTTCTGTCAAGTTGTATCCGTAGACAATTATGTCGTCCATGTATACAAAACATTCTATGCCTTGGAGTCCGACTAAAACATTGTTCATCAGCCTTTGAAAAGTGGCTGGTGCACGTTTCAATCCAAATGGCATTCTATTAAAATGGTAATGACCGTAAGGTGTACTGAAAGCAGTTTTTTCCTTATCATGGTCCTCCATTTGTATTTGATGAAAGCCATTAGCTAAATCCAATGTACTAAAGTATTTAGCTTTCCCCAGCTGATCTAGTATATCAGTAATGTTGGGTAAGGGAAAGGCATCACCGACTGTTATGTCGTTGAGGCGCCTGAAATCGACAACTACTCTCCATCTTTTGTTTCCTGAAGCATCAGTTTTTTTCGGAACTAGAAGTAGAGGAGAGTTCCAGGGGCTAGAACTAGGGCTTATGATTTCTTCTTGAAGCATTTTATTTATTTGTGAATTAATCTCAGTACGCTGAGATTCTGGAAGTCTATAAGGTCTTATGTTGACAATGGGTTTTTCAGGTAGCGTAGGTATTTGGTTCTTAACTGCACTTGTGCAAGTTAGGAAATCCTCATCTACATAAAATATGTCATTGTATTCTCGACAAGTATCTAGAATTGTTTGGGCTTCTTCCGCGTTGCAGTGAGCGAGGTTTAGCTCGTTCTCGAGTCTATTTAGTCTCTGCTTTATTGGATCCTTTTTCGGATTTAATTTTATTATACTATAATTATTTAAGTTTCGTAGATGAGGTCTTATTTCTGTGTTTCTTATAGTAACCTCTTGCTGATTTGAGTTCAGGATTAGGATAGTCGCGTGACCTGTGTTTTCAGGTTCTATTAGCGTATTTCCTGTTATCACTCCTGGTTTCAGTTCTTGGTGTTCACTAAAGAAACAACCTCTTTGATTTAGTTTTATTTTTGCTACCATTTGTGTACGTGCCGGTATTTTTATACTTTCGGCTTCGTACTGATTTATTTTGTTTATTATTTTCGAAACATTTTTTTGTTTCTTACCCTTAGGCTCACCTCTTTGTGGGGGGGCCTTGTCAGCTTGTACCAACTGATAGTCTTGGCTTGGGTCTTTCAAACCTCCATGCCTGCTATCTGAGCTGGTGTAAGTCAAATTGTCGAAGCTTGGGTAATTCAAACCTCCATACTTGACATTTGAGCTATGGCGAGACAATTTTTTCGAACTTGGGTCATTCAAACCTCCATATTCGTTTTTGCACATTGTCTCTGAATTTGCCTTAATAACTTTGCGTGTGGTTTTGCCTCCTTGGGGCTTATTAATTTTTAGTGATAGACTTTTGTTTTCGTAGTCTATTATGCTAGAAAATTTATTTAAAAAGTCATGACCTAGAATTCCATCATATGTGAGTTGGAGGTCATCTTCCACCATGTGTATATCGTGGGTAAAGAAATTTTTGCCTACTTGAAATTCGCATTTGGCGGTTCCTAAAGTATGTAGGGCTTTTCCAGCTAGAGGTGATACCTCCAAGCTCTTTGTTCTATCAACCCTTGTGTCACCAAGTGATCTGGTTGCTTTAAGGACCGATATTTCGGCTCCTGTATCGATTAAGAAATTACTAGTATCAAATGCTCTGATGGAATTTCTGATCGTCAAAACTAGTGATTGGCGATCAGCATTGAGAGGGAGATAAAGCATTTGATTTAATTTTTCGGATGTCGATGGACATCCGCGGATACAGTCATCTGGCTGAGGCGAGACTGGGCTACTGTAATGGCATCCTCGTATCGCCGCCGGCTGTTTTCCGATTTCTGTTGATTTTTTGATTTTATTTTGGCAGTTGCTGCTCTAATATTTGGCGACCGCTTAGGTGATCCTGTGAAATTCTGTTGGGATCTTTGATTTTGAGGAACATAGGCCTCTTGTTGGTTGCCTTGAAAACGGTGATTAACTGGAGTATTCCGTTGATACTGTGGAACACTCGAAGTGTAATACCTTTGTGATTGATTTTCCCTTTGTATTTTTGTATGAGGGAATGACCTGCTATTACTTGGATAACTTTGCTGGCAAAGTCTTTTACGACATTCCGAAAAGTGATGATTAGGTATTTTGCAGTAGGAACAAATGAGTGAGGGTTTTTCCATTTTCACTCTTGTGGAATAACAGACTTCAGCTGTATGTCCTTTTCTGTTGCATTTTGAACAAGTTGAGAAAAATGATCATTATAAGTGGAGTTCCTTTCGGATTGGTCTATAGCAAATTTAATAGAAGCTGACAGCTCCTCGTGGCCTTTTGCCTTGGTTAATAGACGAACCTGACTGTCTTTGAGGCCGTCTTCAAATGCTCGGAGAACCATTTTTTGATTTTCCCCAGCTAAAAGATTTTTGAGTGTTTGATCATTTGTAAAACTAGAGGTTGCATCATCATATAATGCTAACAACTTGCGAGCACGAAAGGCGTAATCTTTCATATTTTCTCCAGATTTTTGTCTGAGAGCTAGAATCTCATTTTGTATTGAGACTCTAGAACGAGTCTCTAAAAATTGCTCTTGCAGGGCCTTTGGAGTTCTTTCCAAGAATTTACGTCGTTATATTTAACAACTTCATAGGCTCTGCCTACCAATTTTGTTTTGATTATTTGCAAAAATAGAGCCTTTTCTGTTTCTGCAATACCTTCTTTATGAAACATTTCACATGTATTCAGAAATCGGTGTAAATCATCAGAATTACCATCGAATTCTGGAATGAGTGATCTAGCATCACTGAGAGATAATTTTTCGGCTCTCGCCGCAACTTGATCGTTGGGCATATTGTGAGCTCGTTTCCGTGCAGGCCTTCTGTGGATGATTAGCCCAGGAAGAAGCGTATCTCTTACGCCTCGACGCTTTTGTAGTCGAGTATGAATTTAAAAAATAAAAAATTTTATATTTTCCCGATATGTTTTTTTTTTTGAACTTGACGAGTATATTAATTTAACTAATATCCCGGCGAAATATTCACAACACCGAAAAGCACTTGATAAGAAAAACACTCGAGAATATGCACTTTTGTTAAAATAGAAAAAGGGGTGCAGACCAGGAGTTCATTAAATAGTTATATTTTAGTTATAATATAGGTATAATATAATAAAGTAAAATATATATATTTATATAGAATATAATATTTATAATATAGAAACCTTATAACTCTATTCTAGAGCGTCCCGTACCTTTTGATAGAAGTCCACGTCGATTGCTGAGTTGAAGTAATCTTCTGGGTACAGCTGGTATCTCAGCGTTCTATAAATCGCGTATGCTGACGGGTTCTCGTGTTTGAGCAGGATGTCCAGCAAATGGTCGATTGGGTCCGTGTATTCCTCGAGGTCGTCCAAACAGGGATTGTAGATGGGGCCAATGCTTCCCTCTTCGTCGGATGACACACTGCTTCCTTCGGATCCGGGGTTATAGTAGCAGTCCGTAATGTCTTCCTCAAGCTCTGAGAATGAGCCTACCTCTGTCGTCTCTGAATAAAAGTCCGCCTCTGAGTAGGAGTCTTCTTCTGAATAAGCGTCTGCTTGTGGGTCCGCTTCTGAGTAGGAGTCTTCTTCTGAATAAGCGTCTGCTTGTGGGTCCGCTTCTGGCTCGAAGTCTAGCTCTTCGTCAGAAAGTCCCAGTGGACTGATAAGTTCTTCTTCTTTTGGCCAGCTCATGAGTTTGTGGGTGTAGTCGAGGGTCTTACTAACCGTGTGACTTATCCCACCGCTGCCACCAGTTCTATATGTTGCGCGCCGGCAACAAGAGTTCACTTCTTCTGATTGTTGCGCGCCGGCAACAAGGGAGTTAATCGTAATAGTCCGGGTTGACCAAAATGAGAAGGCTGCGTTTAATCTTTACACTGATTTTATTTCTTTTCAAGCACACTTTTAATTTTTACTAACAATACTTTTCTTTATATTTGGAATACAATAATCTAGGTTTCACAATAGTTTTGAAGTATACCTTTTCTTTTACTTTCCACTAGAGGCCTTACCTTGGGTAGGGGGACTCTCTAGCTTCGGGTTTAGAATATTTCTGATTTTCCTTGCATCAGAACTCTCTATTTATTCAAAATCAATCTGCAGTGGTTAATACTCCCCTCCACTTGCAGATTGATTATTTAGCAGTTTTTGTGGTGACCAATCAAAAACTACCTATTGAGCATTTTTCTGTGAAAAACAACCCAAAATCACCTATCAAGCATTTTTTCCAATAAAGGTGAAAAATTTATTGCATTAATGCAATTTGATTTTTCACCCGCAAATTATGAAAAAATAATTGGGAACAATTGTATGAAAACAACGGTATCAATTTTCCCAAAACAATAATTCACTTGCTTCATTACGTACAATGACAAAAAGAAATTTGACGCCGGCGCTTCCGCTAAGGCAATTTCTTTTGGTCAGTTTGTTGCACGGCGGGTGTGAGGTAAAATCGTTCAGCGAGTACCATGCTTTACTTCTTATCGCTTTGAGTTAATCAGGTGATTCCATTATACGTTTGGCTGATTGTTCTCAAGCAAGAAGTCCAAAGGTTCTTATTTACGTGTAGAAAGGTGACAGGCCTTATCTACCTAAGAATTATTACCGTGGACATGGGTACATCTAACGATTACTCATTATGTGCTGCAACTTGACCACAGTCGTGTGCGCATAGTTGTTTGTTTATTGTTTTGGTTCTCATTGTGGGGTCGGATAACCGTGATTTATGGATGAGAGATGTTTGCTTGATTTTTTTAGGTAATGCGTTATGAATCAGAGGCAATTGAAGTGGTTATTGCTTGATCATATTATTTGGATTGTTTTGGGGATTCATAATATTGTCAAAACGTTCGTTTGAAACAAAAATGTAGTCATGGGTTGCCCTCGAAGGCAATACGTTTGCTCTGTAAATTTTCTCGGGTACACTATGAGTTCACTCACATAAACTAAAGCTAGTTATCATTTGATATTTATGTCATTTGACATTTTTACATTTGACATTATTTTAAATACAGCAATTGTTATTAAGACCACTCAGCTATTATTATACTATATTATCTTCCAAATTATTCCGCAATCAAATTACCAACCATTTTCCGCACAGAATTCATAGCATACTCTGACGTTAGTATACATACACAAGCAAACTTTTTCAGGTGCACTTTGAAACCGTTCGATTGGACGGGGTTGTCTCCAGAGCGAACCTGCATGTCAAAAAAAAAACGACGACGTTAGAGTTCTGAAAATTTGCACTCGGGCTTTTCAACGAAAAAATAAAACTTATGTTAATATCGAAAATATATGATGAATCGAGCAACTCCTTCGCAAGGTTACTATGGAAAAATTTCATTTTTCACCTTATATTTGTGAACTAACTGAAAATGTGTAGAGATAGGGAGCTGTAATTTTGTTCAAGGTATTTTCATAGCAATAGTAAATAAAATATCTACGACGAATGTCGAAGTGGGAGATCAGGCAATGATTTGACAAGCGCTGTAATAGCAATACTAGAAAGATTAAGACATGATTATCCTCCAATAGGAAGATGTATCCCTTGAAGCGACTTGTGTATTCCTCAAAATAAGAACAAATTTTGTGAGCCTAGTCACTCTCAAATACAAGATGTTGATAGCCTCCATAGCTGTATCGACCGATTTGTGTCATTAATTAAACTTTCGAAAAATGTAAAATACAGTGGTGCAGTGCTGATATAGCTAAGAAATGAAATGCAAAAAGTAGGTTTATTGGTAGATTTACAGAAATCAGATTTATTAAATTACCAAAGTAACATTTTCAAAAGTAAAATTATTGTATGAAACAAAAATTTAGAGCCTTTTAAGGTACATTATAAAATGTCGGCAACACATGAACAGTTTATTTCGGAGTCAATTTTGATGACAGCTGGCAGAAATATACTTGGAACACCAAGAAATTTATTTTAAAGCATTGTAACGATTAAAATCAACCCAGATGAATTTAAAAAAATGCAACAGATATAAAATCTCTTTTGTTTTATGTTCCACATTAGAAATTATTATCAAACAGTTTCCATGCTCAAATCACACAATTATTTTATTTAGGGCGGCAAAAGTTTCAGATCATTTCTAATCATCAGCAAGTCCCATACATCAAATTTTTTCTGCTATTTTCATATATTTTTGGCACCTGTCGATGAGTCGAACCAAGACATGAAACTTTGCCGCCCTAAGGACCGAAACACAATGAGAGCATCGAACATCGGCATCATCATTAACATCAGCATTGCATTTTTCCCAGCCTCGGCATTAAAGCCTGCTATGACAGAATGACATCATTGTGAAATACAAAATTGAAAGGTAACTGAACTGTCAAAAGAAAAAAATTTAGTGAAGTGGTGAAATATATTGTGGGAAAAAAACATGATAAATCGGAAAAAAACGGCAAAAGTAGTTGCTGTTACTACGTATGTGCCTATAATGCTAACGATACCACACAAATTAAGAAAACGACGTTTCTGTGTGCGGTAAATATATTTACAAAGAGCCAAGTATGGTTTCTTTGACACTACCTACCAAATTATGAAATCAAGTGACCACGAAATGTTTAAGAAAACATTTCGGATGAGCGTTGGAACTTTTAATAGCCTCTTATCATTGGTTTATGAGCAGTTGGAAAAAAATCTATAAGGAGGCCAATACAGCCGGAATGCCGATTGTCGTTGACGTTGATGTGAATTCAAACTTTTCCAAATAAAATGGGATTATACATATTAAAAAATGTTTGTTTCAGATACTTGGCGTATGGAACGTCAAGAAAAATCCGTGCATTAAAATTCAAAATGGGAGTTTCAACTGTAAACAATATCAACCTTGAGACTTGCCAAATACTTTTGGAAACTTTGTTAGCAATATATATAAAGAAAAATACCCGTGAAGACTGGTACCAAATAAGCGAGGACTTTGAGAAAATATGGGATTCTCCCAACTGCATAGGAGCGATCGATGGAAAACATATTAGTATTGCTTGCCCTCCAAATTTTCGCTCTGAAAATTACAATTATAAACACCTTTTCAGTATTATATTGATAGCAACTTGTGATGCAACTTATTTGCTTACTGCCGTTGATGTGGCAGCCACTGGCAGACGAAGTGATGGTGGTGTTTTCGCTGAAAGTACGTTCGGTGAAAACTTTCTACAAAATGAATTGGAATTGCCTACCGAGAGCGAATTACCGGGTAGTTCGATGAAATTACCCTATTTCTTCGTGGGCGATACTGCTTTTCCTCTACGAACCAATTTAATGAGGCCTTTTCCCGACAGAAATCTTACAACAGAGCGAGAATTTTCAATCGCACACTATCTCGTGCTACGAGGACGACAGAAAACGCATTTGTTATAATGTCATCTCGATGGCGAGTTCTTTTGCATGATATTCATTGTCTTCACAAAAATGTAGTAAAAATCGTTTGTGCAATAGTAGTCCTACACAATTATTTGAGACGGTTATGTTCTGAATATTGTCCAACTAACTACAGCGATAACAAAACAGATGGTTCCATCAGCGAAGGTCAGTCGCGAGCGGAAATTCAATAGCTACAAGCAGCAGCTCCTCTTGGCAGATAGAACAGCGCATCTGCATCAGCATTCGCAATCCGTAAAAAACTATGTAGTTATGTTAATACGACAAGTTTTGAGTAAATAAATAAACTGAAATTAAAAATAAACTATTCTTTATTTTTTCTGCTTCTTGTAACTCTTGAATTTTCTATTAATTAGGAAAAGCAACGCTTCTTGTAATTCGTCGGTCTGGTCGTCATATAATTCAACGCTCTCGATCTTTGCTGTCATCGTTTGCATAAATACTGTAATAAGTGATAGTTGTGATTCTCCAAGAATCTGCTTCGCACCCGACAGAAAGTCTTCGTACTTATTCTCCAAATTGATATTTTTTTTTTTCCTGGAGTCACTGACGTACCTACTGATGAACAAAAGATCAGGAGCCTCTCCAGGCGCCGATGGCAATATATCTGCAGTTGTTGGCGTTGGTAATTGAGATTTATCAGTCAAAACACTACCGGATTCTGCTTCCAAACATACCTAATCCTCCAAATTCAGTACCGTTGGCTAGGGAAGTTTCGGAGTCGTGCCATAATTTGTGACTGTATTCCTGTAAAACAAAAAATATATTAATTGAAATATACAACAATTTTCTTTCGCTTATGCCGCACGCATTTTTTTTTTCAAAAAACTCATTAGCTGGAAATACTGCCACTTCACATTCTTTGCAGCACTTCTGGACGGAGTTTGGCGTATTTTCTTTAGCTCGATTCTGTAAGAGTTTCGCAGGGACTTCCACCTCGATTTTAGTTTCCATTCTGAAAGCAAACATAAAGCATTTATGGAATAGTTATGAATAAATCATATCAAATCCGTATACATTTCTTATTTTGCCAGCAAAAGAAAATTCAATAAATTCAATCAATTTTCAATAAATTCTTCCAAAGGCAATAATTACTAATCATATTTAAAACACTCCTTACCTTCAATACCCATACGAGTGCTGATATCTTTCCAGATTTTATCTTTTTGATTAAATTTTTATAATCTTTACTTCTGGCTTTGTATAAGCACGGATTTTCCCGCACAAATTCCGCTAACTTTTCTTCGAATGACATGACAGCTGCTACTTGATGCTTGAGGCATATCATATCAAACATCTACTTATGCCGGGCATTGGCGAAAAAATCAAACGATGCCAGTGTCCCCCATTATATCAAGCTTCAGTACCTTACTCGCGGTTTGATTTTGACAGGCATCGCTTCAATACCAGTACAGATGTCCGGTGCTCTCATTGTGTTTCGGCCTTAAATCAGGTAATTGTGTGATAGGATAAATAAAAAATTTCGTTTGTACTGGAGAATACCGAAAAGGCCTGCTTGAACAAACTTTACAACTTTACCCGATAAAAAATCATAAAATTATATTCATTCCAAATGAAGAAATGTATTTTTCTTTAGACAAACTAGAAAATATTCAAGGCTAAATAAAGATGTTGAAGTAATAAAATATTTCTTTTAACTTTATTTGTAAATTATTTTGCCCCATATTATAAAAGCAATGTAATGTTTTGTAATGTGGGCTCCAATTAATGGAATTTTAACGAAAATTTTCTTCTATTGAAACAAACATAATTCAAGATATAAATAGACGGAAAACAACTGAGGTTTTATGCAGAATTAAAACAAAAGTTTATCGAACAGTTTTTTGTAATAAAGGTCTCAATTTTAACTCCATTTATCTCAAACCAACATTTTTGCATATGGAGCAAAACGTTATTCAGGCGACATTACATCGTAATGCTGGGTATTTGGGCGCCAATATGTTTCTTGGCTGGTTAATCGATCGTTAGAAGATCGCTAATTTACCTACCTGGCAGTTACAAAGAGTGTAAATTCTTGAAGTCATATATTTAATTCACATAATTTCTTACTAAATTTTTGATTGCTGGATATAGGTCGAAGTTGATACTATAGTTTGACATTCTAGACAAAGAGTAAGAAAAAATAGGAACGCTCATACTAGAAGTAATAAAAGAGCGGAGAACTTTGAATAGTTTTACAAAGTACTGCTGCAAGAGAAAGGATCAATTCATGAGAAATGATAACTGAGTGACATAGAATTGAATCATTCATAATTTACGAGTCACATATTTTTTGTGTGTCAGCTTCCCATTTTGTTCTAGTATGATAGTTATGCAGATCATACCTGCACGTGTTTTGCTTGTAGTTTAAAACAAAAGATACTAAGGCTGAAATATGGTGAAATCAGTTAGCTTTGATTTTTGAAAATATTTTCTAAACTAAACGATGCTCCACATTTATCTAAACGTCGCTAAACGGAATTTTCTAAGTTATAATGAATTTTATTTTCGAAATATTTTTAAAATATGCTTTTTCTAAAATGATTTCATTTCAGTAGGATAATTACAAAGAGGAACATAAATTGAGTGATTTGAGCCAAAAAGTAGAGCTCAACATCCCTCTATAATTATTCTGAGCGAGAGTTTCAGTTTAAATCGTTCAAAAGTTCAAAAGGAGTGCTACTGTCATCCGAAAAGAGCGCTCCACGACTACTCGTTGAATGATCGGCCTTTCCTAGTGGGAGAAACTGACGTACTGACCACAGATAGCTGAATATGGGTGTAGTCACTGTATTACATGGTGTGCATGTCTCACTGTGTGTATATTGTACAAGCTATCAGGTTTCTTTCTGTTAAGTATATTTTAAAGTAAACTCAAACTTTTTATGAACATTTATTTAGTTTTATAGAAAAACCAATAACAGAATGAATATATATATACATGGAGACTTGGTGCTGTTTATGAAGTCCATAGATATAACGGATAGGAATAAATATGTCTTTAGAATTAGTTGCACACGATACTCCTTTTCGCTAGTAAAAAATGGTTGGAAATTTTCTTTGGTTGGTTACCGAGAGATCTACATATTTATGTTATTTTCAGAAAACACTAGAACATAGAGACAACCCAGTCGAGTTCAACAAAACCCATAACGTACAGATTTTTAAAAAATACGTTCTCCAAGAAAAGCAAAAAGAAAAAAAAAACTTTTTTTTACTTATTACTTTGGAAGGATTTCCTCCTTTTTTGAGGCCAGCCCATCCCTTTAACTCGTACACGAATTTGTCTGTCTGTACTATATTTATAGATTTCTTTTTTACTATATTCAACACTCTCGTAGACCCACTTTCGTCATCACAGCGAGCTGCAAATTGGCACACATATTCATGTCGCGTGACAATTGAATCTATCAAAATTTGAACCGGAAATTTCCATGGAAAACCTGGAAAATCGGGAAAAATCATTTGAAAATTTTTGTACAAATTTGATTAGTGATAAATCCGTTTCAGAAACAATGCAGAGTTTTCCGACTTATCCGAAAAAAATTTCCGGAATTTTCCGACTTTTCCGGGAAAAAAGTTTTCTAAATTATGGAGGATCAAGTTCCCTATCAACTGGCATCATTACTTTCTCTCCGACAATGGTAAAAACTTGCAAAAAAAATCGAGTAAAATTCATGTAAAACGCATTTCCGGAGTTTTTCCGACCAAGGAAGTGTTTGAGCGTTTTGCAACCTAAGACAAAGTTGTAGAGCGAAATGAGTTGCATAAAGTTGCTTTTGTGGAAAACTCCATGGAAAACCCAGAAAAGCGGAAAATCATCGGAATAATTTGCATCGATATGATTAGTGATAAATCTGTTTCAGAAAAAATGTAGAATTTTCCAATTTTTCTGGAAAATTTTCCCAAAATTTCCGGAATTTTCAGACTTTTTCGGAAAATTTTCCGTCAAAAAACTTTTATAAGCTATGCGGAATCATTTTTTTCCGTCCTACTGCCATCAAAACTTTCTCTTCAACAATCATGAAAACTTGCATGAGAAATCGAGTAAAATTAATGTAAAGTTTTAAAAAAAATTCATAGTAATAGGAAAAGTCTGTGGAAAACATGGAAAATCGGGAAAATTCATGTTATATGGCATCAAGTAGGAATAAAGCTAAAAAGCGCTGTTTAAAACATAATTTGAATTTCAGAAAACCGTTGCAGTACTTCAACGAGTTGATACTCGAAAAAATTTTGTTTTCGGATCGGCACCAAATATAACTTAAAATGTCGGTAATGATAAGCTGAACAAAAACTTCTAGGCAACCATGGTTCTGATTTCCAATCATCTCATCGTAACTGCCTTCAAAATTTCAAATTTTTCGAAACCTCGGTAAACCGTAGTCCGAGTTATCGAAACTGTTCGGATTGTGTTCGAAGTACGGTCAGTCGATTGCAAACACTCGAGTCGTATGGACGCAAAAAAATTTCACTGCGAATATTCAAAAATAGACTCAAAATAAAGAAGAAATAAATAAATATAAGGATAAATATAAGAGAAATTAAAGGAAAACGGAAAACTAAAATGAAAACGGAAAATTAAAAAGAAAGTAAGAAACTAAAATTAAATTAGAATTAAGTAAAAATATAATTAAGTTCGGTTAAACTGATATTATAACAATTTAGTTAACGTGAAAAAGGCAGAAAATAAGTAAAAAACGAGTTTTCAAACAAAACTGAGACCAAGCCGCATGAAAAAGTAGAAAATAAACTTTTCTTCACACACAGAGGTGGACTCAGATTTTTTGATTGGGACATTTCTCTTGAATATTCTTTCTCTTCATGAATCAAATCACTTATTACCTCTGATTGATTATGAGTCCACTTCTGTGTGTGAAGAAAAGTTTATTTTCTACTTTTTCATGCGGCTTGGCTTCAGTTATGTTTGAAAACTCGTTTTTTACTTATCTTATTTAAATAAGAAAATTACTCTTTTGGACTTTTTACCGGGTTAAACTTAATTTTGTTCAAGAAAGAATTTTTTGGGATTCTCCGGTATATAGCAAAAGCTACAAAATGTTCTAATTTATTATTTCATCACACAACCCATTAATTTTTGGTGACAAGTTTCAAGGCTTGGTTTGACTCATAAACAGATCCTCCTGGGCTTGTATAGGAGTGTTTTTTCCTCATATAATTCACACCCAGAATTTATTCTGAGTTTATATGAGAAGAGATCAGTTTGATCAATTTTCAAGTGTCTGCAGCAGGCAGAAAACCAAGCTGCACCGATGAGTGTAAGGTTTTCTGCTGACACGAAACGCTTCTTCTTCTTCCTTTTCTTCTTTATTTTTCAGCCCAATGCGTGGCGTATACAGGTTCGATTCGCTTCGAATGAATCTGTTTCTTTAAAATTTTTTAAATTTTTTTAATAAATAAAAAAATTGTTTTTTTTTTCTATTTTTCTCAAACTTTTCATTTTTTTCTTCTTTTTTTCATTTTTTTCATTTATTTTTCAAATCACCAATTTCGCTATTTGGGATCTGTTGATGAGTCAAACCAAGACTTTAAACTTGTCAGCAAAAATTAATGGGTTGTGTGATGAAATAACAAATTAGAACATTTTTTAGCTTTTGCTATATACCGAAGAATCCCAACAAATTCTTTCTTGAACAAAATTATTTTATTTAGAATTTCTATGCAAAATTCGAGGCGAACACAATGGAAAGTATCATAAAAAATCAATTACGCCGCATTTATATACAGATGAAACATATTGTACCTTGTCTTCTATATTATATACGTATACATATAAGTATGTCATGTGAAGTAAATAAGGAAAATTTTGCACTGAAAGCCGCGATTGTTAAAAAGTCACCACATTGTCGCGCTTTAGCATAAAAATATCGAAGGGGGAATGCCCACTTTTCATATAACTTCATCAACAGACATGACAGATATCTTATAGTGAATTATTTTCTGAACTTGGGGTATCGTGCGAATACAGTGTACGTGTTTAAGCAATCAATGACAGTGTGACCTATGGTCGTTGGGAGGGGGGGGGGGGGGAATGAGAAGAGGGCGTCGTCGCTATTTTGTGTCAGTCCAACATTCTGTCATTTCATTATTTTAAAAAGAAGTTATCGGATTTGAATTCGCGATATTCTAATAAATAAATAATTTAACATTATATTTTCGTAATAGTAGTGTAAAATTAGTGTAAAATATACTTTTGTAAACTATTATGTATGGAGTAGAGACTCCGGAGTCTTAAAAAACCGTAATGAAGTGCGCGGTGTTGTGCTGCAGGAATGAGCGGAGTTATTTACATGGGAAAGCATTCCTCAAGTAAGCTTAATAGCTTCAGTTATTAATTATATTGTTTTAAACAATATAAAAGTGAAATATCTATAAAAATAAAGAGCCATGACAAAAGATTTAACATTTTACCAATGGCGGTTTATTTGTTTACCATTGAATTGTCAGTTGGTGTCTAAATTATTCCAGTCATACAAAGGCAACGCCAAGAAATATTATCTGAAAATAAGGAGGAGCTAAAAATTTGTTTATTTTACATAGGAATTTGGATTATGAAAAATGTTCCCTTTCAGAATGTCAGAATTTAATTACTACCATGACAAAACGAATACAAACAGAGCACACTAATACATTTCTCTCGTGAGATTAGAAAGAACGTAATAATATTACGACGCATTATGTATACCAATAATTTCGATCAACTTTTAAGTAAATATATATTAACATAAGTCAAATAGGATTATTGATTTGTAATACATAAAATCATTATTTTTACTTGTTCTCTTTTTTATGTTATAGAAGTTGCACGTATTCTACCCGAATCAGATATGGAGACAAATGAGACTGCAGTGCTGGCACCGGTAGAAAAGAAAACAGTTGGTAAAGCGAATTTTTGCAATACTTCTAATTTTTTTGAATTCATATTTTGCGTCACAGATTTCTGGACGGATTGTCAAAGTTGTTGGCTTCTTGATTATTACGGTAAATATATGACACGAATTGGTCCATGCAGAAAATTCGGAAATAAAAAGGCAATGTGGGTTCACTTAGCCGCAAAAATTAATGCCGATCAATTGTGCAACCGTTGCAAAACATTCATAAGAAAAAGAAAGCTCCAAATGGGCAGCAACAGTAAAAACGGAAACACCAGAGTGTCAGCAAAATTCGAGGAGTGGGCTAAAAAACTAATGGTCATAGATGACTCCATCTAGTCAGAGGTTCTAAGGGGAGTAGGATTTGTCAAAATAAAGACTTCTGGAGAACAGTATGAAACCACGACTACAACAAAGGAATTGATGACGAAAAAACAAAAAGAAAGTCCATCCAAGACGTCGTGAAAGAAACGCTTTTGGATTTGGATTAGAAAGGGAGGAGACAAGAAAAGAAGGAAAGATGATCGATTCTTGCAAACGACGGATTTTATGAGAAGTGCCTTTTTGCAAGGGTGATAGTTTTTTTTTATATATATATTTGTAATATGTATTTATTTTAATGTAATGTGAAGAAGTGCTTACATTTTTAAGGTATTCCAGGATTTTCACAGGTATTGATGGTTACATAAGAATATTAACAGTCGAAGCTACAACTCGGGTATTTTTGCTGCAGTGGTAGGAACTTATATATGTATAAAATATAGGCTTTTAATGCAGGTGTGCATTGCACGGAAAATTTCTGGCTCAGCTTTAAACAAGTAACGTTTTGCTATGGTTGTATTATGCGTCACAAACTAAATAGGTTTCACTTCAGTAACAAATTTTGCCATAAAATTGATCACACTTGTAGGGATCCTTCTCGGGTTCTCGTCCCCAGAAAACGGATTTGTATACTGCATCAAGAATACTATAAAGCGGTCATCTTCGTTGTAACAAATGAGCTGCATGACGAAGTGTGTTTAATGCAGTAGACGCAGTCTAGTGTGCATGATAGTGTCTGGTTATATTTCACCAAAAACGTTGGGATATATTTACAAGCCTTTAACCAGGTACGCAAATTAATACAACTACAAAACAAAGCGGCCTGCAAAAAACCCCGAGAATACTTCACAAGCCATTAAACAGACTCCCTCCCTGCTACATATTTACGAGGCCCAACGGAGTCCTTACATTCTAAAATATTTGCAGTGTTCTTATGTAAAACTGACAAAAGTATGATTTGAATAGCCCCATTGCCCTAAACTACTAGTCATACAGAAAAATGGTGTTCTGATAATCTTAAGCTTGCTTTCTTATCTTCCGTAATGAGATTTTCATACCTTTCCTAACAAAATTATTAAAAAAAATTTATCTTACCCAATTTATCTTACTGAAGCAAAAATTCTCAGCTGAGTAATCATTGTAATGTCGCTGTGCCGTCATGGGATGCCGTGGGCTGATGATATCGGCTGTAGCTGCCTACAGATTCGGTCTCCGGATGGCCATACACACATGCAATTAACACTCAGCTGAGAGGTATTGAGCGTGAAATGGTAAGGTTACTCTGTAAGCAAAACTATTTTATTATTTTGCTAAGTAAGGTATATCGGAAGTGTATCCTTTAGGAAGGTAAGGAACCAAGCTTTATATTACTGTATGCATAGTAGTTTAGGCTCTATAGCATATAGAAAGTCAATGTTTGGCACTTTTCCATAAGTATTAATATAGAGCATTTTAGGAAACGAACTCCGAACGCATACATATAGATTTCTGTTTTATGGCTTGGGAAGTATTCTCGAGGGTTTTGGGTCTGACGATTCAATGAAATATATCACACTGCCACAGTTTTCTATATCAATAAGTAAACTTTACATTCTACATATTTTACCGACAAAACTTTTTAGCAATGACTATCAAGTATATGTGTGAGCAATTAATGGGTTTGATATATGCATAAGTGAGTTTAAAGGGACCCAAAAATGAAAATGGAAGTTACTCATTTGTCTTCTGTGCATCTAGCCTTTCTTCGCTGAAAGCTCAACTGGTTATTGCAGTAGCGAAACCTCTCTATCGACCAAATTACGGAAGCAAAACGTGTTAAATTATTATTGCAAAACGATTTTAAATAAAATGAACAATTTCAGTATTATTTTTGAACTTAAAACAGTACACAAGTGATCTCGTTTTATTACTCCCCTTCTATGCTGCTCTCTGTTAATTGCATTGTCTGAAGAACTTTGCACAATATCAATTGATGACAAATCCTGGTTGGATAGGGTAACAGGTTCCTCTGTCTCTTCGGAATGGTCAACATCGTTTTCATCTATGGCTAAACTATGAAGGACACACCATGCAATTATAAATTTGGAAATGCTATCGACATCGGTAATATCCACTTTAATGAGTTGGATAAATCTTTTCTTTTAGAATTCCAAAAGCAGTGTCGATCAGAGCTCTGGTAGCACTGAATTTATCTTTATATATGTTTTTTGTTTTTTTTCATTTGATGAATTTTCATAATTGCGGTAAGGTGTAAGCAGCCATTCTCTAATATCATACGCAGCATCCCCTAAAATATGAAATTTAATCTCGCAAAACGATGGAAGTTTTCCAGATAGCGCAGATAATTTAAAAACTCGTTTATCGTGTATTTTGCTAGGCGCGCCAGTAAAAACATCCAAAAATATTCTTTTATGGTCACTAACAGCTTGGAGAGTAATTGATATCTGATCATGTCTATTTGTGTAAGTTGTAATCGTTGATTTTTAAAGTTGAACGTTTTGGGTCAGCTTTGGAGTTACGCCAGGGTCAATGCGGTGAACACTGATTTAATTTTATACTGAACAAAAATGTTTTATTTTTCAAGAGAATTATATATATGTATATATTTTGCACAAATGAATTGTCTTTTTTGATAATCTTAATACTAACACAAACTGCCAGATTTGTGACAACACACAATCTTAAAACTATTAACCTTTTTCCCATAAGGTTTTACACTTACTTGTCAGATTTATTGTCTGTGACAATACACAATCTTAAAACTATTAACCTTTTTCCCATAAAGTTTTACACTTACTTGTCAGATTTATTGTCTGTGACAATACACAATCTTAAAACTATTAACCTTTTTCCCATAAGGTTTTACACTCACTGTCAGATTTATTATCTGTGACAATACACAATCTTAATATTATACACTTTTGGGTCGTTTTCCACTTTTTACACTGTATGTATCTATTTATGTTAGGTGAGATCTATACTATCAGCTACGGGATGACGGGTATATCTCGAATGCAGTAAACCTCGCACTCGGCAGGAATTTGAGAAATTGTCTCGAATACGGAAAACCTCGTACTCGGTAGGAATATTTCTAGCTACGGGATGACGGGTATATCTCAAATGCGGTAAACCTCGCACTCGGCAGGAATTTGAGAAATTGTCTCGAATACGGAAAACCTCGTACTCGGTAGGAATATTTCTAGCTACGGGATGACGGGTATATCTCGAATGCGGTAAACCTCGCACTCGGCAGGAAATTGAGTCGATTACTTCTTCGTAAGCTATAAACTGATAAGTTCCTAGCCAGTCGAAGCTTGATGATCGACTGATTTATTCACGGTGCCAGCTCGCCTTTTATAGACGTGAAAGTGTTGCCGTCTTGATGATTCCATTCGACATTTGACATCTCAGGCATCCTGAGTTACCGTCATTCATGGAACGTCAAGAGGGTTTGTTCATACATGAACATTTAAGTTATACTTCATTGTAAACAAATCAGTCAGTCAAATCGGGTTAAGCACTACTTGATATTGTACGGCATGCATTAACGGAATTTTATGGATTTAAAATACTTATTTGTAACTTCGTTACATCCCCTCTTTCTTCGCCAAAAAAAACTGTTACACTGGCTCAGTTTTTTTTTTTCACAATCAACATTATTTATAGTGGAAAACAACATTTATTTTTTATAGTGGAAAACAAAATTTAATTTTTTTAAATTAACAGTCTTCGTGACATATTTACATAATAATTAGAAAAAAGAAATGTACATATTTTTACTTTTGGTTAAGCCTTTTGGGCAGAGGTGGCAATACTTTTCGCTGCCCCTTACAACGAAGAACTCGACAACCATTCGCTAGAGTGTGCACCCGTTGCGGTCCATTTGGTCCATGAGCCACAAATTTTGTTGCTTTGCCAAACGGGGCTAGCACTGCTTCTATTTCTTGGAATGGATCTACGGTTAGTGGTGGCGGCTGCTTTTTCTTAATTTGGTTTGGACGAATAGTTCCTGGTCCCCTTGGTTTAGCGGCCTTAGTTGTTTTGGCGGTCTTTGGTTCATTCTGCTGAGCAATCTGTTCAGCGGTGATGTTTTCAATTTTCTTCACAATATCTGCTACTGGAATTCGTGGTGTCAAAAAGCTGCTAGGTTTTTGTGGCTGAGTGGGTTTCCGTTTACACGGATCCTGAATTGATGATGGAATCAATTTTGCACTTTTAGGTGCCTGCATGGTGGTGATTTGTACATTTATTCCCTGCGTGGTGGATGGAGAGATGGTCACTTGACGTGTTGTCGCCATACTGTTTACTTTACAACTGGCCCATTTTGGCTTATCTACAGGACTTAAATACATGTTGTGGATGTTACCGTGTTCTGGTTTATAATACCTTTTTAAGTCTTTCACGTGAATTACGCCGGCAGTGTTTCCTTCTGGTGTTGAGAGTTTGACGATGACAGGAGAAATTATTTTAGCTACAGTATATGGTCCAATATATCGTGGCCCTAATTTTGAAGTGTAATTTTTAGCGGTGGATGACAGTATTCGATCTTTTCGTAGAACTTGTTCTCCTACTTGTGGACACCAATCGCGTCGGCGGTTATTATAGTAGCGACGTTGGTTAGTAAATGCCTTATCCAGATTGATTCGGACGATTTCATATATTTCCTGTAGGTTTCTCGCTCTTTCGGTGATCTCTGTGGTCGGAACTTTTTTCCCTATTTCTCCATATAAACTATTTGGTGATATAATTTCTCGGCCAAATTTTAAATAGTGTGGAGAATAGCCGGTAGATTCATGTTTGCTAGTATTTATAGCCTACATTAATTCTGGTAAGTGTTCGTCCCACTTCCGATGGTCCTGGTCCACATATTGAGCAATCATTGTCTTTATCACACGGTTTGCTCTTTCAGTCGGATTAGCTTGCGGTGTATATGGCGGTGTAAATCGATGTTTTATTTTTGACTCTTTTAGCAGAGTTTTAAATTTTTTACTTGTATACTGAGTGCCATTATCGGATATTAATACTTCGGGATAACCAAAACGAGAGATTATTCTTTCTCTGAAACCTCGTATTAGTCCGGCGGTGGTGGCTTGTCGGAGAGGCATAAATTCTACCCATTTTGTGAATTTATCCTGGAACAATAGTATTGTGGTGTGACCTTTTGTTGAACGAGGGAGAGGTCCAATGAAGTCTGTGCTAACAATTTCCCATGGTCGATTAGCGGGGAATCCATGCATTAAACCAGCAGTTTTCTGTTGTTCGGCTTTGTAACGTAGACATATGTCACAACTTCGTACGTATTTCGCAATATCTCGGAACATTCCAGGCCAGTAATAATATTTAGTAATGCGGGCTATAGTTTTGTTGATTCCAAGATGGCCTGCGGTAGAAATATCATGATTTTCTCGTAATACCCTGTTTCGAAGTGGTTTTGGCACACAAAGCTTCCATGGTACAGTATCTTCGGTGTAAGTTGTAGAATCAAAGAAGCGACGGTACATCTGTCCCTTTTCAATTTTATAGTCTGGACACAACTCTGGTTGTTTCTGAATTTCATGAAGTTTGTTTTGATACCATGAACATTCAGATGTTATCTCAATAGATGACAGTAAAGTGAATAGAGAGGTTTGTGACTCTGTATTCCTTAACGGTTGACGTGACAGTGCATCAGCTACTACATTTAGTTTTTCCTCGTCGGTATTTGACCTCAAAGTCGTAAGACTGAACTTCGATAGCCCATCTTGCTAGTCGGCCAGACGGATTTTCAAGCGAATGTAGCCATTTTAATGCTTGATGGTCGGTGATGACTGTAAATTTATAACCTTCTAAATACGGTCTCATTTTTCGGATGCCCCATACAACGGCTAGACACTCTTTTTCTGTCACGGAATACTTTTGTTCGGCATTGTTTAACATTCGGCTAGCGTAGGCTATAACATGCTCTGCGCCATCTAGTTCTTGACAGAGTACGGCTCCTAGTCCTTCTTGGCTAGTATCAGTTTGTAGTATAAATGGCTGTGTAAAGTCTGGGCAGGCTAGAATTGGCGACTCGGTTAATTTTTGTTTTAATACTTCAAAAGCATGTTGTTGCTCTGGTCCCCAGTTCCATTTATGTTTTTTCTGCAGTAGTTTAGTTATTGGTGATACTGTGGTAGAAAAGGACTGCACAAATCTTCGGTACCATGACGCAATACCCAAAAATTGTCTCACTTCTTTGACAGTTGTCGGCGCGGAAAGTGCACTTATGGCTTCAACTTTTGACGGGTCGGTATGTATACCTTGTGAGCTGAAGACGTGTCCCAGATATCGGATCTTTTCTTTCAGAAAATCACATTTGTCGGGATTAATTTTTAGATTTGCGGCTATGAGTCGGTCAAACACTTCTCGTAATTTTCCCAAATGTTCCTCCAAAGTACGGCCAATAACAATAATGTCATCCAGATATGCAAAAGCATATGGTTCCATTTCTGGACCGATTACTTGGTCTAGAGCTCGCTGAAATTTAGCGGGTGCGGAATGAAGTCCAAATAGCATAACTTCCCATTGGAACAAACCTCGGCCGGGAACGGTAAATGCTGTGTATTGTCGGCATTCTGCTGTCAGAGGAATTTGCCAGTAACCTTGTTTTAAGTCTAACGTAGAAATGTATTTTGCGCCTCTCAATTTATCCAGTATATGGTTGATTTGAGGTAACGGATAGGCGTCTTTAACGGAATTTTCATTAATTTGTCGGTAGTCAATACATAACCTCCATCCGCCCTGTTTTTTACGTATTAGTACAAAGGGTGAACTGTATGGACTTTTTGACGGTTCTATCTGGTCTTCGGCAAGTAGTTCATCTATTTGCAAGTTGATAATTTCTTGCATAGCGGGATTACGAGGAAAGTAGCGTTGTTTTATCGGCCGGTCATGTTTCATTTGGATATCGTGCTGTGTTATCGGAGTGGGTCCAGAGATTTTGGCAAATCTTTGAATTTGTGTGGACAGGAATTCGGTTATTTGGTTTTCCTGTATGTTGTCGATCTCGTCGGGTATTACCACTGTACATGTTGCTGGTTCGGTTATTTCCTCTTCAATATTCATGATTCCTGGTGAAATTTCCTGGTTCCACATTTTTACTGATATGTCAGCTTTCCGAAGAAAGTCTACTCCCAGTATGACGGTTTCGGCTAGATTTGGCATGTAGTAGGATAAATGTGAAATTTTATGATTATTCCACTGTGTGTCCACCATATATGACTGATGGATTTTAAATTCACTACTGTTCGCCATTCCAGTTCTCAAAGAACATGATATCGGAGGAATATTATGTAATTCCAGCAGTTTTTTGACTTCATCACCAATAAATGATTTAGCAGCTCCAGTATCTATGAGTGCTATACACGGTGTTTCAAATATTGACATGGTGATGAAATATCGGTCGTCCTCATAGTGTACGTCTATCATGGTTGTATCGGGTAGACTGATTTTTAAGGCATCTGGTTCTGGTTCTGGGATACTCGGCAGCCTTGTCTCTCCGGTATCCCTTGGTCTTTTAACGGTCTGTTCATGTTTTGGCCATGACAGTCTCTAGTTAACACACCTAATTTTCCACACTGTGAACAAAATATTTTCGGTGGATTTCGACATTCGTGTCTACGATGTCCCAGTTGTCCGCATCTACAACAGCTCTCTCGCCTTATATGTGAAACATTTATTGGCAAGGCTGGGGTGTTTTGTGGTGGTCTACTTATCTGACGGATAGGTGGTGTTTCGGTATTGCGGGTTTTTTGTTGAACTTGAATATATTCATACTCTTCTGCGAGTTGAATAAGTTCAGACAGTTTACGGAAATCTTTTCTTCGGATGTATAGACGGTACTCTGGTAACATGTTTTCATAAATTTGTTCTAGTTTCTCTTCGGTTGACACGTTTGTTTGCCAGCGCATGAGTGACTGGATAGCCGTGATATAATCTTTGGCCCTTTCTCTAGGTTTCTGTAACCCAGTTCGGATCTCATCGGCTAGTTTGATACTGAAACGTGGCGGCAGGAAAAATAGTTTGAAGTCACTTATGAATTCATCCCATGTTGTCCATTGTTCTCGGTTATTACGATACCATGCTAGTGCTGTCTTTGTCAGCAGCTCGGGTAATGTATTCAACAAACGGTCGGTTGGTATACTGTAACATTGTGCCATTTCCTCAATTCTCTCGAGGAAATTTAACGGATCCTGACCTTGGTCAAATCTCACATTCCATTTTCTGACTTTATCCATAATGTCAGCGTCTGAAAGTGGTCGGTCTCGGATTTCTATCGGATTGGAGGTGTCATTTTATCGGCCTTAGTTTCGGTTGACACAATTTTTAACTGGTTTTGTTCCTCCTCTTGAAGAGCCTGTTCACGTTTTACACTGTCTGCAAGACGTTCAGTTCAGTGATTAAATCATTCTTTTTCAGTTGGTAGATGGCACTGACGGTTATTTCACTTTTGTCGGTCATGTTGTTGTTTATTTGATAGTTTTATACACACAGATATAAATTTTGTTAACGAGTATTGTCTATTTTATACACTGATATTTATTAAAGCACGGGTATTATTGTATACACTGGTATTTATCTTCTTCTCGGTCTGATTTCTGGATATGTATATACGGTGATTACTCTACTTCATACACTAACGTTTCTCCAGTGGCAGAAAAGAGAGTCCCTGCTCGGGCGCCATTTTGTAATCGTTGATTTTTAAAGTTGAACGTTTTGGGTCAGCTTTGGAGTTACGCCAGGGTCAATGCGTTCAACGACGGGGAAGAAGAAGAAATAAATACCAGGTTTTGACATTTTAAAAGGTGAACACTGATTTAATTTTATACTGAACAAAAATGTTTTATATATATGTATAAAATAAAAATGAATTATATATATGTATATATTTTGCACAAATGAATTGTCTTTTTTGATAATCTTAATACTAACACAAACTGTCAGATTTATTTGTCTGTGACAACACACAATCTTAAAACTATTAACCTTTTTCCCATAAGGTTTTACACTTACTTGTCAGATTTATTGTCTGTGACAATACACAATCTTAAAACTATTAACCTTTTTCCCATAAGGTTTTACACTTACTTGTCAGATTTATTGTCTGTGACAATACACAATCTTAAAACTATTAACCTTTTTCCCATAAGGTTTTACACTCACTGTCAGATTTATTGTCTGTGACAATACACAATCTTAAAACTATTAACCTTTTTCCCATAGGTTTTACACTCACTGTCAGATTTATTGTCTGTGACAATACACAATCTTAATATTATACACTTTTGGGTCGTTTTCCACTTTTTACACTGTATGTATCTATTTATGTTAGGTGAGATCTATACTATCAGCTACGGGATGACGGGTATATCTCGAATGCGGTAAACCTCGCACTCGGCAGGAATTTGAGAAATTGTCTCGAATACGGAAAACCTCGTACTGGGTAGGAATATTTCTAGCTACGGGATGACGGGTATATCTCGAATGCGGTAAACCTCGCACTCGGCAGGAATTTGAGAAATTGTCTCGAATACGGAAAACCTCATACTCGGTAGGAATATTTCTAGCTACAGGATGACGGGTATATCTCGAATACGGTAAACCTCGCACTCGGCAGGAAATTGAGTCGATTACTTCTTCGTTAGCTATAAACTGATAAGTTCCTAGCCAGTCGAAGCTTGATGATCGACTGATTTATTCACAGTGCCAGCTCGCCTTTTATAGACGTGAAAGTGTTGCCGTCTTGATGATTCCATTCGACATTTGACATCTCAGGCATCCTGAGTTACCGTCATTCATGGAACGTTAAGACGGTTTGTTCATACATGAACATTTAAGTTATACTTCATTGTAAACAAATCAGTCAGTCAAATCGGGTTAAGCACTACTTGATATTGTACGGCATGCATTAACGGAATTTTATGGATTTAAAATACTTATTTGTAACTTCGTTACAAAGTATACCTTATTTTATGCCTGGGCGTACGTATGGGTATGTATGTAGCTACTATCAGTACACCCAATAATATTTGGGAAACCTGCTAACTGATAGAATTAAAATTATAGAGATCAATCAACACTTTTGAAATATAAAATATGACTCTCTCACATTCCTGGGATGATGCTTCTTTTCTGCAGACGTTTCTAGAAATTTTATATAAATTCCAGCTATACATCATTAAAAAAATTCATTGCCAAATTAATTATTTTAAATAACATGGATTCGGCCAGTCCAAAGATGTGTCCAACCTCTCCATACTGCATTTATTACCAGCAAACATTTTAAATATTAATTTAAATATAAGTAAACATAATTTAATTATAACTTCAAAACTAACCGTTAAGTACTCACCACAAAAAATCAACAAGTAGTATTTGGCAGGTAAAGATTTCCTTCCGCCACGATACGTTCTTTGAGTATAAAAGGAACTGCTTGCGAATTTTTCCCAAAGTTGAATATAAATCTCCCCTCTTACTCTCAAATAATGTTCCTGAAACTACATATTGTGGAAATAGCTAACAGTTCAAGTACAATTAAAGAAATACATTACCTCCTTTGAAGAGTAGTTTCTTAATAATGTTTTCAAGAAAGTTATTAATTTTTTTAGATTCCTCCCTGTTACGGAAAATTGGCACTAGGGAAAAAAACGTTTCCACATTATCTTCCTCTGAAGTATCCGTGCAATCTTCATTTAAAATACTTAATCCAACAATAAGTTTTTTTGATTAGACATATTGTTTATGTTTTGCCACGCATAAATTACAATAAAATGAAAAACGTACGCTATTTTTTCCACACACAAATATATTAAAAATTAAGACAAACACTGAAAGACTATTTTTTCCGCAGACAAATTATAATAAACTTCAAAATAAACTATGAAAATTTTTTTCTAAAACAAATAATAGAAAAACCCCGCTCAATCAAAACAATAAAATATAACCTCAAACGACTGTCGCCACCCTACACCGAAAAAAAATTGGGTGTAGAAATTCGCAATCAGTGGCAGCACCAAAAATAGACGAGTTATAAAAGAACGCGCCTTTGGGTTTGCTACGGTTGTGGAGGGAAAAAAAGAGCACGAAAATGACAGATTTGGTGGCAGTGCTTACACCGAGTAACAGAAAAGAACTCACTATTAGACGATGCATTGATATACTCAGAATATATTTTATTAACCATATTTATTTCAACAAAAAAGGGGGAAAGCTTTGGCGACGGGATGTAGCCTGAGCGACTTTCTTGGTTGAAAGAGTTGACTTTTCTACTTCTTGTGTGAGCCTGTAATAGTTGCATTGAGGAAAATGATTTCCGATGAGAACAAAATTCACAATAGATCAATAATGGTCATGGAGGAAAAAACTGCAAAAATATTTACTAGATGTAGTAACTGGGGTGTACGTGACCCGAATACATGCAAATGAGATTTCCGGCAGCAAAAACGTCCCCAGAAAGTTATTTGAACTGCAAAAAGGTACACCACCCGATAGCACTCGGCGAGACCTTTCATATGACATGCTGAAATGCAACACGCCGTTGCAAGACGCCGTATTGACCCGCCCCCTCCCCCCGCCCTCCCCCGCCCCCCCCGCACAGTGACTTCGCGTATGAAAATCATACTCAACACAGTGCCTCTCATTGCCACCAAAAATACTTCTGTCGCTATAGTTTCTTTCTTCTTTGTCTACCAGACATTTCTTTTCAGCTAGATCCTCTTTTCTGTTGCTCATGGCGGCACAGTTTGTTATTTCTGCAAGATATGTGTAGCATGTTTACTACACTTATTACTGCAATAACGACGTTCAAGCGAAAATTTTGGCGCCAGGACAAAATAACACAAAAACTCAGTTGGCTATATATGTACGTATATTCAAAAGAAATAATTACATTATCGCCAAGCAGACCTGAGACTTCAATACGCAAAGAGCAAAACGTATAGGGAAACCTAGAAGCACTTGCGGTGACCTTTTTTTCCAAACTAGAAGTAACTAGTAACTTAGGGCGGGAACTGAAAGCTGTCGCACGAAACAAATTCCAATAAGAACACTGTTCGATAAAATTTAAGAAATCCTAAAAAGCAAGAAGAAATAATATCCGCTTAATTTTACGTCGCTGATTACCTATGGTGAAATCAGGGTTTCCCTAGACTTCATGTTTCCTTTAAATTTATTTATTTATTTTTTTCGCATAGAATTATCAAGTATTTACACAGGAAATATTCAGAAACGTTTAGAAATATGTTAGATAAGAAATAGTAAGTTCACTGAACTTAAATATTGACAAACATAGTCAACTGATTGTTGAACACAGCTAAAGGGAAATTAAAAGCATTAAAATTAATTTACAAGGTATTTTCTACTTCGCCATATATGATCCCTCTAGTTCAACATCTGCGGGTGCATCTTATACGTCCAGGAACTTATCTGAAATTGAAAAGAAACGCAGATATTAGTTTGAATCAACTAATTAAATGAATTAATTGATTTCTTGGATATCACTTGGTGGAATTTACTAGTTAACATTTTTTCTAAAAAAACACTTGTTCCGAATTTCCACAAAAACTTTTTTATTAAGTTTGTTAACAAACAACAGCTGACGTGTTTCGCCTTCTTAGGGCATCCTCAGAGCTACTAAACTAATTCTAATCCAAATGCAAGCTGCAACCGTAACAAAACATAACACATTAACAACCCGTGTGTATGTGAATATCTACTGATCTACCGTATACAAATAAAATAAATAAAATACATAAATACATAAATAAAAATATAAAGAAAAAATATATATATATATAAAAAAAAAAAAAAAAAAAAAACATACTTGTATGTATATGAGACTGTAACCAACAACTACACAACTAAATAAATAAATAAATAAATAGATAAAAAGGCACATAAAAATAAATAAATAAATGAATAAATAAAAAAGAAAACAAAATACACAATTACAATTTTATTAGACCTGGTTCAAGAAGTGGGCTTTTATTGGTGAAATCTATCTGATCGTTCAGCAAGATCCTGCCATCAATTTTGGATTTTTTAATTTGATAAATTTCGTATTTATCTAATACACGTCCGCCACGCAATCTATGCATCAATTCTACATTTTCTACCTTGCACTTGTGTCCTGTGTCAATTAAATGTTTTGCTAATCCAGAGGTAGGTTTATTTAATTTTGCTGAATTAATGTGCTCACCAAAACGTTGTTTTAAAGAACGCTTAGTCTTTCCTATATATATACCCGGACAGTCCTCACAGCTTATCTTATACACTCCACTTGATTTTAATATATCTGTTTTTCGTCCAATCTTATTATTAACTAATAGATTTTTTAAATTTCTGGCATTAAAAAATGCTGGTTCAATGTTTTTATTCCTCAAGGGTTGGGTTAAATTGGAAGATATGTTTTGGATATATGGGATTTTTCTCCAACCTTTCTCATCTGTCTTCTCAAGTAGTGGAAACACTTCCTTTAAATTCAACTTTCGTTGTTTTTTTATTTAATAATTTATAAATGATTCTAGTATTATACCCATTATTTCTTGCAATCATTTTTATAAAACTTAATTCTTTCTTAAAGTTTTCATTTTTTAAAGGAACATTTAATAATCTATTTATTAACGAATGAAAGGCTGCAATTTTTGCGTTCCAAGGATGGCAAGAATGACTAGGAATAACCGCGTCAGAATATGTATCTTTTCTAAAGATGTCATAGCTCAAGCTATTGTCATTTTCTATTTTAATGCACAGGTCAAGAAAGTTTAAAATTTTGTTGCCAACTTCCACAGTAAATTGAATATTACTATCAATTTTGTTTAGGAACGAATTTAAAAACAACGAAAGTTGCCTATCAGACCCAATCCATATACAGAAAATATCGTCAACATAACGATACCATCTGAAGATGTGTTTGGTTAATAGATTATTTGAAGAAAACATTAGCTCCTCAAAGTAATCCATAAAAAAATCTGCACAAAAGGGTGAAAACGCAGAACCCATTGCCAAACCATCTCTCTGTTCATATAATTTGCCATCAAATGAAAAATAATTTTGTTTTATACATAAGGTTATTAGCTCGATTAGCTGTGAGGCATTAACCGGGTTGGAAATTTCAGTACGGATTCTATCTTATAAGATATTTGTCAATTTATCTCTTGGAATCGACGGAAAGAGACTACAGACGTCAAAAGAAACCAACTTAGAATTAGATGGTAACTTAAGGTCTTTACTTTTATCAATTAACTCAAGAGAGTTCTTAATTGAAAATTTGCCTTTGAAATTTATCATGGCCGGCACTACACTACTTAACTTTTTACATAAGTATTGCGTTTTTTAATGCCAGAAATTTAAAAAATCTATTAGTTAATAATAAGATTGGACGAAAAACAGATATATTAAAATCAAGTGGAGTGTATAAGATAAGCTGTGAGGACTGTCCGGGTATATATATAGGAAAGACTAAGCGTTCTTTAAAACAACGTTTTGGTGAGCACATTAATTCAGCAAAATTAAATAAACCTACCTCTGGATTAGCAAAACATTTAATTGACACAGGACACAAGTGCAAGGTAGAAAATGTAGAATTGATGCATAGATTGCGTGGCGGACGTGTATTAGATAAATACGAAATTTATCAAATTAAAAAAGCCAAAATTGATGGCAGGATCTTGCTGAACGATCAGATAGATTTCACCAATAAAAGCCCACTTCTTGAACCAGGTCTAATAAAATTGTAATTGTGTATTTTGTTTTCTTTTTTATTTATTCATTTATTTATTTATTTTTATGTGCCTTTTTATCTATTTATTTATTTATTTATTTAGTTGTGTAGTTGTTGGTTACAGTCTCATATACATACAAGTATGTTTTTTTTTTTTTTTTTTTTTTTTATATATAGGTATATATATTTTTTTTTTATATTTTTATTTATGTATTTATGTATTTTATTTATTTTATTTGTATACGGTAGATCAGTAGATATTCACATACACACGGGTTGTTAATGTGTTTTGTTTTGTTACGGTTGCAGCTTGCATTTGGATTAGAATTAGTTTAGTAGCTCTGAGGATGCCCTAAGAAGGCGAAACGCGTCAGCTGTTGTTTGTTAACAAACTTAATAAAAAAGTTTTTGTGGAAATTCGGAGCAAGTGTTTTTTTAGAAAAAATGTTAATTAAATGAAGTATTATATAAATATGTAACTACAAATATAAGCAAATTACATGCGAAACTGCCAAGGGACGAGTTTCTTGGCAGTACAAAAAAAATAACATGCAAAGGTAAATATTGAAATTTCTCCTGCATAATAAACGTTTGCAAAACTTGCAAATAAGTTTAAATATACATAAAAAATATGGATTTTCTGCATGTACATATATAGTATTTAAGAAATTTCAATAATTTATACAATGGTTGACAAGCATTGCATTTCATTGCTGGAATTTTCAATATATTTTTGGTATCAGTATATTTTAGAATTAAGTTTTCTGCATAAAGATTAAACACATGCTGGCACAACATTTTAATGCTACATGTGAAGAAACAACTAGTTAGGTATTACTAAGTGTTTTAGCACTAAAATTGTAATTAAAAAACTAAACGGTGAATTCTAGAATTAAGTTTGGGAGAAATCAGACTAATGTGAGAAATTAGTCAGTTGAAGGGACCTAAAAGTTAGGACTTCATAACTGTTATACCCTTGGCATATAAAATAGTTATAGGATCAAAATGCATAATGCGTAATACATATTAAAGAAATGACAGAATCGAACTATATTAAGCTAACAAAACTTCAAATAAACAAAACACTTTATCTATAAAAATTTACCTGATGGATGAGAAAAGCATCGATAAAAGCCTTGTATCCACTGAAATAATGTTAAAAATGGTAATAAAATATCCGCGGTTGGTTGACTAGTTACAGTTGTGGATTATTCTAAATAAATTTAATATAATTTTAAGTAAAATAGACCAAACATTGTTTAGTCCTAAGTGAATCTTAACTATAAAAAGAAAGTTCAGAGCAAAATTAGGAAAGTTTTTAATAATATATTATAAAGGGGTTTCCAATAAGAGGTGTTATTTTGATATTCAAAGAAAAATGCCATTTTTTGAGATAAATGATCGGATCTTTATTTCATTATAAAGAGGAAGGTATGCCGTTAATAATGGAAAATAACATCAGCCAAATGACCACCACGACCACGCCTACAGGACCATGTCGTTTTCATGAAATTTTCCATAACGAAATCGCAAAGTGGCTGCCCTATGTCCTAGATAGCCTCACGAATTCTATCTTTGAGGTTTTGAATCGACGCTGGGCTGTTGGCGTAGACCTTCTCTTTCACGTGGCCCCAAAGGAAGAAGTCGCAAGGTGTTAAGTCACAAGATCTCGGTGGCCAATTGTGATCACCTCTTCGTGAGACAACACGGTCCGGAAACTTTTCCCGTAAAAGATCATTGGTTTCGTTGCTTGTATGGCACGTAGCACCGTCAATTTGGCTTGTTGACGAAGCCATCGAGGTGGAAATGGGCCTCATCACTCAAGATGAGTTTTCGATGGAATTCCGGATCATTTTCATGCATTTCAAGGACCCAATCAGCAAAGACTCGACGTTGTTGTTGATCGGCCGGCTTGAGTTCTTGTGTTAACTGAACTTTATAAGCCTTAAGATCCAAATCTTTATGCAAAATACGGTGTAATGACGTTTGTGAAATGCCTAATTCCAAAGAACGACGAGGAATGGACAAACCTGGGTTTTCTTCAACACTTTCGGCTACAGCAGCAATATTCTCGGCTGCTCTTGAGCGACATGCACGGGTTTTATTCTTCACATCACTAACTTGTCCCGACAGCTCGAATTTTTCTACCAATTTCTGTATTGCGGTCCGACAAGGTGCTTCACGACGACCCAAAAATGTTCGAGTTTTACGAACCGTCTCTGCCACATTTTCACCATTTTTATAGTGAATAAAAAGAGATTACTCTTTTGGACTTTTTACCGGGTTAAACTTAATTTTCTTCAAGAAAGAATTTTTTGGGATATCTCCGGTATATAGCAAAAGCTAAAAAATGTTCCAATTTGTTATTTCATCACACAACCCATTAATTTTTGATGACAAGTTTCAAGTCTTGGTTTGACTCATCAACAGGTCCCAAATAGCGAAATTGGGTGATTAGAAAAACAAATGAAAAAATGAAAACAGAAGAAAGAAATGAAAAGTTTAAGAAAAATAGAAAAAAACAATTTTTTTATTTATTAAAAAAATTTAAAAAATTTAAAAAAACAGATTCATTCGAAGCGAATCGAACCTGTATACGCCACGCAGTGGGCTGAAAAATGAAGAAGAAAAAGGAAGAAGAAGAAGCGTTTCGTGTCAGCAGAAAACCTTCCACTCATCGGTGCAGCTTGGTTTTCTGCCTGCTGCAGACGCTTGAAAATAGATCAAACCGATCTCTTCTCATATAAACTCAGAATAAATTCTGGGTGTGAATTATATGAGGAAAAAACACTCCTATACAATCCCAGGAGGAATAATGAATAAAAAGAGATTACTCTTTTGGACTTTTTACCGGGTTAAACTTAATTTTCTTCAAGAAAGAATTTTTTGGGATATCTCCGGTATATAGCAAAAGCTAAAAAATGTTCCAATTTGTTATTTCATCACACAACCCATTAATTTTTGATGACAAGTTTCAAGTCTTGGTTTGACTCATCAACAGGTCCCAAATAGCGAAATTGGGTGATTAGAAAAACAAATGAAAAAATGAAAACAGAAGAAAGAAATGAAAAGTTTAAGAAAAATAGAAAAAAACAATTTTTTTATTTATTAAAAAAATTTAAAAAATTTAAAAAAACAGATTCATTCGAAGCGAATCGAACCTGTATACGCCACGCAGTGGGCTGAAAAATGAAGAAGAAAAAGGAAGAAGAAGAAGCGTTTCGTGTCAGCAGAAAACCTTCCACTCATCGGTGCAGCTTGGTTTTCTGCCTGCTGCAGACGCTTGAAAATAGATCAAACCGATCTCTTCTCATATAAACTCAGAATAAATTCTGGGTGTGAATTATATGAGGAAAAAACACTCCTATACAATCCCAGGAGGAATAATGAATAAAAAGAGATTACTCTTTTGGACTTTTTACCGGGTTAAACTTAATTTTCTTCAAGAAAGAATTTTTTGGGATATCTCCGGTATATAGCAAAAGCTAAAAAATGTTCCAATTTGTTATTTCATCACACAACCCATTAATTTTTGATGACAAGTTTCAAGTCTTGGTTTGACTCATCAACAGGTCCCAAATAGCGAAATTGGGTGATTAGAAAAACAAATGAAAAAATGAAAACAGAAGAAAGAAATGAAAAGTTTAAGAAAAATAGAAAAAAACAATTTTTTTATTTATTAAAAAAATTTAAAAAATTTAAAAAAACAGATTCATTCGAAGCGAATCGAACCTGTATACGCCACGCAGTGGGCTGAAAAATGAAGAAGAAAAAGGAAGAAGAAGAAGCGTTTCGTGTCAGCAGAAAACCTTCCACTCATCGGTGCAGCTTGGTTTTCTGCCTGCTGCAGACGCTTGAAAATAGATCAAACCGATCTCTTCTCATATAAACTCAGAATAAATTCTGGGTGTGAATTATATGAGGAAAAAACACTCCTATACAATCCCAGGAGGAATAATGAATAAAAAGAGATTACTCTTTTGGACTTTTTACCGGGTTAAACTTAATTTTCTTCAAGAAAGAATTTTTTGGGATATCTCCGGTATATAGCAAAAGCTAAAAAATGTTCCAATTTGTTATTTCATCACACAACCCATTAATTTTTGATGACAAGTTTCAAGTCTTGGTTTGACTCATCAACAGGTCCCAAATAGCGAAATTGGGTGATTAGAAAAACAAATGAAAAAATGAAAACAGAAGAAAGAAATGAAAAGTTTAAGAAAAATAGAAAAAAACAATTTTTTTATTTATTAAAAAAATTTAAAAAATTTAAAAAAACAGATTCATTCGAAGCGAATCGAACCTGTATACGCCACGCAGTGGGCTGAAAAATGAAGAAGAAAAAGGAAGAAGAAGAAGCGTTTCGTGTCAGCAGAAAACCTTCCACTCATCGGTGCAGCTTGGTTTTCTGCCTGCTGCAGACGCTTGATTGTATAGGAGTGTTTTTTCCTCATATAATTCACACCCAGAATTTATTCTGAGTTTATATGAGAAGAGATCGGTTTGATCTATTTTCAAGCGTCTGCAGCAGGCAGAAAACCAAGCTGCACCGATGAGTGGAAGGTTTTCTGCTGACACGAAACGCTTCTTCTTCTTCCTTTTTCTTCTTCATTTTTCAGCCCACTGCGTGGCGTATACAGGTTCGATTCGCTTCGAATGAATCTGTTTTTTTAAATTTTTTAAATTTTTTTAATAAATAAAAAAATTGTTTTTTTCTATTTTTCTTAAACTTTTCATTTCTTTCTTCTGTTTTCATTTTTTCATTTGTTTTTCTAATCACCCAATTTCGCTATTTGGGACCTGTTGATGAGTCAAACCAAGACTTGAAACTTGTCATCAAAAATTAATGGGTTGTGTGATGAAATAACAAATTGGAACATTTTTTAGCTTTTGCTATATACCGGAGATATCCCAAAAAATTCTTTCTTGAAGAAAATTAAGTTTAACCCGGTAAAAAGTCCAAAAGAGTAATCTCTTTTTATTCATTATTCCTCCTGGGATTGTATAGGAGTGTTTTTTCCTCATATAATTCACACCCAGAATTTATTCTGAGTTTATATGAGAAGAGATCGGTTTGATCTATTTTCAAGCGTCTGCAGCAGGCAGAAAACCAAGCTGCACCGATGAGTGGAAGGTTTTCTGCTGACACGAAACGCTTCTTCTTCTTCCTTTTTCTTCTTCATTTTTCAGCCCACTGCGTGGCGTATACAGGTTCGATTCGCTTCGAATGAATCTGTTTTTTTAAATTTTTTAAATTTTTTTAATAAATAAAAAAATTGTTTTTTTCTATTTTTCTTAAACTTTTCATTTCTTTCTTCTGTTTTCATTTTTTCATTTGTTTTTCTAATCACCCAATTTCGCTATTTGGGACCTGTTGATGAGTCAAACCAAGACTTGAAACTTGTCATCAAAAATTAATGGGTTGTGTGATGAAATAACAAATTGGAACATTTTTTAGCTTTTGCTATATACCGGAGATATCCCAAAAAATTCTTTCTTGAAGAAAATTTTTATAGTGAATTTTAATAATTTCAATGCGTTGTTGAATCCTATATCGTTTCATTTCACTAATCGCGTAGTTTCTACTTGTCAAATGTCAAAAAATGATAGCTCCAAAAGTGACATCTACCGAAATAGCGGGCTAATTAAAATAACACCGCTTACTGGAAAACCCTTTATTTAAGAGGGAAATGAGACATGAGAAGTGCAAGCTTAAAATTTTATAATCGGGTTCTGCTACAAAGAAGATCGAATGGATAAATAAAAAAGAGTTAATTCCAGTAATTGTATATTAGTCCAGTCAACATATTGCCATTCCCTATGATCATGCAAATGCTTCGATGTCAGTAATATGTAAAGGGCTTGTTGGGGGATCATTGGAAGGTGTACGGCCGAGTTGTCGAGAATTTCAGTTGGTCACGTTCGACGGTATATTGGAAAGTTTTTCGTCGACGCGGCGGTTTTAATCGAATAACTTCGGCACCAATTCAAGCTTAGACCAAAATTAAAAAGCGATTTATAGGTTTTCGAGAGTACACAACTTTGTTCATAAGCACTTTTTCATACGATGAATGGTTTTCTAATTATTTCACATTAAAATTTTAAATTGTTTTTTTTTCCCTTCTGGTAAATGAGAAAAATAAGACATTAAAGCTTCTGAAAAAATCTACATCATGGTATTTTGTTTGTTTGTGTCATGTGGATGCTGTACTTGTAGCCCGTAGTACGCCCGGAATAGTCGGACTACAGGCTAAACCAAAATACACGTAAAGAACATTACGAATTTTAACGAGACTAAGGTTTACGTATGGACAATTGATATTTTTGCCCTAAACAGCCGTCACATTGCATAAGGAAGATTTGAATGTTTGCAATTTTTAAAAATGAAAAATGTCTACGCAGCAGAATCAATAAAATGAAGGAGCGTAGAATAGTTTCAAAAAGCAATAGGAATAATGTGACGTAACAGAAAACCGTTTATTAGCCCTCTTGAGACAATCACGAGTTTGCATTCCCGTGTTGTGAAACCGCTTCTTTTGAAATAGTTTGTAGAAACAAGGGCTAAGAGTGCTTTGTGGAGAAGTTCACCAGCCCTTTAATTGTATTAATTTTCACACTATTGGTACTTTCTTTATATTTTTAGTCAATGCAACTCAGTTTTTCTTATATAATCAGCACACCCTTAATATCTTCTATAATTTTGCAATTTCTATTACTGTACTTAGTATTTTCATTATAAATTTGGAAATAAGAAGCCTTTCTATGGGTCGGGGTCTCATGTTCACTTTTTAACTATTTAAAGGAAAATTGCCTCTTGCATAGCGATGCACCGGCTTTTTATTGTAGACCATCGCTCGATTTTCCTCGATAATTGGCGATCAGTCGAAATTTAGTAGAGGGTCGAATATTGGAAAACTAAAGTAAATATAGAAATTGGGCACGCCTTCCCTATATATTAGGAATAGTCAATTTTCCTATGTAGGCGATAATAAATATTTTCCCTGCATTTGAAGAAATTAAACGACGGATATTGGCTTTCATTAAATGCACGGCAAAAACAGAGAAAAAAATACAGTGCCAGATATGTGGGTGAGGCACCAAGCATATTGACCACAGTATTTCATATATGTGATTAAAGCAAACAGCGTACATTGGTTGTAATGTTTTGTAATGGGTCTTGAAGGCAGTTGTGGATAAACATTTTTAATTTCTTTTGATAACAAATTGTTTGAAAGAATTTTGATGTCGCTATGTTAGAGAGCTGCCGTACTTACTTGAATGGCTAAAGAACCGCCGTTTCTTTAGAGGATCTGGCGGAGTACGCCGATGTCGGAGGAAATGGCAGAGTATGCGGATGTTACAAAAAGGGGGCAGAGTATGCCGCTAGCAGAGTATGCCGATGTAATTTAGTTTGGCAGATTATCCCAATATAATATGAAAATGGCAGAGTATGCCGATGTAATATTGAAATGGCAGAGTATGCAGCTCTTGTGTGGATAAGGCAGAGTATGCCGATATGGTTTAGAATGGCAGAGTATGCCGATATTGCTACGAGAAATGATCATCTTGGATGATCGATTAATTCTCATTTTATTCTTTCAAGCACCGCCTTTATATACAAAAATTAGCGTCATATAAACTTAACTTCAATATCAGATATTGTACGAATTGCTCGAGCATGCGGAGAGTGCAATATTACGCTTAAAGAATTTCACTGCTAGCGCTTGCTTACCGTTCTTATTGATTCATATGAGCGAATACCTCAGGCATGGGAATTCTCGCGATCAAAAAAATTATGCTTCTTGAGGTCAAGTATTTCTGTTGGTTTTTTATTTTTATTGCCATTCCGATTCTTTGTTTACTTTTGTTGACTGAGTTCATGCGTTACAGTTGGCTAACAAAACAATATCATTTTAGGCTTTTTAAAGAGCTACAATTTTGATGTGTTGTACTTATCTCCTAAATGTGGCCGTTTAAAGGAGAAAAATAAAAAAAATTAAAATAGAAGCAATTCCGCAGCTAAATTAAAATGTTGACGCAAAACAATTAGAAAAGTCGGGATCGCAATCAACAAAAGTGTTAGTGCTATTGAAAACTTTTCAAATGCTTTTTTAAACTTATACTTAGCTTGCGTTGGTGCCGAGTTATTCGAATAAAGCCGCTGGTGACAGAATTTCCATTATTCCGTCGAACGTAAGCAACCGAAATTTCCGACAACTCAGCAGTACAGCACCCAATAATTCCCCAACAAGCCCACTAAATATTGCCGACATTAAGGCATTTGCAAGATTAAATGACATACTGATTGGACTATATATGTGTCATTTGCGCACCCACTAATAAGCCTCCCGTACACATGGCGACGAAATAGACAGTTCTAATATTGAATATTCCTTGAAGGAAATATGTGTCAAATGAAATGTCGTCGAACTCTTATTTTGTATCAAATACCATCTCAGAAAGAGTTTAGCGATTGACGTGACTATAATTTTTATTATTTCCCAAACGTTTCTTACAGTAAATTATAATTCCGCTCCATTAACTTATCTGAAAGTATCTCCTTAATTGTCGGATGATATTATGAGATCGCCTATAAAATATAATCACGAAATGAGGATGCTAAATATTTGCGCTGACTAAAATCACCTTTGATGGTCCTGTTTTATATAAGCCATAAAGTATGTAATAAGCTTTCTGGAAATCATCTTTTGTGATTAGATTCCTCCATAGGATTCCACAAGGTAGCACGAATTCACTCATTAAAATGGAAATTTTATTCCATGAACTGAAGAATTTCCATTCTTTTAGAGCCCTTTTTGGGTATGTAGACCTTTTTTTCTTGTGAACGCTTTTCGCTGCCACAGTTGAATCTAAATCAATATTCAGGGAATGGCGAGCCATAGGCTAGAATCTACATAAAATTATCTTTTACTTTTCATTCCTTATGCTTTGAAATTGAATCTAAATTAAGTTAAGCCGCTCTTACCAGATGCCAATGAAAGCGTCCTATTGAATGGAATTTGCCTAAGTAATACATTATTTCGTGGTGCGATCCATGCAACTCTAGGAAGTTAAGCATTTTCTAATCCAAGGGCTGTGAATTTATTTTTTTATGAAAAAATAACGTTTGCTTCTTTTAAATTATTTTAAATTGATCCTTGAACGACTATCAGAGACTTTCCTTCGATAAAAAAGTCCTTTTCATCTTCGCGTGTGTTTCTTTTTAATACATATTTCTTTAACTGGGACTCCTCCATAAATGAAATAGAAATAAATTACAACACCCTCTGCCGGGTTTTTCCGCTCTTTAAACAATGAATTTCTCTTTTGTACTTCTTTAGATGTACAAGAATTTATTCTGCCTTATAATTTATTTAGCATTATCATTTCGTTAGATGCTTCCTTTCCACCGCATCCCTTCTCACTTATTTTTTTAAAGCACATTTACGCAGAGCTCGTCTTTCGAATAATTTATGGGTTCCTTGCTCTTTTATGGGACTCATCAACAATAAGCTCCAAAGAAATGTTTATATTTAGGAAAAGGACAGAAAGGACTGGCGTATGCTGTTGGAAAGCAATGTCCCTTAAACTCTTAAATTATTTTGTATAGTTAAATTTTCCTCTGGATTTTGATATTTAAGTTTTGTTTTTTGAATTTTTGCTTTATGGCATTAGCATATAAATTCATATATACAGTGCATAGATTTCAAGCAATTTTGAATAGATCGATTTTACAGACAAAATAAAACTATTAATTACAAAGGTATATCCATCAAGTATTCGAACAATGCAAATCTAAGATGAGGCGAATGATAAGATATTTGTGGAAGTCCAAACTGTACTTAATGATTGAATGTGGCATTTAATGTCTAGCTTCGTATAGGCAAGGATCTTCGTGAAATGTCGAGGAAAGTGACCTTGGCGTAAATGTGAATGTTTAGATACGTCTGTCACGAGCTACAAGCGGCAAATCGTTGATAGGTAAAATGAAAAGTTTAGTTCAAACAGTAAACCTTTGCGCAGAACGACTTTTTTTTTTATAGATCAGGACCGGTACTGTTTGATTTAATGGCATCAATAGCTCTGTTGTATCTATTCAAAGAAGAAAACTAAAGCGAACACGGTTTTTGAAGTTATATCCAATATTGTATTGAAAATTTAATTAACCTGAAGAACGCCAATTGTAATATGCAATTTTATCGGAATTAAAGAAAATAGAATTATTGAAAATTTTAAACTAGAAGACTTGCATACAAAAATATTGATAATAGAAAAACAATCGATGAAATTGTATATGAGACCCACGGAAAATATGTAACAAGTATTGGAATAGATATATTGACAACATGTATCAATTTGATAATACTAACAATTTTGAAAACTTTTTTAGAAAAAGA
Organism: Dioctria rufipes; assembly: GCA_963924295.1. Taxonomy (NCBI): domain Eukaryota; kingdom Metazoa; phylum Arthropoda; class Insecta; order Diptera; family Asilidae; genus Dioctria; species Dioctria rufipes. Next base: position 70,149,473 of record OZ002740.1, on the reverse strand, counting down.
AAAAAAGGAAATAATGAAATAATATGGAATTACCTTCATCGGAGCCTCAGACACGGAATCTGGAAACATATTTTAATTAAAATACTTTTTTTACCAGATAAGATATTCCATCGCAAAGCAAATTGCACTCGCAATAAACATTTTATCATCGACTTACATGAAAGTATTTAATTATCGTACATGATTTGTTATTTTATGTCATTCTCAAAAGCCATTATAATAATATCATACGGCAAGTGTCTTTTGTAATCTTACAGACGACAAGTCGTATTCCTTTCTTCGATCGAGCAGTAGCTACCTCATTTGTCGGATTCCGTCGGTTTTCGAATTAATTAGTTCTAGTAGTAATATGGTAATAATTATTCACAAGTATGGCGGAAAGATTCACTACAATAAAATTAATTTTATATATTCCTTATTTTATGTTTTTTTTTTTATTGAACCGATTCAGGTTGTTTAAAGCTTATCAGCTCCAAACTTTTCGAAAGAGTGTACCTAGATGTTATAGCACTTCTCCCAATTTTTCATTCTGGAAACAAATACATCCGTATATTTCAAGATGACCATTAAAAATTCTCTGAGGCTATTCCCATAGCCAGTCAAAGACATTAGCGGAAGCCTTCACGACAACAATAATTTGTCCAAATTTCTAAGATTTTATTCCATCTTACCGACAAACTAATGGTGCATTGAAAGAAGCCACTGAACTTTATCATAATACCTCCGATCTTATGTAACAGACAAAAGACTATGATACATGGATTCCATATGCAAAATTTATTTATAATACCACTCATAATTCGAGTACCTACTGCGAACTCCTATACGAATTCGCAGACGAAATCCCAAATAATTTGAAATCTTCTCCAACCGTTTGCTATGATTAAGATAATTATGCAAACGAATTAAAAGCGCACCTACAACATAGCTCTAAAATAGCTAAAGCCATACCCATGATAAATAAAGCGAAATCGAAGTTACAGTGCATACGACAAAAACTCCATCCAGGAATCTTATAAAAATAAACAATAAAAATAAAAGAGTCTATAATAATGACTTAAAACTTTTCTCAAACTAATGTCAATAAGGCCAATCCCTTTAAATATCATTCTAGGTGAATAACACAATACAATAATATTATAACATAATTTATATATAAACACCTATCCTCTGATTTACACTGAAGATTGGTTCCTTAGAAAACCGTGTAAACAGAAATCGTAGATTTATATACGTAAAACCGTGTAAATCGAAAACGAATTAAATCTGCTTAATTGAATCATTTATTTCAACATAAAATAGAACTAAATATATTTTAAAAAACTTTAAAAAAAACGGTCTATTCATAAAATGATAAAAATATAAAGATGTATGTAATTCGTTTTACATACAAGAAGGGAGGGGGGGTATATGGAACAATTTTTTGATCATCTTACCTCAAGGAATCGCATGGTATACCGGAAGGTATCTTGATCTTAATCACCCTGTATATAAACAAAAAATATAAATAAAAAATGTCCCAAAACTTATTTACTGTTATCACTTTCGTAGACTAAGTACCTGTTGATATTTTCTTCTTGATTAGTATGATGTTACTTTCTTCACTCCATAGTAACTGCATAAATGTGATTCAAGTTCGCTGTTAGATGAATTAGAAAGAATTCAGATCGGTGAACCTTTGTAGTGAAATCTGTAATTAACAGTTCCGTTCAGTTTTTGGTTAAATCTTTATAGACCTTCTCATATAGAGTTAACCTAATAACACGCTAAAATAGGAGAACTCGGTCATTGCGTAGGAAATATTACACAATTTTCACCCTACTTCAAGTACTTCCCGAATGACTGTTGTTGTAAACGCAACTGGTTCAGACTTCTCTTCATCAGGACCACTATCACGATCATTTTATGAGTGAAAAAATAGCTAGAAATATAAGCATTAAAGTTACCAAGCGAATGGAGTTAAAAAAGGCGGCAAACAGTTTATTTATTTTTTTTAAATCCCATTTTTTAAAAAACGTATAAAAATGAAATCGTCTAAATAAAATACCGTGTAAATCGTATACGCTATAAATATTAGCATACATCCCAGGTCAACACAAATTCAAATGTCAATCAAAGAGATCTACTTTCAAAATACGGAAATTTTATAGAACAGAAACAAACTATCAAGAAAAACAAAATACTGGCAACAGTAAACTTTTCCTATCTCTATTTTTTTTTTCACTCTTTCCCCTTCCCAAAAAGGATCAAAAATCAAACGAAAATTTTGATAATTATTGTGTTCTTGTACATAATTATTTCAAATACGGCAAATAAGAAGAGACTGGTGCGAACACTTTTTTGCAAATAAAAAATTAATAACAAATTTAGTTAAGCTTATAATTAAGAGAAAAAACAAAAATTAAAACCTGATAAGGGAAAATTGCGAAATGGTGGGGTGGGGGTTGAAAGTATTTTTTTGCGATTTTCGGCGAAATGTGACTTCCTAGCGGAAAATGTTCTTCGCGAAAGTTATAGATAAAAAAATATCGGAAACTTTCATATGAGACATTTTTCAACATAACCTCCAATTTTTCGATGGAAGACCTATTTTTCAGTTTTTTGTTTTTCTCTCTCGTAAAACTAATTCAAATTACATGAAATTTTGTGAGAGTAGTCCTTTTTTTGCATTGAATAATCACAGTTCTTCCGGAATCTGGGACACATGGAGTTTCCGATATATTTACGATTTTCGAAAAAAAAAAAATCTTCCACGGAAAATTTTATTGGTGTTTTTTTCAATTTAAAAGTTCTATCTGGGCTCATTTTAACCGTTGAATTGTCTACTTTAAAAAGGTCGTCAATGCTGATGGTTTATTTTTGAAGAAACCACTTAACCCTCCACTGCATGAGCTATCTCCCCAACGATAAAAAAAATCAAAAATACTTGTGAAGTGTTTCATTTTTTATTATTATATAATAACTGACAATAAAAATTCAGGTCTTTGTGTTTAAAAAAAAAAAAACAACGGAGCCATACATGGCTTTATATGCACAATGAACCCTGGTAGACATATCATGATGAGCTCATAAATGAGCTCCTCATGAGCAATCAGATGAACGTACTAATGAAATTTATTCGCGTTTGAATCAAATCCGGGAAAAAACTCATTTATTTACTTATTCACAGATAGTGTGCATGAGAATTGCATCTCTTTTATTTAGAAATGTATGCTGTGCTTCTCTTTTGTACATTTTACAATATTAGATGAGCACTTGGATGAGTACATAATGAGCGGTATTATGAGCTTATTAATGAGTATGTCAATGAGGGTCACGATGAGCTTATTAATGATCATGTCAATTAGTGTCACGATGAGCTTATTAATGAGCGTAGCACTTAGTGTCGGATCAGTTTATTAAGGAGCATGTCAATGAGTGTCATGATGAATTCATAAATGATAATCTGCATTTACGATTGATTTCGTATTTTTTTCCGAATTCAAACTATAAGACGCTGAGGCGTTAAGGATTTGGGCATAACGTCTTGTTCAGCATACCGGCGACAGTCTTTCCGCGGAAAACAAATCAAAAAATTAATTTAAAATAAATAATTTAAAAACTTAAACAAATGAATCACAAAAATCAAATCAAATTTTCCTAGTAGTTGTTATATATGTATGTATCAAGTAAATATCACAGTTCATATGTATTAGTATCACAGATAAATAAAATTTTGTATCTACTCATAAAGTGAGACGTCACTCAGCAGTCAGTCAGTCGAGTAGCTACAGCGAGGTCAATTAACCTTAGTGTAATTAGTGCTTAAGTTTAGAAGTAATGAAATATAATTTTAATTTAAAAAGAACAGAATATTTCATTTAACAGTAGTGACAAGGTGATGAAAATAATAAATGTTTATTTATTGCTAGTTTAGTATATAGGGAGCAGTTTCATGCTATCCAATGAGCCCTTCGATGAGATTTAATGAATGCTTATCAGTAGGCTCATCGGGACTTAATTTTCTATAAGTTTCTTTATGAACTGCAAACACCTTGATACTTTTCAGTTAAATTAGTATTGGTTTACATAAAAACTGCCCCTTGCGGGGCAGGAGAAAATGTAAAACTCTGAGCAATTTCTACTAGGGAAATATTATTAAAACTTGATTTCGTATGCATTTTTGTTCATATGTGTTTCTAGATATATTCAGTTATTGAAAAGCATATAATTATGTTTATAAATAAATAAATACATCCAATAAATTTAAGTGCTGTGAAATTCTGTCACTATAGCACAGGTGCACTTCACACTTTTCACAAACGCTGTATGAACGAAACTAGCAATGATTTTGGCATACTTGCCCAATTTTTGTCCACTGTGGCAGATGAACTATGTTGTCTGTCCGTACGGAATTTAAAGGAAAATCTTGGTGCCTAGCAGGGCGTTTTTTTTTATTTCTCGACGAAACCTGTTGGAGCAGTAATATTTGGTCTTGCAAGGAGTATCAACTCGACCCGTTGGAGCTCCAACTATTAAATTACATACACTTATTGGTGTTCCAGAACCAGACATTGTAGAAGGACGCGTTTTTTTGTGAGACTCTTACCTGCTTTACACATATGTATGCTCAGCAATCGCTAATTTTAAGTCGAACAAAGGCATATGTATATGTAGGTCTTGCGACACCACAGAAGCAACGCATTCACAACACACAGGTAGATCATATGGAAAAATATTTTGTTGTACCTCTTCTAGACCGTAAATGAATCCTGCATAAGCCAAGGAGAATCAAGTAAAGCTACTCCACCCATGTGTGTGTTTAGACGTCCACAGCTTGGGGAGAAGAAATTTCTTTGAATTGATTATCATTTTTAAAATAGCGACGTCTGGTTGTTGTAGGTTGGCTACCAACATAAGCGGAAAGCATATTTACTGATTTATTGTCACACCACTTTCAATTTAACTCCATCAACTGTAGCCACAAATCTTCCATGCTGCCATGTCTTAGTTTTTTAATACCTTTTCGGTTGGCATTTCATGATTGGGTACACGATCCAGTCTTACTGTGCCTAAGGGCAATAAACCATTTTTGAAAAGATAAATCTGTGGATTTGAGCTATTAAACCAATTATACACAAAATACTTGATGGTTCGTATTTCAAGGCACTGCAGTAGCTAACCTTGTGACAACATTTACGCTTATTCCTAGATCAGGTGCATCGTCTGGGAAAGTATTACTTTGTACTCCAGCAAATAGATCGAAATCGTAGCTGAATCCTGAAGCGCCACTAAGAGCTTCATTCTTATATCCCCATTTATGAGGTTTAGCAGGATTATATTGTTTCAATTCATGTAGACACTTGGTAGAAATAATTTGCTCGTCCACCGCTAGGAACTCTTCTTTTGGTACCAATAATAATCGTTACTTTACTTTTTCTATAAGAGGTCTTATTTTGAACAACTTGTCGTATCCCGCGGTAAAGTCGCTATTATTATTAAAATGCAAGAATCTTTTTTATAGTTTCCCATCTGTTACAAGTCATTGTTTCGTCTATAAGAGTTTGGCCTATAGTTTTCCTCCAGTAATGCCTTGATGCAGGCAAAAACATGTAAATTACCATGCCTATGAATTGTTCCATCTCGCCTTTACTTGTGTTTTCGCGTTTGTTAATGCTATCTTGCACTGACTTTATATTTTATTGTTCAACTATAAAATTTATCTAATCTTCAGTAAACAAAAATAAAAAGAAATCGTCAGGTGAATCCAGCCCTTCCAAAAACTCGGGAAGATTATTATTTCCTTTGAACTCATTTTTTTTTATCATATGGTGCTAGGTGATCTCTTTTCCCAATAATCTTCTTCCTCTGTTTATTTCTGTTTTGTTTTCGTGTGGATGGAAGATTTCTAATTTCAATTTCATCATCAGTGTTTGAAGAACTACTATCAGTTTCAAGAATTGTTACCCAACTAACACCCTTTTACGTATAATGGTCGTTGTTATGTTTTTCTGTCTATCATGAGCCCATAAGGAAACGCACGTTACAAAACAACGACGTTCCGAAGTTATCTATGTTACCGAAATGGGGCAACGCAATGTAGAAATTATGTGGGCATAATGTCTAAAGTGTCGTAACATTCAGAGTTTTAATGTCCAAACAAAAACGTAAGAGCTTAGTCGCAGTGACGTAACTGTGTCGAAGCTGTGCCGTATGACATATACTTATACTATATGTGAACTTTTACATTAATATATGTACGCAATATATATATGTCGTAGGCATCTAATAAAATCCGACATTTAATTAAAAGCCTAGTCATCTAATTAAATGCCGACATTCAATAAAAATCGTAGCGATATCTTTCTTTTTCCATTATCTGCCTAGGCATTTACTTATATGCCGGCTGGCTCTCCAGGCAAATAATAAAATAAGCAAATATATATCAACGCACGATACGCAAGGCTTTACGCCGATAGTGGAAAACCACCCGATTTAACCAAATACTAGGAGAGGGAGATTTGTGGTGAAGGGGGAGGTCGCACCCAGGTCTGCGACCCATACTCACACACACCCACACCAACATACACACACATATACACATACACACACATACACGCGCGGCGCGACCTCCCCCTTCACCACACATCTCCCTCTCCAAGTATTTGGTTAAATCGGGTGGTATTACACTATCGGCGTAAAGGCTTGCGGATATATATTTGCTTATTTTATTAAATGCCTAGGCAGATAATGGAAAAAGAAAGATATCGCTACGATTTTTATTGAATGTCGGCATTTAATTAGATGACAAGGCTTTTAATTAAATGTTGGATTTTATTAGATGCCTACGACATATATTTGAAATAATGATAAGTATGGGTATTTTTTTTATTCGTATATATTGTAAAATTAGATTACGAATTCTCTATGTATGCAAACATCTTTGAAATTCTTTTAAAATACATGTCATTGTATCAATAATACCATATAAGAAAATCTGGGTTTTGTTTTTCACCTGGGTGAAAACTTACAAACCAAACTGTAAAATCAGTTACGAAACTTCGAAATAACTGCAGCGCCTCCAAAATCTTCATAATTTAAATATTTTACAAATTTTATTCAAAATTCAGCGAAGAGTTTTTTAGAAGAAACTATCAGTAATTAATTTCAAAATAGTGATAAATTAGAGCGTTATGTATTTTTACGAAAAAAGGAGGTTTTTGCATCTAAAGACACTTAAGAAATTGTTCAAAATCTCATATCGCCATTTTGTTACATTTTACATATCAAATATTCCCAAATGTGCCCATTAGGGCTAATCCATAGGTATCGTTTCAAATTTATACCTTGAACTTATACCCGCCATGTAATGTTTCTATTTGGTGCCTATATATGTTTCTATATAAGCACTCTTATAAATTTGTGTCGGCAGATGTGCCAGCAAAGTCAGAGTTCCTCGTCAGTGCCTATTAAATGTGTCGATTAAGGAACTGCTTCCACTGTGTGCCGTCAGATGTGCCCACATAATCAGAATTTCTAATCAGTGGCCGATTAAGGAACTGCTTTCACTGTGTGCCATCAAATGTGCCCACAAAGTAAGAGTTCCTATATTTTCAGTCTGTTATGCGAATAACCTCCATTTGCAATATTTGTGATATTTGAAATGTACTTGGGGAACTTAATAGTTCTACTACCTTTCGGCAAATAATCGAATCCGTTTTCACGAACTACTCTTAAAAGATTATTCAAAACACAGTGTGGTTTTTAAGCTCAAAGTCGCAGCTCTTCATTATACTTTTACTTTGCGAATTATGAGTACGTGATACGCACATGTCAAAAATAAAAATAGCAATTATTCAGACATTATTCCTCTATTCTCTTTTCTGGGCACATTAACGTTTCGTGCCCTACAAACTATGCCTCTAGAAAGAGTGCCCTTAAAGGAAGTAACAATTAAACAATAGTATCCTTGTAGGCACTGTTACTATATAGGAACTTTTAGAGGCATGTTACCATATGGGAAATGCGACAAAACATTTTCGAATCAACGATGTCATATCGATGTCATGGGGTGTGAAATTGAAAGTCAGAAATATTAAAGCACAAAATGTTAGTTGGGTACACATTGTCTTTCACGGTCAGAAAATGGTGCGGTTCATACTTGCTATCGGAATCGGAGGCAGAAGCAAGCACATTATGGCTAATGGAACCATCACCAGGAATAGCGTTGACATACCTGGAACTACCATAAAAGCGAGAAAGATTGATTTACGAAATAAAATAATATAGTATATACAAACACACTTAATATGAAGAACTAAAACTGTATTTACTAAAATATATTTTTAATTAACTTGTAGTTAGTTACCTTTTCTTTAGTTAAAATTAAATTAAAAATTTCCAAATTTCTGCAGCAGTATGAGCACTACACCATTCCATAAAGAATAAAATCTTGTATAGCTTATAATTATCTTAGAATCTTATTAAGTAGAAAAAATTGATAACTTTGTAAAACCATATATGGCTACCGCATAGGAAGGGTTAAAATTGAGAAAAATCAAAAAATTGACTTTTCCGATCATGAATTCTTCAATTCTTTTTCATAATTTCAATTTTTTTTCATTATTTACCTAAATCATGGATTAAATTTCAATGACATAATTTACTTTAATCTAATATTACTAAAGTTGAACCAATTCAATTGAATACAGTGGTGAAGGCACCCTGAAAATATTAAATGAATAAAAAATTAATAAAAATCTTTTAAGTTATGCATATAAACATGGCGGAAAAACTGCTTATCAACAAGAATCAGCTGTCGTCATAAAACTGCAAGGTAAATAAATTATTTTAATTTAGTATTCCTTTGTTGCATTCGAAAAATCTATGAAATCAATTATTGGAAATAATTTGGTAGGGTTAAATTTCAAAATAAAAATAAAGTATTATCTCTCAAACACCTTTAATCATCAGTAAAAGTTAACGGTGAAAAAGTAGATAAACTCTTTATTATTATTCCAAAGAATTTCATTAAATTTTAACAGTAAAGTTGGTATGAAAGTGTTTTTGGAATATAAAATCGCTCCATTTTCTCTGGGCTCAGAAAAAATATAAAAACTGAACCTCACGGTGAATTTACAAGCATTAAAGGTTTTCCAGCCTGTAACTATGTTTTACATGTTGTTGACGGTCATTTAACAAAAGAACGATACTATTACAGAAATTTCAAATAAATATTTTAATTATATTCGAAGCCATTATGCAGCTAATAGTTTCATAGTATTAGATGGGTATCCCGATGTAAATAAAACTGTAACAATGACACTTACAGCATCTACTTCCACTTCGATGAGAACGAAATGAGCCGAAAGTTCACGTCGTAATCTGCAAGCATCAAATACAAATACAAAAATGTAAGTAAAATACCGTTTTCGAAAAAGAAATTTTTATCCAATCAAAGTAGTAAAAAAAATTAATTCAAAGTATAGAAGAACGCTTCATACATTTTCATAGAAGATTAATAAATGAAGCGAACAGTACAAATAGTTCGCTTTAATCGACAGAACAATTTATTCTCTCCAGTATATGGGAGTTCTAGAACATGGTACACAAAATAACATAGCTTATATCAGATAAACTACAATCAAAGGGATTTTTGTGCAAGCGAGTTCCCGAAGACGCCGATGCATTAATTATAAATACTGCAATTGTACTAGCAAAACACGATGATAATACTGTCGTCGTCGTGGGTCAAGATATTGATTTGCAAGTACTTCTGCATCACCTGAATTCATATGGTCTCAGTATTTTTTTTCCACAAACCAGACTCAGGCAATGAAAAGGTTTTGTTGGAAAAGGATAAAAGCAATAGTAAACTCATTATAGAGCGACAAAAATTTATCAAGCCTGGCAAGTATTTTTTTTTTTTGTTAAGAGAAGCAGACCAAATAACCCTTGCAAAAAATTTATATAGGTGGTATTTACTAAAGTCAAAAGATGGATATGTCATTTAATCAATTAAGATTTCAACATTACCAAGTGGCAACTAATAAATATACTTTCAAAGGGGCAGGTGCACAACACTCCTATGGAGTTTATTACCAATTGCAAACTTGGCGTAGTTATTTGGACAACGCGTCCGACAACAAAAAAGATATGCAATGGTGCTGGAACGCACGCCTATTTAGGTAGGCTCGTGCCCAAATTTATCCCAGAGAGTTCAGAATTAATTCCCGAAAAAGTTTAATAAGTATTAGCTGCAGTTGTGAAAGTGATTTTAGTAAACAAAGTTGAGACTGCCGAAAATACGGCTTAAAATGTACCAATTTGTGCAGCAATTCTAATCAAATTTGCTCAAATAGAGTTAAAGAAATATCTGAAGACGTAAGTAAGAGATTTAATTTTTTTTTATGAAGAACAACAACAACCACAATGCCAAAGATGTAAAATTCATTAGAATTTTAAAATTTCGTATAATTTTTTTCTTTTTATAAAAAATATCAGTAAATTAATTGTCCTACTTAATAATTACGTATTAAAATTATTTTATTCAAATATACCCAAAGCAGATTACTCATCGATATATAATTTATTTATGGAGAAAATAATAAAAAATACGTTAATAAGATTGCACACTAGACCAGCAAGTCCTAACTCTAGCTTATGACTGTCAATTTCATTTTCTATTTATTATAGTTACAACTGAAGCACAAGTGAGTCATAAGTTCTCTTAAATATGTACAGACTCTAACTAATTAGACAAAATAAAAAATACTAAAAAATAATAATTCTCTTACATTCTAAGCGAGAATATTAATTTAAAGAACAAAATACAACTGTCATTAAAAGAAGAGAGAAAAAAAAGCCTATACGTATAAAAAAGATATAAGAATGCAGAAAAAAATAGCTAGTAGGTATTATAATATTAAAGATACCGAAAATAAATACATGAACAAAAAATCATTGTTACTCAAAATATAATAATAACAAAAAAAAAAAAAAAATACTTAATTTGTTAAACTACAAAACTATTTAAAACATTCTGACTTGAATCTCCCAATGACTCGAAGTGAACGTATGGTTAGAGGAAGTGAGTTCCAAAGTCTGACACAGTCTGAGAACTAATCGAGAGTCTATGATGGGGTGTTTTCAACAAAAGGATTCTTTCAGAATGCAAAAACTTAAGTCGACTGCCACGATAATCTGGGTATTGGAAGTTAAGGATCTTAAATATCACAAAGCAAATACGTAATTTCAGATAGTTATCCAAAGCGCAACCTAGAATTTTCTACGAGTACTACGAAATATGGTAATATCTTCTAATGCTAAAGACATACCGAGCACTCGAGTAATCTAAGTGGCAATATGCAACGTCAGCAAAGTTGATAATCGGTAGTAGTAAGCATTTCACAAGTCGAACACGTATAGTTTGTGGCGTATGCCATAATGCCTTTAGTCCACCATAGATCTTACCTACACCAACATCGATGTGGTTGCTCCAAGATAACCGACTATGGAAGATCAATCCAATATTCCGAGCATTAGTTGAAAATAGTATAAGTATATCATTTATAATAGCTGGTGGAAGATCAGTACAGATTAAATTCAGATAACAAATGAACATAGCCTGAGATATTGATGAGTTGAGTCTGAACTTGTTAAGTTCAGCCCACCTACTTATGCATTGAAGATTTTTGTTAAGTTAGTAACTGCGCGGGAGATATCGTTGATTGGAGCAGATGTATAAAGTTGTACATCATCAGCATATAACTGCAGTAAACATTTATTAATGTGATTTTCCAGATCATTTACGTATAGACTGAAGAGAAGGGGACCTAAGATAGATCCTTGTGACACCCCTGATTACAGATTACAGAGCTAGGAAGATTTCGAGTTACAAACAACGAATTGCTTTCGATTAGTTAGGCATTCATAGAAGAGTTTAGCCGCAGGACCAGCAAAACCGAATTCTACAACCAGCCTTTAATATAGTTATTTAAAATCGGCAGAGTCAAACGCTTTCGAAAAATCAAGTAGGGTAAGGAGAGTTAATACTTTATTTTGCATACTACATCTTATCGTATCCGTGAGAAGTAGTAACGATGAAGTTTGGCTGTGTTTGGTTCTGAAACCAGACTGGATAGAGCCGATAAAGTTATTAATATTAGCATGGTCGATGATTTGTATGTATAAGACCTTTTCAAATACTTTGGCCAATATAGGAAGAATGGTGATAGGTATATAATCTTCAGAGGGCGATGCATTGGTCTTCTTTCTAATAAGAACAACAAACCCTATTTTCCAAGTTGAAGAGAAAGAGACAGTAGGACAGCAATAATAGTTTCCGGAAACACATTTCAATACCATTAGAGCCAGTAGCGTTACATTTAATAGATTCAAAGTCATCCAGAAGCTCAGTGGTACAGATATTCCGAAATGAGAAATCATTTGTAGCACTGGAATAGGGAGATCGAAAGTATCTACTATCACTGAAGTTGAGCCCGAGGTAAGTATTCATTAAGCATGTCAGGATCAGCTACACATTCCTCGCTGCCTCTAATGATATTAAGATTACGAATGTTATTCCAAAGTTCATGAGAAGGTAAATTTGGATCATGTTTTTTAGAGTAGAAATTAAATTTAGCCCTACTTATTAAAGCGCAAGTCTTATTTCTAAAGGTCCGAAATTATTCCATACGAATTCACCAGACATTTTCCATTGTTTATAGGCAAAATTTCGTTCACGAATAGAAGTTTTTATTTCATCATTGATCCAGTTGTACTCAGAACGGCATTTTACCATTTTCAGTGGAACAAATTCGTTAAAATATCTCATAAATGTCCTATTAAAGAAAGCTACTTGATTGTCGATATGACTTGTATCATAAAGACATGATCAATCAATCAGAGAGGCAGCAGACGTTAAGGCATCTAAGTCAATAGCATTATATGCTCGGTAAAAATTTTTTAAGTACTCCTATTGTTGTTAGATATAAAAAGAAACAATAACTCCTGTATGATCCGAAATTCCGGGGTTGGCGAAAGATAGCTGATCACGCACAAGATCGCCTCTATCAGCGATGAAAAGATCCGAAAGGGATTCTCAACTATGAAAAACACGACTTGGTAAACAGTTTACTACACTGGGATTAACAGCTTCTAGAAAAGTTACAAAGTTGCGCCTTGAACAATGAGATCCACTGAATTGGATTATAGCATCATAAATGTAAATGAAAATATAAATATAAATAAATATATACACAATCTAATAATACTTTAGCACTTGCCGTTTTAACTGCATTATATTTGCTATTTATTTATGTACATCGCCACTCGACCATCAGCAGAATACTTTCTATCTCTTCCAAATAGCGAAAAGCCGGGAATCAGGACTTCATCATTATGAACGCAAGAATGAAGCCATGACAATTATTAAAAATGTACCTCAGTTCATCATACGACGATCTTACACTCCGGGCATTGTGAAGACAGATATTTAACAATGCAGATTTCTTATTTGTGTAGTCCACTACCAATCTTCCCTCATCCATACTGTCAGACAATAAATTATTACGTGAAGTGTTCATCACAAGGATCACTAAGAACTCCAAGCCAGAAGATTACATAATGTAGCAACAATACTGTCATAGAAGACAATAAGATAGAATAAGACGAATTTTTACTAAAAAATAATTGTAACTACATAAGTAAAATACGAGTTTTCAAACAAAACTGAGGCCAAGCCGCATGAAAAATGTAGAAAATAAACTATTCTTCGCACACATAGGTGGACTCAGATTTTTTGATTGGGACATTTCTCTTGAATATTCTTCCTCTTCATGAATAAAATCGCTTATTACCTTTGATTGATCATACTGAAATATTTCGATGATTATCAGCGAATAAAATCTGAGTCCACCTTTGTGTGAGAAGAACAGTTTATTTTCTACTTTTCCATGCGGCTTGGCCTCAGTTTTGTTTGAAAACTCGTCTTTTACTTATTTTATTTTCTGCCTTTTTCACGTTAACTAAATTGTTATTACGTGCTGCTTTCCATGTTTTCCTATGACTATGAAAATTTTTGAAAATTTACATGAATATTCCTCGATTTTTCATCAAGTTTTCATGACTGTTGAAGAGAAAGTATTGATGCCAGTTGGACGGAAAAAAATGATTCCACATAGATCGTAAAACTTTTTTGTCGGAAAATTTTCCGGAAATTTTCGGAAAATTTTCCAGAAAAATTGGGAAATTCTGCATTTTTTCTGAAACAGATTTATCACTCATCATATCGATGAAAATTTTTCCGATGATTTTCCCGCTTTTCCGGGTTTTCCATGGAGTTTTCCAGAAAAGCAACTTTATGCAACTCATTTCGCTCTACAATTTTTGTCTTAGGTTGCAAAACGCTCAAACGCTTCCTTGGTCGGAAAAACACCAAAAAAGCGTTTTACATGAATTTTCCTCGATTTTTTCTGCAAGTTTTCTCCATTGTCGGAGAGAAAGTAATGATGCTGTTGTGACTCAGGTGCCCGAATCACAACCATAAGGTCAACACATCAATATATCGTCCTATACAATATATTGATGTATTGCTAGTTGACCCTGAAAAAAAAAAAAATAATATAATAAGAACAAAATTTATTTGATTTAAATTTAAACATTCCAAGTGCACTTAAAATGCACCTGCGTGTTGTAACAAAATGCAATTTAGCATAAATTGCATTTTGTTATCAGACACACATCCATCTGCACGGTATACTTACCTACATACAGTGCAAATCATATTTCATTTTCTTCGTGCATATGATAATGCACATAGAATAAATTGCATTCTCTCACGTACGATCTTGGATCGTCGTGAGAAAGCAAAAAGAAGAGCACGAAAGTTTTTTGCAAAAAATATGTGGGTACCTGGGGGCAGCAAGCCCAATCCTCGAGGCAGTCGTTTTTTTCACCCGTCTAGTGGTCGTCTCGTTAATTTGAATTAAAATTAAAAGTATAGAAAAGTGTTCATTAAAGTTATAATAAAGTTTATATCTAAATCTTCTGAAAATAATTACTAATTACAAAAAAAGCAAATTTTCACATTGTTGTAAAGTGTTGATTTAATTACAATAAATCAGTTCTTAAAAATTGTTAAAAACGTTAGCTGAAATCGCTAAAATAAGTTTTGTGTGGAATTATTTAGTTAAAACCTATGCCCACTCTCTCCCCCAGGAGCACGGAGTGCGCAAAATACAACATATTGGTGGCAGCGGTATTCCTACCCAAACAAAAATCAGTGTCTTGATTCCCCATTAAAATATTATTGTAACAAACAACAAATAAAAATCAATAAAATTCCGACACCACACAACATTGATGGTATTTAAAATAATAAACTCAAGTGCCTAAAAAAAAAAAAAAAAAATAATTATTATTAATTGATATAAATAAAAAAAATAAACAAAAAAAGAAAATAATAATAATAAAAAAAAAAAAATAAGCCCGGGTACCCAGGAGGTACTTAGAGGAGTTAAAAGTTTAAGCGCCCAAGCGCTCACCGTGGGACCGAAGGAGGCTTCATCCCTGCCTCACTAAGACGAAATATAGAAGGAAGGAAGACGCCCGACGTATCTTCAGGATCATAATACCATCTGCCAGTTTCAACTTTATATCCCCAACTATAACTCTACAAGAAATCATCGCCCAGGACGCGCGACGTATCAACATCTACAAACATCTTAATCCTCATCTATACTCATCATACTCATAACCAGCAACAACTCCAGATTCATACATTTTGGATAATATATAAGGTAGAAGAATTGAACACTATAATATATCGGGAGAAACAAGTTATTTTTAATATTTACGTGATTAGATTTCCTTTTTCGGATTTTACATATTTTTTTTTGATTACTTACATTTTCCATAATTAGCTACATATTTCCATATTTTCTGATTTTTTTTTTTTTCATATTTACAAGTTAATTACATAATTACACATTCTCTGATTATTTACATTTTATCTGATTAATTGGGAATTTGCATTTTTTTTTATTATTGATTTTGATTGTGATATCAAGAAGAAAATAACTTCGATTCTCATTTAACTTGAAGGAAAATTTCAATTCTACACATACAAATCAAAACCTACTCTTCCACGAAGCGACCTCTGCGGTAAGACCTCGTGAGCTTGCTGGTCAGAGGACTTCGGAAAGAATCAATAATTGTCCTCCTTCAATAGAGCTTCATAAGCCTGTTGATCAGGAGGAGATTTTGGTTGGAAGGAGCGGTTTAAATTACCCGCCTTTGGTTAGCAAACAAATTTCATCTTCCTTTATCGACAATATACATATATATATATACAAATGTTTGACTTTTTGCATGTTGATATGACCTTTTTCCTTTTATTTTAATAACTTCAAAATTTGTTATTGAAGTCATAACTCTGTTTCCAATAATATTTGACAAGCAAATTTTGCTTTACTTTTTCTATTTTCGTGCATATCTTTTAGATTCTTCTGAAAATTTTGGTTTCTCCTTCATCCTAATTTTTATACCGAACAAAAAATTCGAAGGTTTAATACGAACAAATCGTTGGTTATTATTAATTAATCCCTATTTCACTATCGATGAGTCATTTTGTTATTGCTATTGTCGTTTTATATACTTTTACACAAAAATAATACGCACCCAAATATATACCTACCTACCTATCATTATACCTTCCTTATTCTCAATAAATTTAATTTCCTACTTTTTATTTCGATTTAAATAGGAGATAGTTGCAACAAACAAGTGACAATCAGTTTTTTTTTACATACATTGAGATTCCCAGTAATTTATTTAAATTTTTTTTTTAACTTCTCTCCCTCATCTCCAAGAAATAAAAATAAACCAAAAACCATAAGACTTTTTCTACCAAATAAAAATAAAACAATTTTCCTTTTGTCTTTTCCCTTGTTGACAAATTCCAAAATTCTTCACATTCCTATCGCTGTGTTTTTCTCAACTCTTACAAAATTTAGTTAAACATAATTATCTACGTATAACCAACTTGCTACCTGTTTATTGTTGTAGGGAAAATTTAAACAAATGTTTTTTTTAACATTTCTTCCAAAACTAATTAATTAATTTCCAAACAAAATATAAATCAATTAAACATGACTACAGAAACCAAATCTTTCGATGAGCTTTGCTTGTCACAAGTCCCAAAAATGGCAGAAATTAGACAAATTCTGGCCGATTATCACAGAGCGAATAAAAGCAAAAGGACTTCAGAATTTACTTCTGAAAAACTACAAAATTTGGAAGACGTATGGGCTTCATTCGAAAAAACGGAAACCCTGATTCAAGATCATGAAGATTTTACTGAAACTCATGATTATTTTAAGCAGTCATGCTATGACAAAACAGAGGACTGGTACAATCTTACAAAGGCAACTCTGTCTGATAGGTTGAAATCCATATCAGTCCACACAGAGCGCAAAAATAACCCGTTTTACGTCCCACTTCCAAAAACTTCTCAAAAAACAACTGCAGCTGATAACCAGGACAGCTCAGACAAAGATCAATCGAATACAGTACGATTTCGATTGCAAGAAGATAGACAAAAAACATTATACCATATTATCCAGTCTATAGATAATAATTCACTTGGAACTGCAACCCAGGCATATATAAACCAAAAATTAAACTCGTTGCACAAATATTGGGATGATTTTGAAGAAACACACAATGAAATAATCTTGAATGTTGGCCCAAACGACAAAGACAGCGAATACTTCGCAAATGATGTTTACATAAACATGGAAACATCATTCTCAGACACTGTAATTGCGCTGCAAGAACAATTGGACTCTCGATTCCAAAATGTAACGAATAATACAAATAATTCCATAGAGCAGCACCACAATGTCTCTTTCAGAGACCAATCAAGTTTTTTCCCATCTGAAGCGAGAACATTAATTCCCAATTTCAATGGAAATCCGAAAGATCTCCACAAATTTATTTCAAGTTGTGATGACACATACGCAACAGCAACGACGACGAACGAAAAACACTCCCTCCTTAGCTTAATAAGGAGTAAATTATCCGCAGAGGCATACGACGTATACAGATACAATCAAATCTCAGATTGGCCTGAGTTAAAATCGCTATTGGTCCAAACTTTCGAAGTCAAAACCCCTAGGTCCACACTACAATCTCAATTGACTAACTCCAGACAAAGAAGAGAAGAAAGTGCAAAAGACTTTTTGCAGAGATTAAATACAACACTGTCCAAGCTAAATGAAGCAACACATTCCTATACAACGGACAAGGTGCTCCTACGGTCTTTGTTAAGAGATAATGAGTGTCAGGCTGTGAGAGCAATTGAAGATGGGTTATCCAATCCACAATTACAGACCTTGGCTAAGGTACATTCCGATAAATCCTTTTCTGCTTTAAAATCACACATCTTGGAGCATGCATCACGTTTAGAGCACAAACAACTTGTTTCCCATGCACAAAACAAGATTAATCAAACTCCATCTGCGCAAACAATAAATTCAAATCTTCGTTGCTTCAAATGTAATAGACTGGGGCATGCTGCATCAAGTTGCCCAGTCATAGAACGCACCACGCAAAATTTCAATGCAGTTCCAAAGCTAAACCCCCAATTGCAACGTCCTCCAGATTTTAAGAATGCTACATCTCCGTCACAGGTCCCTAGTTGTCGATATTGCCATCGGATGGGCCATTCTATTGAAGAATGCAGGACAAGAGCTGCAAATAATTCCCGATTTAACGACAATCAAGAGAATCGGAATAATTTCCAAAAAGAAAAAACAGTTCCGCAAACAAGCACGGCTGATAGACAGCCACAAAACAGGAACTGGCAGCAGCCAGTATTCCGAGAAATTCGAACTCCATCGCCGAGATATAATAATGCCAATATCTCGGCTAAATCGCCATCTCCAAAGAGGAGAAATAGCAATAGTCCATCGGCATCCAGGCAGGGAAACTGGATGCAGCGGGGGGTCTCATTCGGCAACCCCTCGCATATAGAAACTACAGCACAAGTCCACAGGAATCCCGAAACAATATCGACACAGTCAGAACAAAATTGATACGTATCCCCATCCAAGTAAATAATAATTCTTTAACAATTTCTTTACCTGTCGATATCTGCTCTGCTCCAAAACTTACATTTTTAATTGATACTGGAGCAGAGATCAGCCTAATTAAACACCATCCATTGAAGCCAGATAGCATCTGCTACAGAGATGCTGTCTGCAATATAAACACATTATTCACAGAGTCCACTTCTACGGAAGGGCTCATCTTTGCTAAATTGAATTTAGAATCTTCGAATAATAATAACTCCATTCTAGAACACCCATTTCAAATAGTGGGAAATAACTCCATCCTCTCATACGATGGCCTGCTTGGTCATGACTTTTTATCTCGATACAATGCTAGTATCGATTATAAAAATAAATACATTTCTTTAGAAATAAACAATTCAAATGAATCTTATCCGTATGAGCAATATTACTCCAATTACCCATATGTTTATTTGAAAAGCGAAGACCCAGAAAAGAGGTCTCAAACAAAAAGTCTATTATATACGGAGATAACATTCTCCGATATAAATACTAATACAAATCTATCTCCATCTATAGCCAGAAAAAAGGCTGAATTAAATAAAAATCAATCTCCATCCAAAGCTTCACAAGATACGAAGCAAGAACGTAAAAGTATATCTCCATCAATAGCCACACAGGAGGCTGTAGCTAGTAAAGTTCTATCTCCTTCATCAATAAATTCACAAAATGTGAATTCCAGAAATAAATCAAAAAAGAAGTCAAAGAATTTCAATAAAGTTTTATCTCCTTCAAATTCTATCGAGTCGGAATCATCGAATAACTTCCAAATTCCACAAAAGTTGGAATCATATCGCCTTCCTACTAATCATCCAAAAGAATCGGATCACTTAAAAAAAGTCAAGATTCCGGCTCGATCAGAGTTCATCATTGAAATTCCAACTTCTTCTATTCAAAATCAATCGGTCTGTTTCAGGAAGGAAATAAGGCCAGGTTTGTTTCTTGGAAATTCGATAGTCGAACCAGTCAACGGTATGGCAAAAGTCCTAATCCTCAATACAAATGAGGAGGACGCCGATCTGGGCCCTTACGAGGTGAACCCAGTTTACCAAGACTTGGACAACTTTGTGGTCATCTCAACAGACTCTGAAAGAGATCCGATTAAGGGCAGAATAAATAAACTGCATAACCTTATAAAATTGGATCACTGTAATTCAGAGGAATCTGAGAGTATTCGCAATATCTGTAGGGAATTCAACGATCTCTTCTTCATAGAAGGGGACTTCCTTTCATATACAGATGCGATTACCCACAAAATCGAGACACTCCAAGACAAACCACCAATCTATACTAAGCCTTATCGACTTCCTGAAGCAAGCCGAACTGAAATAAACCGGCAAATACAGGAGATGCTTGAGTCAGACATCATCAGACCTTCACATAGTCCCTGGAATTCTCCACTCCTCCTGGTTCCCAAAAAACCGGATGAGAATGGAAACAAAAAGTGGCGAGTAGTGGTAGACTTTCGTCGTATTAACGACATTACTATTGGCGATGCGTACCCACTGCCTAATATCACTGATATATTAGACCAGTTGGGGAAGTCGAAATATTTTACCACACTCGACTTAGCCAGTGGATTTCACCAGATAAGAATGGACCCGAAGGACAGGGAGAAAACTGCCTTTAGCACACCCTATGGCCACTACGAATACAATCGTATGCCATTTGGTTTAAAAGGAGCCCCTCCTACTTTTCAGCGAGCCATGAATAATGTCTTATCTGGCCTTCAAGGCATATATTGCTTCGTATACATGGACGATATTGTAGTCCATGGATACAATCTCAAAGACCACAATTCCAGACTCACAGCAGTATTCAGCCGTCTCCGAAATTTTAATTTGAAACTCCAACCCGACAAGTGCCATTTCCTAAGAAAGGAAATTATGTATTTAGGGCACATAATTACAGAAAACGGAGTCAAACCAGACCCTACAAAAATAAAATCAGTTCAGTCATATCCCAGACCCAAGAAGGAAAAAGACATCAAAGCCTTCCTTGGTTTCGTCGGCTATTATCGCCGCTTTATACCCAACTTTTCAAAGATTGCGAAGCCCCTTACGAATCTTTTAAAAAAAGATACGCCTTTCAAGTTCGACGCAATCTGCGACGAGGCATTTTGCGAATTGCGAAATAAATTAATTTCAGCACCAATTTTATCATATCCCAATTTTGACAAAGAATTTTTTGTCACCTCCGATGCCAGTGACTACGCCATCGGAGCAGTACTTTCACAAGTTGATGATCAAGGAGATCATCCAATCGCCTACGTGAGCCGAGTTCTCAATGGTGCGGAAACTCGTTACTCAACAATTGAAAAGGAGCTCTTAGCTATCGTGTTCGCAGTTGAGCAATTCAGACCATACGTTTATGGCAGACAGTTTACAATTATAACTGACCATAAACCATTAGCATGGCTCATGAATCTAAAAGACCACTCCTCAAGACTGATGAGATGGAGAATACGCCTTGAGGAATATGACTACAAGATAGTCCACAAATCAGGTAAGCTCAACACAAATGCAGATGCTCTCAGTAGAGCAATTCCGGAAAAATCTGAACATTCTGCAGAACCAACAACCTTCGTAAATGTGGTAACTAGAAATCAAGCCAGAACTCAGGCGAATATAAATACTCCCAACGCAAGTGTAACTACTCCAAACCCAACCCCATCACCTGTAAACAATTCCTCAGTCATAATAACCGAGACAAATTTTCCTCTCCTACTAACTAAGTATGCGAACCCTAAATTTTTCATCTTGCCAATGCAAGATACAGAACTTGAAAGAGTTTTGGATTCGAAACTCAAATTTTCTGATAAATCTTCATCTCTAGGAAAGGAACTGAACTTCTTCAAGAAAAAAGACTCAACTGTAATCATATCAAAAATTAATTTACCTTGTCGATCCCAAAGAGATAGATCAGACATCGAAAAGGTTTTAACTGAAATCTGCTCATACACAGAAGCAAATCAGTTAAAACAAATAAATATCTCCTTCCCTATATTAGATCCACAGACTCTAATAATTATTAAAAACGCTTTTACCCAGATCTTCGCTAATAAACAAATAGACATCAAACTCCATCAAGATTCGATTAGATATTTATCCGACATTAACGAGATTGAACAAGTCTTAAAGGATTTTCATTCACTACCGACGGGAGGCCACCAAGGCGTTTCCCGCACAATAAAAAGAATCAAAAAACAATTCTACTGGCCTGGCATGTCAGACGACGTGGTCAAATATGTAAGGAAATGTAAACTTTGTCAGGTAAACAAAGTATCCAGAAATCCAAAAATTCCAATGAAAATCTCGAGCATTAGCTCCAAGCCTTTCGAAAGAGTGTACCTAGATGTTGTAGGACCTCTCCCAATATCACATTCTGGAAATAAATATCTCCTTACATTTCAAGACGACCTTTCAAAATTTTCTGAGGCTATTCCCATAGTCGACACCGAGTCTAAGACATTAGCGGAAACCTTCACGACAACAATAGTTTGTCGACATGGTATTCCAGAAAGTATCCTCACAGATCAGGGTTCTAACCTCATAAGTGGCATGTTCGCCGAGGTATCTAAGTTGCTGAGAATTAAAAGGCTCAAAACTACTCCATATCACCCTCAGACAAATGGTGCATTGGAAAGAAGTCACAAAACCTTAGCAGAATATCTCCGATCTTATGTAGCAAAAGATCCACAAGACTGGGATACATGGATTCCTTTTGCCATGTTTGCATACAACACCACCCCTCATTCGAGTACTAACTATACTCCACGCGAACTCCTATACGGATTCCCAGCCGAAATCCCAAATAATTTAAAATCGTCTCCAATCGTTTGCTATAATTATGACAATTATGCAAACGAGTTAAAAGCGCGTCTACAGCATAGCTTCAAAATAGCTAAGGACATAGCCATGGCAAACAAAGAAAAATCAAAAGTGCAATACGACAAAAGCTCCGTCCAAAAATCCTTTATAATAGGCGATAAAGTCCTACTCAAGAGCAGAGTTCGAGAGAACAAATTCTCACCACTATGGTCAGGTCCGTATGAGATATTGGAGATCAATTCCCCCGAAAATTCCACCATAAAAATCAACAATAAAAATAAAAGAGTCCATAATAATGACTTGAAACTTTTCAAAGATTAATACCAGTAACTTCGTCCTCCCCAAAAATCATTCCAAATGATTAATACAGTATCATCTTCCAGGTTTCCAAAATGATGCATACAGCATTCATTTTGATTTTCATCCCTTTCGTCTACGGCTCAGGAATAGAAGTCAATCAGCTAAATGCTACTGCAGGCATTTATTTCGAGGAAATTGGCAGAGCCAATCTGTATACCAACGAATGGAAAATCGTCACTTACTACGACTTGGAAAATTTTAAATCCGAATTCAGGAATATACAGTTCATCGCACAACAAATAACAACAACTTGTCAGAGGCTTGGTAAAAATTCAGCGATGGCCCACACCTGTAATGGTACGTTGCTACAAATCAATCTTATTATGGCAAATATAGAGTATAGGAATATGTTACTTATAACTAAAAATAGGAAACAAAGAGCACTATTTAATGCAATAGGCTCAATATCTAAAGCTCTTTTTGGCACATTGGACGAAGATGATGCCAAAGTTTATGATGAACAAATTCGTAGCCTCACCCTTAACCAAAATTCCCTTCTATCACTTATGAAAAGCCAAACTGCGATAGTCGAAGCAACTGCAAGTATTTTCAACAAAACTAAAACCGCAATTGAAAAGGAATTCCTAGTCATGCATAAAAAATTGATATCGGTACAGATAGCCGCTTCATCATTGGAAAATAGAACACTTGATAACAAGCTATCGATCGAACTCGAATCACTTATTTCCCTAGTTTCGTTAATGGCATTCAGATACCAGAACACTCAGACAGAGATAATAGACATCCTAACAGATTCAAGACACGGAAAATTTCATCCTACACTTATATCACCTAGACAAATTGAAGCACTTTTATTGAACATCAGGCAGGAATTACCAAATTCAATAATGTTTCCTATCAACTCCAGAGAAAATATTATTACACAGATATACAAATTAAGTACAATAGCCGCAAATACCTTCAACAATAAAATAATTATAGAGCTCAGAATTCCCCTTCCTTTCAAGGAACCATATCAAATTTTTAAAGCAATGCCATTACCTACACCCCTCAACGGATCTTTCGTGTACATTAACCCATTAAAGGAATATATCCTTATAGACTACAATCGTGAACATTATGTCGAATTAACACAACATGATATTCATAATTGCGCAACGTTGGACCAAATGCATTTTTATTGCAAAATTTCATCCCCCATCCTGAACTCAAATTCAAAAATAAACCAATGTGAGGTAAATCTGATAAAAAAGGAACCGATCCTATCAAAATGTAAAATCCTTACATTAGAACAGAATTACTATTGGATGCAGTTGTCGCAGCAGAACGCTTGGCTTTTCTCCCTAAAAGATCCGCTCCATATAGATATAATTTGTGATAATTCCATTAGCTCACAAACCCTGCACGGAACAGGAACAATGTATATCTATCCCGGTTGTTACGTACGAAGCAAAGAATTCATCTTGCACGGACATAATGTAAAAATATCCAAATTTAATTCAAAATTCATCCCATCAATTAACATTTCCACTATACTGTGGAATATGACGTTTTCCGCTATGGAAACGCATATAGAAAGAAATACCTTAAACATTATGAATAACATAGATCTAGAAAAACTTCTAGAATCCATCCATTCACAAAAATAGCAGGAATTGATTCCGCTTAATCCAATAAACAATCATCATATACACCACTATGCACTATCATACCTGACAATCACTTTAATCATAGCTATTATCGGTGCCTATCTGTATATCAAATACACTAAAACAACCCGTGAATCTAAAAATATACTTCCAGAACAGGAACTGGAAGATATGCCTACTCCTGCACCAAGGGAAATAAAGTTTAATATAACTCCTGCTCCCAACAGGAAAACTGCAGAGGGTTTCTCCAATTGATGTTATAATATATTTTATATATATACTCTATATATGCGTACATCCAGCAAGGTAGCTGCAATAATTACAAATCAAACAGAAAAACGGACACAGTAAGCTCTCCTTCCCAGTTTTTATCGTCCTCAATAAAAATCATCTTCATCCTAAACATTTTTTTTTTGTAAACAATTTAGGAGCAAAATAATATCTCACGTCCTTTCGATGAATATTTGTATATATATATGTGTAGTTCTGTATAAAGAAAAATAAACAACTAATAATAGGAAAAAATAAAGATCTATAAGTGTAAGTAAAATAAATAAGTAAATAAGGTAAATGTGAGTAGCTGTAAAACTACCAAACATTTAGGTATAATTACAATTTTAATATTATTCATTTTCTTTTATACTATCTTAGAAACTTTAAATATAACAAATAAAAAGATATTATAAGAAAACAAAGAAAAACTACAAAATAAAAGTAAAACAAATAATGCCAGAGAATAATTCACTTTTTTAAAATGAGTATTAATTTCAATATAAATAAAAAAAAAAAAGAAAAAGAGAGAAGTAAGAATAAGATGGGCAAATGGTAATTATATACATATCTATATATATTAACAATTACTCAAAATAATGAGGTAATTGAGACACTACCTCTAGCATTTAGATATAACCAAATATCCTTTATAACACCGCCTTTGGCATTTTATATTCTCTAATGTTATGTAAGTAAATAAATATTTATATAGAAAATAAATGCAAAAGAGCAAAACAGCGACCACCACCACTCCGCAAACGCAAACATAAAAACAGACAGGTAGAGAAAAAATAATAACATCAAAAACTCACATTGTTGCGACCGTTTAAACTTTATTAAGCTTGATTAATACATTAGATTATTACGAAATTTTTTTTTTTTTCAAACAACATTTAATTCGAATCTATTCCCAAACGGGTGAAAGAGGACGATGTAGGGCGGACGGCGCCGGCTCATCATCAGATAGGTAAACGGACCATCCAATTAGCACCAAGTTGGCTCCTAAACAAATTAATAATTAATAGCGAAATTTTTTTTTTTAATGAACAATTGAACTTACCCAGTGCTCTGAGCCCCATCTCATATTGGGGCCACAATGAGAACGAGAACGGATGGTACCGAGCAGCCTGTGGTTCACTGCCCCAAACAGTTACTGGACAAAGAAAACGTAAAAAAATAGGTCCTGTCCAGCGCGGCCATATAGATTCAACATATACCCCAGTAATAAAAACAACGTAATATTGGGGAGCACTATATTGCTCCCGAGATAAATTCAACACAAAAATCATTTTGGATGTGATCAAGCATACACAATTGCTCGTCATCTGTGACGAGTAAAAATGCATGCACAGCGTTTTCTAATCTAAATCTTAAAGCCACAGCCAACAATCAGTCAGTATTCAACATATTTTATCTTGAAATTTATTTTTTTTTCTTTCTCTCTCTCTTGCACTCTCTTATAAAAACTCTTTCCGATATTGTTCTATCTATTCAATCAGCGCATAACATCCAAAGGGCATGAGAAATTATAAACAGTGCACCCAATCGAAAACATATAATAGAGATGTACAAGGAAATGGATTGCGTGCGGAGCGGTGAGGTGGATTCGTTGATAAAGAGAAATTTGCCGATCGCTCTTTAATATGAATATAATAAATTAATTATAAATGACCATTTTGATAAATTTTAGCAACACTAGGATCATTAAGAAGAAGAAGGAACGAACAGAAGGGAGTATATGTATATACCAACTATGCTCCAAAATTATAAATCCTTTAAAACTATGTACACTCTAACATCTCTTTCTTAGTTTAATTATCTCCATTAACTTCCTCATACATCCTTACTTTAAATATTATATAGAAAATCCGTAATTTAGAATTTCCATTAAGTATGCGAAAATAAACAAAATTTTTTTTTTATATATACTGTAGTTACATATAATGGTCTACTAAAAAATGGAAGAAAGTTTTCTTTTCAAAAAGAATAAAACTTTCTTTTTCCCAGGGGGGAGGGATGTTGTGACTCAGGTGCCCGAATCACAACCATAAGGTCAACACATCAATATATCGTCCTATACAATATATTGATGTATTGCTAGTTGACCCTGAAAAAAAAAAAAATAATATAATAAGAACAAAATTTATTTGATTTAAATTTAAACATTCCAAGTGCACTTAAAATGCACCTGCGTGTTGTAACAAAATGCAATTTAGCATAAATTGCATTTTGTTATCAGACACACATCCATCTGCACGGTATACTTACCTACATACAGTGCAAATCATATTTCATTTTCTTCGTGCATATGATAATGCACATAGAATAAATTGCATTCTCTCACGTACGATCTTGGATCGTCGTGAGAAAGCAAAAAGAAGAGCACGAAAGTTTTTTGCAAAAAATATGTGGGTACCTGGGGGCAGCAAGCCCAATCCTCGAGGCAGTCGTTTTTTTCACCCGTCTAGTGGTCGTCTCGTTAATTTGAATTAAAATTAAAAGTATAGAAAAGTGTTCATTAAAGTTATAATAAAGTTTATATCTAAATCTTCTGAAAATAATTACTAATTACAAAAAAAGCAAATTTTCACATTGTTGTAAAGTGTTGATTTAATTACAATAAATCAGTTCTTAAAAATTGTTAAAAACGTTAGCTGAAATCGCTAAAATAAGTTTTGTGTGGAATTATTTAGTTAAAACCTATGCCCACTCTCTCCCCCAGGAGCACGGAGTGCGCAAAATACAACAATGCCAGTTGATAGGAAACTTGATCCTGCATAATTTAGAAAACTTTTTTACAGGAAAATTTTCCAGAAAAGTCGAAAAATTCTGGAAAAATTTTTCGGAAAAATCGGAAAACTCTGCATTTTTCCTGAATCGGATTTATCACTAATCAAATTTGTACCAAATTTTCAAATGATTTTTCCCGATTTTCCGGGTTTTCCATAGAAATTTCCGGCTCAAATTTTGACAGATTCAATTGTCACGCGACATGAATCTGTGTGCCAAATTTCAGCTCGCTGTGGTGACGAAAAGTATGTCTACGAGAGTGTCGAAAATGGTAAAAAAGAAATATATAAATAAATATACAGACAGACAAATTCTTGTACGAGTTAAAGGGACGGGCGGGCCTAAAAAAAATGTAGCATAAAATTCAAATACAGTAAATAAAAATTGATTCAAAAACCAATTCTATTGTTATAATCACTCTGTACTAAAGCGTTACTAAGAAGAATTAACGATGATACTATCAGCTATATTTGCATAAAACAAAATTTGCTCAGTTGTTTGTTAGTAGTAACTTTAACTGCATTGTACTGCTGTGAATCACCCAACTGACGTATGTGCACGGCTTTGTTATGCGTACTGACTTAAAAATCTTATGATTCTTAGCTGTTAAACTTTCATGCTGCTCCCAGATAGATCAAAATCTTTTAACTTAGGTTTTTTCTTACGGATAGTGCCAATAAATCGAAACTTGTCAGAGGTACTCCGGAGTTTTATCTCTATAGCTGAAGACTTAACATATTTAGATGGCGATTGCTTATTTTTTATCCTAAATACTATAACGATATTAGATGCCGGCAAATCAGAAACTGTAGCGACTCTATGGATAATTTCAGTGACGTTTTCCTGAGGCAAAACTGGAACACCTAAAAGAAATATATCGGCAGAACTTGTTGATTGTTCAATTTTATCGACGTGAAGCGAAGAAACTTAAGCATTCAATTCCTTTAAACTGGTAGAAAAATTGAGTTTTAATGCATTGATTTCAACAATAAATCTCCGCTACACCTCTGTAAATTTTTTATACAAATGCTGCTTCATGGTTTCAACGCACTTATCCAATTCTTCACAGGTAACCGGATTATCAGACGCAGAAGTACACGATGCTCTAGGCATAACCCCAGCTATAGCTATAAAGCGTTTATGTAAAGGGAAAAATAACAATGTTGCAATAAAACTGCTGTAAGTTGTTATGTACTATTAACAAAGGAAATTACAGTGCGTTTAGAAAAACAAGAACTGTTCTTCGTCTATTGGACTGAAAGACTTTCAAGTACAATATGGTGCATTGCCCCGAAAAACTTAAGTTTCAGGATGATGTCTTCAATTTAATTGATTCAACTTTAGTAATATTACATTAAAGTAAATTCTGTCATTGTAATTTAATCCATTAATCAGATTAATAATGAAATAAATTGAAAATCATAAAAAATAATTGAAGAATTCGTGATCTGAAAAGCCATTTGTTTAGTTTTTCTCAATTTTAAGCGGTTTCTTCAAAAATAAACCATCAACATATAAGACCATTTTAAAGTAGACATTTCAACGGGTAAAATGAGCCCAGATAAAATATTTAAATCGAAAAAACACCAATAAAATTTTCCATGGAAGATTTTGGTTTTTTTTTCGAGCATTGTAAATATATCGCAAACTACATGTTTCCCAGAATCCAGAAAAATTGTGCTTATTCAGTGCAAAAATAACGGTATACTTGAACAAAAATTCATGTAATTTGAGTTATTTTTACGAGAGAGAATAAAAAACTGAAAAATCGGTTTTCTGCCATTTTATCGAAAAATTGGAGGTTATGTTGAAAATGACTTATATGAAAGTGTTAGATATTTTTATGATCTATAACTTTCGCGAATTACAATTGCTTACGTATACATTAAATTCATTAGTTTCTTTCATTACTTCTGTTTACGTACTTTCTATTCTGATTCAGTGACCATTATGAATGTACACACGGTGATTCATATTACATAAGCGGTTCTTATTTACTTGAATAATATCGTTCTGATAGTGGGTCACCATTGATTTGAATGATAGTAGGTCACCGTTGATTTGGATGAAGGTTTTGGTGTAATGATCGTGATGTCATTATGATGAGATTAAATGTGATCACTATTGAGATCACTACACTAGGCATACAAAAAGTATCTTTTCTGAATAAATTTTTAATACTACTAGTTCCTCAACTTGACAACTCTGTCTCCAAATCGTAGTTTTAGTATTTACCTCACTTCTTCAAATGCAAAAGGGTGAATAGGGGTGCCAAGCCAATGCAAATATTGAAAAAAACATGGTGGATTATCTTTTCAGTTTATAATATTATTATATATTATTTTCTAGCGCTTCCTGCAACGATCGACTTGGGACTTTAAGTTCGGTCATACTTAAAGCCAACCAATTTGGATTTGTGCTATAGATTTGTAATTTTCATTTCCATAGAAGGGTTCGTCCTAAGGAAAAGTTATTTCTATGAATAAAGAATGAAATAAATAGAACACAAATTTCTCCAGTACTGAAGTCTGATTTAATCATTCAGAAAATGCAGCAATTTTTCATTTGCCAAATGATTGCTTTGAGGCCAACCCGATTGCCTTGCTATGCAAGATTTCAGCAGTTGAACTGTTTACAAGGTACAATTTTCGTTGTGATTGCTTAAAGGCAGTGATATATCAATCACGAACAGCTGCAAAATTGATAAACTAACCTCGCCTTTAACTTTTAAGGTATCAGATGATTCATGCCGAAAAATACTATCAATTTAAAAAATTTATAACAAAAAAGATTGTTGCTAAGACTGCAACTGCAAACGATGAAAGTACAAGGACTTAATACTCTTCAATACCGCTGTTTCTTGTTTGCCTGGATAACATTCAAAGTAGTTGGCCAATAATGATTTCGAGGCAGCAGACCACAAACAATAATTTCTTTGGCTGTGCAACTATCAGGTTATAATATAGCGTAGGAAGGTGAATAGCGTGCCCGCTTTCACCTCCTACTGACAGTTCTGCTCTAATTTTATATCGTTATCGACAAAAGGATGATAAAATTGCAACAATATCTTTGTTAAAAAGATACGCATCATTTTTCTCAGCTCAGCTGGGTTGTTCTATTGTTGTTACTATATTTATGTTTGCAAATCATAATTTTTTTAAAAATTTTTCATTATTAACGGCATTAACATGTAACCATCTTTGGGAAATTTAGCTAGAATGATAGAAATTATTTAGCGACAACTTTTTCGTATATGAGTTTAGGAAATAAGACTGTAGATATTTTAATCTATCTTTTTTCTTAAGAAATAATAAGAGAAATCACAGTAGCTAATACAAGCAACACATAAAGAAGAAATAAATGCTCTTCGTTGAACCATTGCCTAAGGGTGTCAAATTTAGATAAAATTACTTTCAGTTTGAAAACTCAATCAACTAAATTTTAGTAATTAAAGGAATGGTGAACTTTGGTGTTTAATTCATAGAATAAAAGTCGTAAGAATCAATTGACCGCTTCTTTTGAAACTTTATCGATTAAAACTTTGGAATGCAGTCAGTCTTACAGGAAAAATTTACTAAGTTAATCGAATTTCAGTGAAACACAATCGAATATTAAACTTTTCTTCAAATGGTTGGTTTCTAAGATTCTGAATAGTACTTTCATTATTGATCCTGTAGATAACTCTTTCAAAGTCAAATATATTCTAACACGTCTTTTATTTGACTGGGAAGAATTTGTTTAACTGTAATGTTGACTCTAATGTAAACTTTACCATACAAACCGTGTGCGAAAAAAATTTAAGTAAATTGTTAAATACTTATTGACTATTCACAGACTTCACATGGCAGAAGACTTATTGATCACAAATTAAATTTCTATAATTCCCACTTAAGTAGTTTATACTAAGTATATTAAAGATTCATTGATTGTACTTCTTGATACTTGTTTTGATTTGTATTCTATAGATTGAATAATGTCTACGTGCATAACAATTTTATTTATATGCTTGTAAATAAATTCTTTTGATCAAAAGAATTTATCAATTTTCATGGGCGAGCACAGTATAGTAGAAATCACGTAGAGACAAAACACGCTATTGTCCGATTAGCAAAAAAAAATAAATTTTTAGTAAATGTACCATCCTTATTAAGTCATGTTTCTGAATATTATCCATACCTAAAAACTCGAATGAAAGCAGCTTTTTTAGGATATTGCAGAGGGACAACGCTACATTTTATATATACCGAACATTGTATGCTTTATGTGGTTGGACTGAAACCGAAAATCGCATATTGAATATCATTGAACTACGTTTTCACTGGACATTAAACTACGTTTCTACTTGACAGTTATTTCTGACACAAATGTGTCCAGTTATTGAAAGAGGAGAGTTCATTGGATAGAAATTGTTGACAGCAGATCACAAATTGGTCAGTACGTGAAGCTGTAATCAACTATCCAAAATTACTAGAGAAAACAATTTTTTTGAGGTCCGATCTCAGACATGAACTGAGCTGAAATCATCAGTAGAAATGCGAATTTCAAGAAGAAGTTTTCTGTGGCAATAATTATAATAAATTTATTTAACTACAATTAAAAAGCTACAATTGGATGGTACCCTAAATAAATGACTATTTGTAATTTCGTATTGTCACCCTTCAAGTCAAAGTTTTATTGTTGAAGTGGTTTTCAGCATACAGTTCATGTGACAGGATTTTATATTCTGAAGAACTTTTCACAGTATACGCAAAAGAGCCCAATTTTTGTATGGCATCACCCAGAGGGGTTGCAAGGATTTCATTAATTTTTGAAATTGTATTTACCATGAAACACCTTGATCTCAGGCAATATCAAAATATGTAGTGAAAACGAAATTTTTGTATAGCAACCCTACCAAGGAGCTACCCAATTGGTCCCATTTTCGAACTTCAATTTGCATTTTTGTAAAAAGAGGCCCGTGCCCAAAAATTCATCTCACTAAGTATGCGCGTTCTCGAGTTATCGTGCAGACAGACAGACGGAGAGGCGGACGACATGCAAAAATCAAAGTAACTTTTAATATTATGCGTAGATGTCCAATCCATTTTGCTCATTATTTCTATGCGTTACAAACGGAATGGAAAATTTAGCATACCCTATTCATCAAGGGTAAAAAAGAATCAGTTAGTGTGGATGAAAAAGTGAATTTCTATGAGATGTGAAAATGGTACATACAATCTTTCATTAACAGAACTGAAAATAACGGATCATGTACAGTTTGAATTTTTTTTAGAAATATGAATTCAAAAAGTGAGCCCATTTTGGCAGCCTAAACTTTACCCATTTTAACTTTGCTAGATACACTGTCGACACAAACTGCGAAAAGCAGCAAGTTACACTACTTCTAATAGTTCTATCCGTCATTTATTGATGGTCGTTTAATCAAGTATTCCCACTTGAGACGCCTTAAGGCCTATTCACACTATCCACCAGCCATCACAGTCAACCGTTGATCCAAATATACTGCAATTAACTTGAATCGAACCATTCGCACTATGCGTTACCGTCACATCATATCACGACAGTTACCTTCAGGAAAACATATGCCGCCAAATTGTCGATAATGAGACGTCATGGCTCAGTGTGAATATATGTGTCCAGTATTACTCTGAGTTTTCATACGATGGAGTAAAAAACGAAAGATGACGGTCTACTGTGAACGCAATGAAAATTAACAGGTAGGTGATTGACAGTTGACTGGCGGAAGCTTGATGGATGGCGTAAATATTCCTTTAGCTGCCTCTGCCATCTCTGTTGGACTGATCGTAGTTTAGACGGGTACTGTCTGAGATACGTATTTTCTGCAATAATTATGAAGTGAAAACGTAGCTTTAGGGTACCGTAATTGTTTGCTTATAATAACACTCTTGATTTCCTGGATGGAACAGATGTGTTGGCTTGATGTAAGCACTTCCCACTGCCATTTAATATCTCTAAAACTAGGATAGAACATACATATGTCTTTCATTGAAACTGCAGCTCAGTATACACATTCACATTTATTAGCTTTCGCGAACCGACCAACCAACAAATCACTCCCCCTATTTTGAAACGCGAAGTGACCCCGATTGTGAATAGAAATCTACTCCACGAGCTTATCTTTAAGTAGGTGCCCCAGTACCTACCTTATATCTCGATCAAAAGTGCTTATTATGTACTTCCGCCCTAATAAATTATTTGTTTGGATAAACTCCGTTGGACGATGACTTAAAGATTTCTTTAATCCCTTGATATTCATCTCAAGCCAGCGTGAATCTGCCTGCATGCAGTTGTAAATGATACCATAAAAACCCGCTGATAGGTGTTTTTTGTAAGTAAGCCATGATCGTTTCCCTATATACTATGTGAAAATTTTATCATATGATTATGATTATAAATATATAATATGTATGTACATGCATTCTACATACATATCGCATTCTTCTAACTGTATGTAAGATTTGTTGTGTGCTTTTTTTTATAGATTTAAATGACAAATTTTGCTGAAGGCATTTTACTATCAAAACGACTTGGGTTGAAATTCAAAACTTTTGTTCTTCCCAATTGTGTTTAAGTTTTGTATGGGAGAAAGGGCTTCAGCTCGCACCTCAACTCCCTCAAGAAGGACTGCAATATAGCATTTATATCATCTATTAATATTGCGTCACCTTCTCTAGGAATTATAATGAATATCGTCTAAGCCTAACTCCTCTGCTTCATTAATTAAAGCATAACATTGCAATATTGAGATGTCTTGCAATTTGATACGCAAATATGCGGTAAAAATAATCGAAAACAGTGATCAACTAATGATACTGAAACTGAATTCATTTGTGAGGATCTTACCGATGCGACGAGATCCCTAAAGTTAAATGATGGAACGGACAGCATACGTTTTCGTTGAAGTTGATTCCAAACTGATCTGTATTGACATCCAGCTGTTGTATGGAACGCAAATATTTATATTGTAAATAGTTTGCGATCGCTACCTAATAGCGATCCATTAGCAATGAGCTACCCAGTTGATTCTGTCTCTGCTTTTAAACTCTTTCTGATCACCCGTGGCACTTAAAGTGAAATTTATGTAATTGGCGGCGCTTTGAATTTTTCTAGTATGTAGAAGAACGGGCAGCAGAATCTACTGCCTCCGATTGGCTTCATTCAACGCAGTAAACTTTAGGTTTTACAATGGGCTAAGTAATATTTTACCAGACCTAAAGAAAACTGTAAAAAGTCGTCTGTCTACCGAAGGTGTTGCATTCCAGAGAGTAGATACAGCCTAGATACATATTCCTGTACGTACATATGTATATGCTGGAAATTACAGACAGTCGGAAATATGGAGTGGATAAAAAATTCGGTGTAAAAAGTTGCTCCATAACTTGAACCAAATGTGCTCAGATATAATTCGATATGGATTTAAAAATCTAATAGCTTACAAAAGAATCTCTATAAGTTTGAAATTTATCAAGCAACCAGACCTTTGTACTATTGATTGAGGCAGAGTACACCCGATTTAAATGAGATTTTTCTATATAATAGGGCGTTTTCACTACATGGTAGTCACGTAATTTCGCTGCTTCAGCGTGATTTCGACGAAATCACCTCGAAATCACGTAATTTCCAGTAGAAAATTTTTAATCAAAATCATCTAATTTTTGCGTAATTTCAATTAAATTACGAAATTTTGCCCGAACGCGCCAATTTTCGGTTTCCACATTTTTCAAACTGTATCATCTGACATTCTTTGCATACATTTGTCAATAAATTTTTAAGGAAGAAATTTAAAATTAAATTTAAATATTATATTAATGTTGCTGACGTTTATGTGACAATACATATAGCCTTATAATTACAAAAGTCTCGTTTATGAAATTAATTATTTTACATACCAATTTTGTATTTAAGTGTAGCAGCTGTCAAACGAAATCATCTCGGCGGTAGTGAAAACACCTGACAGTGATTTCGAAATCACTTCATCAAAATTATGTGAATGCGATGTAGTGAAAACGCCCCTATAAGTAGGTAAATCAAAATTGTTTACATATAGAACAATTCCCCGAAAAAGCTCCTCTTCAATTTCAACAAAAGTGTTACTGTACTGTGGTTCGTACCCCACTTTTTTCAAAGCACTTGATTGACTCGAGTGCAATGGAAATTAATTGTTCGGAAACTTTGAAAAATTGTGTGATAGATGGACGCTTTATCTCACATGACGCCTATTCATTTTATTTTACTCAAAGGCAATTAAAAAAAAAAATTGAACTATTTCCCAGCAAGACACGGAAGTTTAATTGATTGCAGTAGAACAGCTGGGTGTCCAGGTCAGTGTCGTAAAACAATTAAATTCAGCTTTTTGCTATTTTCATGCGAATTCAGTTACAGTTTTTATCATACTCGAATCAGAAATGCTGATGAAAGATTTTTCGAGTAGCTGTGATTGATTGATTGATTGATTTTGTTCGGTTTGTATTTGTATAAATATCAGGTGACTTGAAAAGGATTTAATAATTTTCGGTTTGAAATGCGAAAATTACTAGTTAATTGCTCGTAATGAAGAGCTGGAGAAATCAAACTAGACACCACAATCTGGTGGGAATAAGTGAATAAAGGTAGGTGAGATTATTTTGCTGATGATGTCTTTAAAGCACTGCATTTCTCTGATAATGGTTTTGGAGTGATTTGTCTTTTTACTATGCGTCGATTGTTTTTCCTATTTGTCCGAAAATTTAACAAGTTTACAATCTTTTAATTGTATCTACAACAAGAGGAAACTAAGATAAAACAAACTTAAAACTAAATAATAGAAATAAAGAAAACTAAATAGAATCGTAAAAAAAAGTAGAAAATAAAATAAACTGAAAAATTAGAATTAGATAAAACACAGAATATGGGAATAAGAGTGAACAACAAAACATTACAAAAGTAATCTTGTTATAAGTTTTAAGTTTTTTATTAATCTCTGTATAATCTAAACTAAGAAAAGATGCAATGTAATTAAAAAAAAAAGAATCTATTCAGGAGCGTGTTCGGCTCGCGTTATTAGAGTTTATTACCAGAAAGTTATCAACGACCAGTCGATCAACCGAATTTAAGAAAATTCCAATCTAATCTAAATTTGCCTGTGATAACTGAAAAATGGATGAACAAATGCTTTAAGCTTTATAAAAACGTTGGCTGTATATGTCATGTTTGAAATACTGTTTTGTAAAATTTGGTTTTATTAGTAAGAATTGTCTTATAAGAGTGTTTTAGCCTATTCGTAGGCTGAATATAAAAGAAAGGGGGTAGGTGCCGGTTTATATGGTATATACTGAAATTCAGGGTATGTTTATGGCAGAATCAGTATTATTTTTTTTAATTCTCACGAGCCTTTTACTTAAGTTATAAAATAAAAGAAGAAACCGAAAATATTCAAAGGAACATAAAGCAAAATTCAAAGGAAAAGGCAAAATCCAAAACTTATAAATAAAATCCAAAGTGATGACAATTAAAACCAAAATAGATCAAATTAAAATGATAAGAAATAAAAAAAAAAGAAAAACTAATGTAAAAAAATAAAATGAATCCAAATGATAATCCACCTAGTGAAAAAAAGTGTACTACAACTCGTGTAGGCGCAAAAATGAAGTAAACAGCTCGGTGCTATAAAAATAAGTCGTGCAGCAGTACGGTGCTGCAGCGTGTAGCCAATAAGCAAGAGCAACCTGAAGAAATATAAATTGAATTAGATTTCTACTAATTATAATTTATTTAACAGATTGGGCGTCAGAACTTGCCCTTCTAAGGGGACCAATTTCAATACCTCCGGACTTTTTAGGGTAAAGTAATAACACAGTTAATAAAAAAAACACAATATTAAATCGTGTTAAACTCGATTTATTACATTGCCTTTTTTTTACTTGTTGTCCCTTTATTTTCTTTATTGTTTATGTATGGTGTTTATCCCTCACACTATCGTCCGGACGCACTAGGGGGATGTCTGACCTCCAAGAGAAAATATGGGATTGAGTATAACGATACTCAGTGGGTTTGCCTATACTTTGCATTCAAATCACTTCTTTCAGTCTTGGATCAAAAGTCGAACGGCACAATTCAACATTATTGTACAAATAGGAAAAATCTATTACAAGAACGAGTACGGACCAGGTTCCTTACACGATAGTGGCATGAGTCAACGCTAACGTCCAATTAAGATCATATCCTCTGCGATCGAGTACGGACCAGGATCTACCAGCAATATTAGGGATCGAGTACGGACCAGGATCACTCAACAAAGCGGCATAAGTCAACGCTATGTATCATATAGGATCGAGCACGGACCAGGATCCGAAGTTTAATAAGCAAACAAAGGGGAGTGCTTTAGTTATTCAGTATGACCCCGTGAATAATCAAAAGCACTCCCATTTTACTACATTCACACCATTTTTATACTATTCTACTTGCTATATAAACAATTACACATTCATTAATTATACACACAAGCACCATTTTACCACATTTACTCAACCCTTTAAGCACACGATAACCACACATTACATATTTGAGCTAAACTATCTCATTCTATAGGTGTTCAGTCCTCACACATAAATTTAATGCAGCAAATCCCTCGATGTACTCCCAGCTTCACGTTCAATCTACCTAAAATATAAGAAAACATAAACACAAAGTATCGCGTTTCTAAAAGAAATCAACGCAATACTTATCTAATAATTCTGATTTACAATATCAGATTTTGTCCATATAGCCCTCATCATCCTGGACATCTCCGTCTCTAAAACAAAAAATAAAAAAAGGCTCACGAACAACAAATAAATAAAAAATATCAACAAAATTCTCACCAAATTACAGGCACCTCCGTATATTTTTTCTTGTAATGTCATCAAATGACATTATGACAGCCAGCTGTTTTCGCCTCGAATAAAATTCAAGTAAACGTCGCTAGGGCAATACCTCGAGGCGAAACAGATATAACTGGTTACAGCGGCTATATAAAGCCGATGAATTTCAGTAGATGGTGTAATTGTGTACAACACAAAGGCACCTAGAACTCATAAACTAAGTGAATGCCGACGGCATTTTAATTTAAACAATAGTGAGACAAAAAATAGTGAGGAAAAAGACTTGCATGAGGTAAAAATTATAAAAGTGCAGTGATAAAGGACACATATTACCTTTTTGTATAAAGTGAATGTGAAAGTGATAAAAGACACTAAAATGGTCGATCAGGACCAAATTTTCAACGCAGTTAAGGCAAATGTGCGTGACGTTTTTACGACTGGAAACATCTCCAACGTACCTGAAAGCATCATCGAATCTCTTGCAAAAAGAATGTTGCAAGAACGGCAGCAAGCGTCATTGAAAAGCAAAGAGCCCTCAAGTTCATCGAGCTCAACCGACAATATGAGCTCTGAAGATATGTCTGAGGACGAAATAGAGATAAGTACAGACCAGAGCGATTATCAGCAGGTAGAGAATAAGAGGCGAGCGCGGAAAGATCCGCCAAAAACCTCGGAAGCGACGAAAAAGATAAAGGCAGCGGACCCAAGGACTAGCAGCAACTATTACCAGGTGCTGCAAATGGAAAATAGGCATGTTATCCAGCCAAAATCAAAGCAAGTAGAAGTCGCTGAAAAAAAAGGCAAGCAGACCACCACCAATCATCGCCCACGGACTGAACTACAAGGAGTTCAACAGGACACTCAACAGCATGGAGAACAGGCCGAAATTCTTCATCAAAATGGGAGGCGGCAGCAAATGTACAATAAAGCCATTCACCGAAGAAGACAGGTCAAGCCATTTTTAATCTGCTTGGTAGAATCAGAGTAGAGTCCTACATTTTCACCCCCAAAGAAGGACGAAAAACGACTCTTGTTTTGAAAGGATGTCAGCACACCTTCGAAGTGGAAGAAGTCAAGGCAGCTCTTGAAGAACAACTTCAAGGAGTCAAAATAAGAAGCGTAGTCAAACTGGAAACTACCCGCAGCAAGAAATCGGGAAAGGAAATGGATGCCTTTATTATTTCCTTTGATGCTCAATACGCCATTAACGAGATTATGAAGGTGGACTGCTTTCTGGACCAGATCGTGCATTGGGAAAAGCATGTCACCAAAGGAGTGGCACAATGCAAACGGTGTCAGCGCTTCGGACATGTCGCCAGCAATTGCGGCCAACATTATCGCTGTGTAAAATGCGAAAAATTACATGGACCTGGAGAATGTTCCCGTATTAAAAATGATGAGGCAACAAAGCCATATTGCGTCAACTGCCAAAAGGAAGGACACCCAGCGAACTATCGAGGATGCCCCAAATATAAGGAGGTAACTGCTATAAAAAATAAACGGCGGGAACAGCAGAAGCAATGAGAGCTCTTCGCACAGGAATCGGCCAGGAATTACGTCAAGCCAGGTATGACTTTCTCGCAAATATTAAACAATAACAAGTCTACTAACAAAATCAACTACACTAAC
This sequence comes from Dioctria rufipes, assembly GCA_963924295.1. Lineage (NCBI taxonomy): Eukaryota > Metazoa > Arthropoda > Insecta > Diptera > Asilidae > Dioctria > Dioctria rufipes. Next base: position 70,109,010 of record OZ002740.1, on the reverse strand, counting down.
AATCCTAAGTTCCCACAAACCCCAGCGGTACAAAAACCAGTCCCAAGAGTAACACAGGCCCCAAGACTATCACAAAACGAGTCAGATAGCTTCTGCACTCAAGAGGGCAAAATCCCTTTTCGGATGTGATCTATTCACACTCATGGGAAAAATCAATAATTTCATTCCTCAATACAGGAAGCTCACTTCTCTAGCAGAACGCCAAAGTGCTTATCTTCAATTTGCTTTCGGCCTATATCTAGGGAAATAAGTAAATTGATGATAATTGCATTGAATTGCAACTCACTTGTGCGGCATTGTAAAAGAATAGCCCTTAATTCGTTCCTTGCGGAACAAAAACCTAACTTTGTCCTCCTATCAGAGACACACCTAAACCCTCGCCACAAACTAGTCTTTGAGAAATTCTCAACAATCCGTTCTGACAAAACTGACTCAGCCTTGGGTACAGCAATACTAATTCGGGATGGGCTTAAATTCGAAGAAATTAAGCTTAAACCCCTCAGCAACATGGAGTGCAGGGCAGTGAAAGTCTTCCTCGCCTCTCAAGAAACGCTTCTGCTAATCTCCCTGTACAACAGGTGCGGTGCACAGATGGCCCAAATCAGAAGGAATCTTGAGATCCTAAACAATATTTCAAAGGACTTTACCTACACGGTTATTGGAGGAGACTTCAACGCCAGGCATCCCATGTGGAATGACCCTATTGAAAATTCTGCTGGCAAAACTATTGCAAACTGGCTGGACAGAAATCAAGAGAGCCACGATTTCATTGTGGTTTCACCAACTACACAACATTTCCCCGTTCTGGTTCACACATAGACTTTTTCCTCGTCTCTTCAAGCATGATAAGCTTACTACCCCAAATCGCAAACGCCAGCTGCGATACTCATCACGCCTCTTCAGATCACCTAGCTATTGAATTAATTATAAAACTAATATCTCCACTAAACATACTCACCATGGGTTTACGAACATCCTCCACTCTGACTGACGTTGATTGGAATGAATTCCAAGACCGACTAACATCACTCTACCTAGGAAATCTTCCAGCTAACAGTAGAAATCTCTCAAATTCGGAGATAGACTCCCAAATTGAGCTTTTTACCAGCTGCCTTCAGAGGAATATTGATCATTTCTCCCGAACAACCCCGGTAAAAAATTACCAATTCAAGAACCTTCCCACAGGTCTTCAGAATCTATATAAATACAGACAAAAGCTGCGGAAAATTCTCAACCGCATTTATCACAGAACCCTCAATACTCAAAATTCTGGTTATCAGTCCGTCCTTTCTCAAGTCAAGTGCTTATCAGTAATTATAGATGAGCAAACTAAACTGTTCTGCGATGAACAGTTTAGAAAAAGACTTGAGAAAATAAAACCAGGCCCACAGACCTTTGATAATATTAACAAAGTCAGTTCTAGGAAGTCGAAACTCCCTAAAATCATAACCAGCAGCGAAGAAACTCTATCATCTCCACAGGAAAAGTGCGAGGCCTTTGCAACATTTTTCCAAAATACCTTCCAAGATAACTTAAGCCTCAGAGACCCAACCTTCTCTTTTGAAGTAGATAGGTGTGTAAGCACCTTTCTCAGTGCTAACGAATCCATACCACAAACATTTTTCGCTGTGGACAACCCAGCAATCTACCCAGAAGATCAAGACACTTTCACAAACCCCCTCCAACTTTATGTCCTAACTAAAACAATAAATAGCAAAAAATCGAGCGGCATAAAATTTCAAACTCAATCCTCAAAAAGCTACCTCCTATAGCACTCGATTTCCTCGCAACTATTTTTAACAATTGCATAAATAATTGTTACTTCCCGGAAAAATGGAAAGTCTCACGAATTTTCCACATCCCGAAAAAATTGTCGTCTAAAGACATCAAGGAATTTAGACCAATCTCCCTCATCTCAAATTTAGGCAAGCTCTTTGAAAAAGTTATCCACTTACAAATAACAATTACCTGTGAAGAAAAACACATCCACCAAAATTCTCAATTCGGCTTCAAGCCCAAACATTCTACATTCCACCCATTACTAAAATTCCACACGGATGCTACAAGAGCTCTAAACAGAAACGAATGCACGGTCGGGTGCTTTCTCGACGTTGAAAAAGCCTTTGACTCAGTTTGGACGGCAGGGCTAATATACATATTAAACCAATTCGGCTTTGCTTCACACCTAAATAGACTTATCCACAGTTTCCTAACTTCTAGGAAATTTTATGTGGAACTTGACGACCACAAATCTCCGCTCAAAATAATTGCAGCAGGAGTCCCCCAGGGCTCTATACTGGGCCCAATACTCTTCAACCTCTACACCTCAGACCAACCTCAAAACTAAATCGGAACAACGCTACTCTTTGCCGATGACTCCCTCACATACGCCAATCTCGCTGCCCACTCCTGGCAGTCAATAAACTCAACCTACACCTCAGCAAGCTAGCCTCTTATCACAAAAAGTGGGGGATCAAAATTAATGTCCAAAAGTCCGAACTTATCTGTATTCGGAAGCCTAGCACCGGGCGAAACCGCCAAGTCGCTAAATCTAAAAGAATTACGGCAGTATATAATGGAGGAGCAATAAAGCCCACACAAACAGTAAGATATCTAGGAGTAAATTTCCATGAACTCCTACGATTCAATAACCGTGCTAAAGCAACGATTAGCAAAGCCAATTTCGCGTACAGCCTTATAAGCCCTATAATCAATGTCAGGGACGGACTCACAACCCAGACAAAACTACTCATATACAAGCAACTAATAAGGCCTGTCATCACTTATTGCTTTCCCATATGGCACACAATCTCCCCCACATATATGAACCGCCTTAGTAAGCTCGAAAGAAAGATTCTTAGAGCTTGCACAGGACTCCATAGGAGAGCCAACGGAAAATACTACCGCAACGAAGTATTGTACGAGGCAGCCAATATAACGCCTATCAAGGAATATCTGTTCGGTCAAACCGAAAAACAAGTCGAGAAAATCCCTATCCATTCAAACCCACTCATAAACAACTTGCCGGATCTTCTAATACCGGCAAATTTCAAATATCGGTCACCCTTGCTATTGGCTAAATCGGATGCTAGAAACATTTACCTCCGCGAAGGTAGAATAAGTTTATATGACACCAAAGGAGATTACTACAGGGGGTAATTCCAAATAACATCAAGAACCCGGGAATGTCTCTGATGAAACCTGCCAATATAGGAACTTTCCAGTCCTTAGCTTCCTAAAGATCCCAAAACATATCCAATCCTCACTCCCTCCCAGTCCCTCCCAAATTTAACAACAAACTCTTGCGAGAAAGTCATTAACTACAGCTGATGTGGCGCAGCAGCTGTAAGGAAAGAACAAACAACAACACGAGAGGTGATAAAAACCAAACCAAATATCAACAAGAAGAAAAAGCAAAACATCTAATCGAACTGAGGGTCAAAGATAAGCCCCAACGCCCTAAAGAAGACAAAGCTGAATGATGTGAAAAATCATCACACAAAAAGAAGGAAGACAAAGAAGAAATTTGACAGCGTAAAAGCACTTGACTTGACTTGACTGTAGATGGCACCATTCTTTTGGCAGAGTTGATCTGTATCAGAGCTAATCTGAGTAAAAAGAATTGTGCTTCCTACCTTATTTCAGAAGATAATTCTGGTCAGGGTTAACCTGAGTTTCCTTTCACATTATACAGAAGATAATTCTGGTCAGGGATAACCTGAGTTTCCTTTCACATTATACAGAAGATAATTCTGATCAGGGATAACCTGAGTATCCTATAATTACAGAAGATAATTCTGATCAGGGATAACCTGAGCGCCCTATTACTACAGAAGATAATTCTGATCAGGGATAACCTGAGTGTCTCAACTTTCCACAAAAATCATTTTACTTCTGTGTGCCCTCACGCATCACCACAGAAGATAATTCTGATCAGGGATAACCTGAGTGCTTGAACTCTCTAGAAGCTTTTTACTTCCGTGTGCTTAGACGTAGCACCCCTTTGAAGTTTATTTCAGAAAATTTTAGTTGATTCATAGAAGATTAACATTTTGCTTCTTCTTCTTTTTCAGAATAAATAATTCAAGGGTGGCGTATTTTAATCTACTGCGTCTATTTTTTTTTTGAATTGTTGGATTTATTTTTGAATTTTTTGTTATTGGATTTATATTAGTTTGTAGGGTAGTTTTAGATTGAATTGAATTTATGAATTTTGTGATATTAGATTAAGCAAATGAATTTGTACCTTAAGTATTAAATAAAATTTTATATTTGGAATATAAAAAACTGAGTTATCCTCTGAACCGGCTCTCCTCCCTCACGAACGAGACTAGATCTCACCGCCAAGTCGCTAAATCCAAAAGAATTACGGCAGTATATAATGGAGGAGCAATAAAGCCCACACAAACAGTAAGATATCTAGGAGTAAATTTCCATGAACTCCTACGATTCAATAACCGTGCTAAAGCAACGATTAGCAAAGCCAATTTCGCGTGCAGCCGTATAAGCCCTATAATCAATGTCAGGGACGGACTCACAACCCAGACAAAACTACTCATATACAAGCAACTAATAAGGCCTGTCATCACTTATTGCTTTCCCATATGGCACACAATCTCCCCCACATATATGAACCGCCTTAGTAAGCTCGAAAGAAAGATTCTTAAAGCTTGCACAGGACTCCATAGGAGAGCCAACGGAAAATACTACCGCAACGAAGTATTGTACGAGGCAGCCAATATAACTCCTATCAAGGAATATCTGTTCGGTCAAACCGAAAAACAAGTCGAGAAAATCCCTATCCATTCAAACCCACTCATAAACACCTTGCCGGATCTTCTAATACCGGCAAATTTCAAATATCGGTCACCCTTGCTATTGGCTAAATCGGATGCTAGAAACATCTACCTCCGCGAAGGTAGAATAAGTTTATATGACACCAAAGGAGATTACTACAGGGGGTAATTCCAAATAACATCAAGAACCCGGGAATGTCTCTGATGAAACCTGCCAATATAGGAACTTTCCAGTCCTTAACTTCCTAAAGATCCCAAAACATATCCAATCCTCACTCCCTCCCAGTCCCTCCCAAATTTAACAACAAACTCTTGCGAGAAAGTCATTAACTACAGCTGATGTGGCGCAGCAGTGTTACATGCATAAACGAGATGCAAATCATTCTCTATAAAGGAGACACATATTGTACATACATACATATGGCATGCTTGCTTCATGCGGAATTACAATTTCTAGCAATAAAGAAATGTAAACAGGTAGATACATACATACCTATATCATTTCCATTGCAAGCAGAATTGTATTTCCTATAAATGCATGTACAAACATACCTACATGCTAAAAACCATTCATTACTGACCTACGTCACTTGCTTAATCAGTTGAAAGTAAATCAAGCATAATACCCCTGCGCGCAAAAGTTCTCACGTTGCAAAATGATAACCTTGCGCCAGCGGTAGAACATGAATGGTTCACATTAATGATGTCATAATAACAAGCGGCAACCGCTTAATCATAATTGACATTCATGTGTATATATGTAGCAATGGCAAAGCTAAAAAAGCTTTGCGGAAATAAAAATATATATGTAATAATAGCAAAATGAAAAGAATTTTGCGGAAGATGTTAAAATGCGGAAATTGTTGCATGTATATACATAGCCGCGAGTGCCATCAGGAAATAGAAATAGTAAGTGAACAATTTGTATAAATATAATTGTATTTCTAGAGTAGTGAGCAGTCAGTAGTCAGTAGTAAGTAGTAAGTAGTGAGTAGAGAGTCGAAAGTCGTAAATTAACAAGTGAAGTACCAACAGAAGCCAGTGTTTTTATTCAACAAGGGAGCTAAGCTTATTCAAGCTACTCCATAATAACAACAAGGGAGCTAAGCTTATTCAAGCTACTCCATAATAACAACAAGGGAGCTAAGCTTATTCAAGCTACTCCATAATAACAACAAGGGAGCTAAGCTTATTCAAGCTACTCCAATATAACAACAAGGGAGCTAAGCTTATTCAAGCTACTCCAATATAACAACAAGGGAGCAAGACTAAACTACTGTGAAATTCTATACAGACGAATAACGACTGAAGACCTCCCCAGGAATATTCTTATGAGACACTCTAGGAGTAACTCATTTGGTATATGAGAATATACTTAACAACTTTGGCGCAGCCGGTAGGATCAAGGAAGTTTATTCAATACAAATACTTGAAAAACCTTGATCCCCGAACCTACACGAGTGCATAAGAATTTACTGGAAGAGATCAACACAGTTACCAGAGGAAGTAAGAGTGAAAACGGGCTGGTACCACAATTTCGACACCCTATAATAGAGGATACGGCCAGAAGACTGAATTAATATCAGTCTACAATTGAGGCAAAAATAAAAAGATATTTCCATCGAAACTACGCTACGTAAATGTAAGTTCAAGAAACTGTTAGACTGCTAAGTAAAGAACAAAAGACATAGTAATTAATTAAAAACGAGTTTGTAAAAAAAAAAAAAAAATATGTGATATATATATGTATATGTGACAGAAACAATAGAACAAATTTCAAAAACATTCTAAAAAAAAAAACAAAAAAGGTTAAACTACCTAGTCTCCAATCCTCTTTCCTTACGGAAGAAACTCAATTGGAGTTCGGCTCATGCCCAAACCAAATCGAAGCCTTTCATGTTCCGATTTTGAAACGGCGATTGATTCCTTGTCATTCGAAGACACAAGCCCTCCAGGTAGCCCGAATACAGAACAACGTTCTCCCCAAATCACACCAGTTCCAAATTGGTATCGGGAACATCGTTCAGGAAAACGTTTTCGTAGACACAGTCTGGTAAACTTTCTAATAAGAACTTACAGTGTACCAGCCATAATACCCGAAACAACCCCGGGCTCTGATAAACCCATTCAAAATACATCTCAAACCACACAGCCAAGTAAAACCACCACAATGCCAGTAAATTACGAAAAGGTGGTTAAGCTAACAGCACAAATGGTGCCCTTATTCTCTGGGGAATTTAGTCCCCTCATCCTCACAGAGTTACAAACTTTTATAGGTTGTTGTAAGCAAGTACAACAATGTCTGGAAGCGGAAGAAAAAGTAGCTTTTATGCAAATTTTCCCCACTAGGTTGAGAGGAAATGCATACCAGCTAATCGCCTCAAGCTCACTCACAACATTCGAAGAGGTTGAAAAATTACTTTATCGTAATTACTTACCTCGTGAGACATACCATGAGCTGATAAACAGACTAATTACTTGTCGGCAATATCCACACGAGTCTTTTAACTCCTTCACCACTAGGCTAAAAGGCCTGTTGTTACAATGTAACGAAGCAGCACAGAACAAATACGGTGCTGAAAATTTCAACGTGGTGAAACGACAAATAGAGGATTTTGCAATGGCTTCTGTGAAGAGTGGTGCAACTAATCCGCATCTAAGTGCATATTTACTCACTTTGAATGAAGATTCAGTAGACCAGCTCATTCAAAGGGCACTAGACATGGAAAGACTACAACAAGGTCTCTTCTTCGTAGCGCCACCCACAAACTACAATCACCCCCCCACAAATTATTCTCAAATGGACCACTATTTAAGATCCAATAATTCGCACTTCTCCAACAATTATGGTTACCCTACACCTGAGAGTGCAAATTTGTCTTCCTACCCTTACACAAAAGAGATAAATAAACCCAACATAAAAACGGAGTTCAATATACCTCCCATAACGGAGCCTCCAAAGGTGCCATCAGTGTCTTTTAATACGGATGAAAATCCAACAAATTGGCACTCAAATCGAACTAGTATCACCCGAAAACAATCAGGAAGTCCACCTCCATACCAGAACTCCTCTTACCAGCTGGAGGAAAGAAAGTACGACAAACAAAAGGTACTCTTGAATAAAATCACCTGCAGCTACTGCAACTTCAAAGGACACACCTATGATGAATGTTTAAAAAGGAAAAACACTCCTTTCTGTGTAAACTGCAGAATAAAGGGCCATGATGCCCAACATTGCAAACAAAATGCTAAGGCACCACCCGAAGGTGCGAACAGTAACCATGCTCGGTGGGGCTCTGCAAATCAGATACAAAGAATAAATCACATACAGAATATGTGCGATTTTTGTGGCCGAAGAAGCCATACGGTGTCTACTTGCCAACAGAAACAACGGTGGGAAGCCACACATTCGGGAAACGGCACTCTGTCGACCGAAAAATCCCCGGCTCGACATTAAAAAGAACAGTGCAACTTACTTCAGGGTCTACTCAAACAACAAAGAAACAAACCAGAGAAAATGTTCCAGTGGTAAAATTACCATTGGACATAAGTAAAAACACAGCCGTTCGGCTGATAGTAGACACTGGAGCCGAAGTAAGCCTAATAAAACAGGAAGCATTAAATATACAAAAGCGGATAGAAACAGGACAAAAGGTCACTTTGAAAACTCCATTTGGAGAAGGAAGAACATTGGGTAACTGCCAAGGCACCTTTTTATTAAGCAGCAGTATCCCGTGCAATCTACAGGTTGTAGAAGATAACGCCCAAATCTCGCACGATGGGCTATTAGGTAACGATTTTCTTGCAAAAAGTTGCAATATTGAAGGGCCTAACAGATTACTCCGGTTTCCTCGCACGGAAACCAACCCTATTGAATTCACGGTACCTCTCGAAACATCCATAGAAGATGGAGAGGATATACCAAGGGATCAAATAGTGGAGGGATCTGAATCTACTACCGTTTCACGGGCACCCAAAAACAAAAGTTCTTTACTTCCAATGGAAGAAATTTCAAACACTTTGAATGAAGATGAAGGTAGGGGCAATATGAAGTAGAACTTCAGCGATCTCATAGAATACCCCCTCGATCTCAAATCATACTGAGCATACCGGTACAATTGGACCAGGAAATGCTCTGTTTGTCTCAGGAGATTCAAGAAGGAGTATTTGTCGCAAATTGCCTAGTTAGTCCTCATAGAAATTTCATACCGTTAGCTGTTCTGAACGTAAACACAGAACCTGTATTCCTAAGAAAATTAAAGCTTACTCTAGTTCCAGTTAATTATTATAACATTAGGTCCCTCTATTCATCTTTGGACGAAATAAATTCCCAAAGTTCTCAGAAAGAAGGCGAGTTTCCTTACCCACGTGCACAAGACAAAAGTATAATCAAAATAAAATCTCTCCAGTTACCTTTGGACGGAAAAAATTCCCAAAGTTATCAGAAAGAAGGTGGTCCACCTGCCCTTCAGGCACATAGCAGTAATTTCAAAAAAGAAACGAAAAATTTCAACTCCAATCCACATTCAATAAACGTAAACCACATTTCAAATTACAGTCAAGATAGGCTAGTGGCTTTACGTAAAGAATTACTGTTGGATAGAAATCTAAATCAAGAAGAAGAAAATTCAATTCTCGAGCTATGCTATAAGTACAATGACCTTTTCTACCTAAAGGGAGATAAACTAACGTACACTAACAGTATAAAACATACTATTCCCACATTACATAATCAACCACCAATAAACCAGAAAATGTATAGACTCCCAGAAACGCATCGGGCAGTCATAAATGAGCAAATTAAGGAAATGTTGGACAATGACATAATCCAATTAAGTAAAAGCCCGTGGAACTCTCCATTGCTCGTAGTCCCCAAGAAAGCTGGACCGGACGGCAATAAACGTTGGCGAGTAGTAGTAGATTTCCGTAAAATTAACGAGAAATCTATAGGGGATGCTTTTCCATTACCCAGGATAGAGGATATACTGGATCAACTTGGGCATTCGCGATATTTCACTACACTTGACCTTGCAAGTGGATATCATCAAGTACTTGTTGATCCAAGGGATAGACCCAAAACTGCGTTCAGTACCGCATATGGGCACTATGAATTTAAGAGAATGCCATTTGGACTGAAAGGCGCACCTGCGACCTTTCAGCGCTTAATGAATTACATTCTAACGGGTCTCCAAGGATTAGAATGCTTTGTCTATCTCGATGATATTGTAATATATGGAACAAACTTACAAGATCACAACGAGAAATTGACTAAGGTATTCGACAGACTTAGAGCCCATAACCTTAAATTACAACCCGAAAAGTGCCAGTTCCTTCGCAGAGAAGTGATTTATCTTGGACATAAATGCTCAAATGAAGGAGCACTTCCAGACCCCAACAAAACAAGTTGTGTCCAAAACTTTCCTCAACCCCGGACGGTTAGACAAACTCAATCGTTCCTTGGGTTGGCTAACTACTACCGCAAGTTTATTCCAAACTTTTCAAAAATAGTCAGACCCCTAACAAATCTTTTACGCAAAGATGTTAAATTTACTTGGACGCAAAAGTGCCAAGACTCTTTCGACGAAATTAAAAAGTCGCTTGTGAATCCTCCTCTTCTTGCATATCCTGATTTTACTGAACCCTTCAATTTAACAACAGATGCTAGTAACGAGGCATTGGGAGCTGTCTTATCCCAAGGGAAAATAGGCAAAGACAAGCCAATAGCATATGCAAGTAGAAGTTTGAATAAGGCGGAACAAAAATACTCCACAATAGAAAAAGAGTTACTCGCTATTGTATGGGCCGCCAGAAACTTCAGGTGCTATTTGCAGGGCAGAAATTTCACGGTTTACACCGACCACAAACCCCTGAAAGGCGTATTCAATGTGAAAGACCCAACATCGAGATTAGTCAGGTTTCATCATAAACTCTCGGAATTTGACTACAAAATTGAATATAAGCCTGGAAAATATAATACTAATGCAGACGCGCTTAGTCGAATACCAACCCAGATAAGCCAGGCAAATCCCAATTCATTCATTGTGGAAGCTCAGGTACATCACCGAGCCGATTCCGACATAGACGAGAATGAGTTTAGTTCCCCGACATTTCCAAAATTTAAACAAGCACATTGTCATGTAGTTACAAGAGCTCAAGCAAAGGAGACAGAAATGGAAGGCAGAGTTCAGAAAAATCCCCATAAAATTAAAAAGAATTCTCAGAACTTCATAAAAGACTCAGTCGAAATTGACTCAACTGAGAACAACCAATTTGAAAACGTTGCATCTGAATACAGCAAATTACCTACAAAGAATAGTCTGATAGATTCCCAGGTTAAATTGCCGGAAATTATCACGGACCCGGAGGAAATCCAAATAATTTTAAAAGACTACCACGATTCTGCATTCGGTGGTCACCAAGGGGTAGTCAAAACCTATAAAAGAATAAAAAGAAGGTTTAAATGGAAAAACATGCTCAGCTCGATTAGAAAATATGTCCGCAAATGTACTAAATGTCAAAGAATGAAGGCTAGCCCAGAATATCGTATGCCAATGGTCATAACGGATACTGCCCTAATGCCATTCGAAAAAGTATATTTGGATATCGTAGGTCCTCTTGAAGAAACCCATTCGGGAAATAAGTATATTCTGACTTTCCAGGACAATCTTACGAAATTTGTAGATTGTTACGCCATGCCAAATGGTGAAGCAGAAACGGTAGCAGGAATATTTTTCGACGAAATAATTACTCGCTACCGCATTCCTAAAAAATTAGTAACGGATCAGGGCTCTAATTTCTTAAGCGATCTCTTCAAACGAGTTTATAAGCTCTTAAAAATTAAACAACTACAAATATCCGCTTATCACCCCCAATCCAACGGTGCACTTGAACGAACCCACAGACCACTAGTGGAGTATCTAAGAGCTATTGTATCCGAAAATCCAAAGGCTTGGGATCGATTCCTGAGAACCGCGGCTTTCGTATATAATAATAGTCCACATGAAGGCACTAAGCTCACTCCAATGGACTGTCTGTTTGGATTTACAGCGGATGTACCCACAAATCTAAGAAGAGAGCCCGAGCCAATATACAATCACGAAAGTTACTATCATATTCTTAGGTACAAGTTACAGAAATCATATGCTATCGCCAGGAAAAATCTGCTGAAAGCCAAGGAAAAGTCAAAACAGTATTACGATAAGCAAGCGCGTCTAGTAATATTCAAACCAGGAGACAAAGTTCTACTAAAAAACCCAGCTAAAAAACACAAGCTGTCATAGATATGGCTAGGTCCATATCCCGTGGTACAAGTTTTTAACACAGGTAATACTGTTATCCAAATCGGAAAACGAAGGGTAACCGTACATAACAATAGATTAAAGCCATTTCACGAATAACGGCTGGTCTTAACACAAAAAAAAATTTTTTTTTTTTAGAAAAGAAAAAAAAAACATGAATAGTTATTTAATTTTATTTCTTTTTATGCTCCGTTTTACAAAAATTTAGCGTAGAGTTTACCATTTCTTTTTTCATCCTTTTGGCTTCGTTGAACAACTTCAGTCTATCCTTTGCCAACTTCTCGTACTTCTCACGCTCATCCTTGGTCACAGCAAGGCCAGCCCTCAGCTTAAAGTAGTGTAGCTCCTTGGCCAACCTCACGCGTCTACCTCCTCGGGAAGTCTTGGGCTTTAACATATCTCTGCTAACGGTCGTTCCACACTTCCCCGATTTCTTTTTAAGGTCCTCTAAGGACAGCCTCTGTGGTCCAGGGGTATAACCCGGTGCCTCCTGTGTCGATCCAGGCAACGCTTTAGGTATATACGGCTCTACCGGCCTACCAGCTGGATATAGGGTCAGGTTGCTAAGACACCTCTCGGGAATGTTCTTCGATACTGGTTTTGGTGTTAACTTTCTGGACATTTTGCTTTTTCTTGAAAAAAAAGTAATGATTTAATAATTAATTATTTGGTAAAAGGAGAGAGAGAAACACTTACTGGTCTGGAACACTAGAACACTAGATATTAATATGGGAAATTAAAATCATATTACCGGTTATTTATATAAAAAAACTGCTAAATTAGCATTTCAGTCCAAATAACTACGGTCACCGGTACACAACACAAAAAAAAAAGAAAAGAGAAAAACAACACATTCAATAACATATCGTCTCGCTGCGTGACACAATTCTTAGAGGGCGATTGATTTGTAAATCAATTACGACACCGTGCAAACAAAGCATAAACAGTCAAAGAAATTCAGCCAATTGACCTATAAACACTTTCAATAAATTCGTAACACAAAAAATTTATTTTTTTTTTCTCTTTTGCAACAACAAGAATAAAACACACTACAAACATTGAAAATCATTGCACAATGGTCACTTACAGTATTATTTATATAATTTTTGCAGATTCTTCTTTATACAAAAATGGCACTAATCTTAATTGGAACCTTTTATCTGATCCTCACGGCAATAACAAACACTGCTGCAAACCCCTACGAGATCCAACCTTTAAACAATACAGGGATAATGTTCGAGGAACTTGGAAAGATTTTATAATTCCACGACACATGGAACCTATTCACGCAGATAAATGTTAGTGATCTGGAAGCAGAAACCACAATAATGGAGCACACCGGATTTCTTCTTAATAGATTATGCGAAGTACATAATTCCACCACTAGTGCATGTACGGAACAAAACGTGTATATACACAGTCTAATAGCAGCCATTAAAAAACGAACAACGATCATCAGAGGGATGATTACCACTCGACATCGAAGATCCTTGTTCGATGGAATAGGTAGTGGCTTACATTATTTATTTGGAACAATGGACGCTAGTAATGAAAAACAAATATATAGCAAAATTGCTAATTTAGAAACAGATACGCAGGCGCTATTAGAATTAGAGAAACATCAGATAACGTTATTCAAATCATCGTTTGAGAAGTTGAGAAAACCAATTAATCAACTAGAGTCAAATCAGAGAGAACTGACAAAAACAGTAAATGATCTAATCGATATGGTTAATGGAGAAATGAGCACGAGGCAACGCATACAAGAAGTAGTCGCTACAATTAGTTTGCAAGTATTGGACATAGAGTTGAGACAGCAAACGTTTATCCAAATTCTAACAGCACTAAAGAATAATCAGGTGCATCCCCTATTACTATCCCCTTCCACATTATTAGAAACATATTATAGGGCACATCCTAAGGAATCTAATAAATTTCAAGACCTAGCTATCCTGACACAAGCACTTGAAGTAAAGTCTGGACTACTAAATGAGCTCTTAGTAATTAGGATTATTTTTCCAATACTTAACATGCCACCTTTTAGACTGCAACAGATACATTTATTCCCTTTTAAAACCCCAGATAACCACTCCATGGTGTTGAATATTAAACATGCCTATGTTGCAAGTCATCTAGCCACACAAGAATTCGTGTTATTCAAGCAATCTGAGCTCCAGGTGTACAAAAAATTGTCAAGTAATCTTAATGAGAGCACCTACATTGGTCCACTACTGAATCCTATACTTCAAGGACATTATATAAAAGAGTGTCCTATAAACTTCTTATTCAACCCTTACAATGAGACTGGTAACTGCGAATACCTAGTCCAAACACAGGCCCCGCAGCTACTAATCAAATTAACCAGAAAAAATTCATGGCTCTTTTCATTTCCCACAATGCAGAGAATCACGATTTCTTGCAGGAAAAACCTACATAGTTCTAACCTATTCGGCAGCGGAGTACTAATGTTGAGCGAACCTTGTCACTTCCAAATAGCTGATCAGACTATATATTTCGAGGATGAAGATCATCAGAATATTAGGATATCTCAACCAGAATATCCACACCCGTTAAAATTTAACTTGAATGAAACCATTCAGAACTTCATCAAAAACATGAATCATACTACCCAAAAACATGTAGTGATGCTGAAAGCAGAGGATGCAAACCATATTCTGAATGAAAATTTATACACTTTGGATCAGCTGGAAGAACAAATAAGTACATTGGAAAAACAGAGAAAAGAGCGTAATAAAACTCAAATCGTTCAGATAAGTTCTCTATCTCTAAGTTCCATGGTGATACTATTACTCAGCTTAATAGGAATACTGAAACTATGCAAGGTTATAAGGAAAAAGAAAAGGAATGCCATAGCCAAAACACCCAAAATAATAATAACCAATAACCAAAAAGCTCAGTTAGACACTGAGGCACACCCTCAAATTTGCATTGAAACCGGGGAAGTTTTAAATCAAGTGCCCACAGATCTCAAGAATTACAATTTACCAATTTCTACACCACTACAAGAGACGGTGCCAACAAACAAGGTCAGGCAAATCTCACAAAGTTTCCAATCGGAAATTACAAGATCAAACAAGTCTCGAATTTCCCCACTAATACCTAGAAAACAAGAAATAACGACAGCAAACAAAGCTATCTCACAATTACAAGATGCAATTAAACATCGCGCTACCCAGCCTACACAGGCAAATAACCAACTAAGTTCAAAAGCAAGATCACCTCCTCCACCACCTCCACTTCCAACATCATTAATTCATGTTGAGCAGAATCCAATTACACGTACCCGTCATCTACAGGTAGTTTAACTGTTTTAATGATAAAAAGAATAAAATAAAAACAAGATCGAAGATGTGGATAGTAGAATATGTTTAAACACATATGTATATGTAGTAGAATTAAAAATAGCATACCTATTTATAGATAAATCTAAGATTTAATATGTGAAAGTGAAAACGCATATAAAAAAAGAAAGAATATGTATAAACACATATAAGAAGTTTGTAAATAAAAAGAAAAAATATGTATCAACAAATATAAACAATTTCTTTTTAACTAAGAAAGAAGATATAAAAATTTTGAAAGTAATGAAAACATTTGTATACACATATATTATTATAAATGGAGAAAAGAAAATTTTATTACAGAAAACATATGTACAAACACATAAAAAATTTTTAATTAAAAAGAAAAGAGACCACACACATATATAAAAGTCAAAAAGACATATGTATCTAGAATTTAAATTATTAACAAAAAAAAAGAGAAGAAATATAAAATATGTATACATACATATATATACATTAGGTACATATGTTAGGAATAAAAATAAGTAAGTAATACTGAAAAACTAAAAAACAACAAACATATTTGTAATTAATTAATCATGAGATAAGTCAAGAAATGTAATATTACTTATACTGGCACTCGGCAGCATGTATATACATACAAATTAAAACATCAAATGCTTATTTGTCGAAATTATCAAACGATTGAACCCTGTTCTAATGCATTATTCCTCTTCCAAGAATAATACATGTTTTTTTAAAAAAGGGGAAATTTGTTACATGCATAAACGAGATGCAAATCATTCTCTATAAACGAGACACATATTGTACATACATACATATGGCATGCTTGCTTCATGCGGAATTACAATTTCTAGCAATAAAGAAATGTAAACAGGTAGATACATACATACCTACATCATTTCCATTGCAAGCAGAATTGTATTTCCTATAAATGCATGTACAAACATACCTACATGCTAAAAACCATTCATTACTGATCTACGTCACTTGCTTAATCAGTTGAAAGTAAATCAAGCATAATACCCCTGCGCGCAAAAGTTCTCACGTTGCAAAATGATAACCTTGCGCCAGCGGTAGAACATGAATGGTTCACATTAATGATGTCATAATAACAAGCGGCAACCGCTTAATCATAATTGACATTCATGTGTATATATGTAGCAATGGCAAAGCTAAAAAAGCTTTGCGGAAATAAAAATATATATGTAATAATAGCAAAATGAAAAGAATTTTGCGGAAGATGTTAAAATGCGGAAATTGTTGCATGTATATACATAGCCGCGAGTGCCATCAGGAAATAGAAATAGTAAGTGAACAATTTGTATAAATATAATTGTATTTCTAGAGTAGTGAGCAGTCAGTAGTCGGTAGTAAGTAGTAAGTAATGAGTAGAGAGTCGAAAGTCGTAAATTAACAAGTGAAGTACCAACAGAAGCCAGTGTTTTTATTCAACAAGGGAGCTAAGCTTATTCAAGCTACTCCATAATAACAACAAGGGAGCTAAGCTTATTCAAGCTACTCCATAATAACAACAAGGGAGCTAAGCTTATTCAAGCTACTCCATAATAACAACAAGGGAGCTAAGCTTATTCAAGCTACTCCAATATAACAACAAGGGAGCTAAGCTTATTCAAGCTACTCCAATATAACAACAAGGGAGCAAGACTAAACTACTGTGAAATTCTATACAGACGAATAACGACTGAAGACCTCCCCAGGAATATTCTTATGAGACACTCTAGGAGTAACTCATTTGGTATATGAGAATATACTTAACAGCAGCTGTAAGGAAAGAACAAACAACAACACGAGAGGTGATAAAAACCAAACCAAATATCAACAACAAGAAAAAGCAAAACATCTAATCGAACTGAGGGTCAAAGATAAGCCCCAACGCCCTAAAGAAGACAAAGCTGAATGATGTGAAAAATCATCACACAAAAAGAAGGAAGACAAAGAAGAAATTTGACAGCGTAAAAGCACTTGACTTGACTTGACTGTAGATGGCACCATTCTTTTGGCAGAGTTGATCTGTATCAGAGCTAATCTGAGTAAAAAGAATTGTGCTTCCTACCTTATTACAGAAGATAATTCTGGTCAGGGTTAACCTGAGTTTCCTTTCACATTATACAGAAGATAATTCTGGTCAGGGATAACCTGAGTTTCCTTTCACATTATACAGAAGATAATTCTGATCAGGGATAACCTGAGTATCCTATAATTACAGAAGATAATTCTGATCAGGGATAACCTGAGCGCCCTATTACTACAGAAGATAATTCTGATCAGGTATAACCTGAGTGTCTCAACTTTCCACAAAAATCATTTTACTTCTGTGTGCCCTCACGCATCACCACAGAAGATAATTCTGATCAGGGATAACCTGAGTGCTTGAACTCTCTAGAAGCTTTTTACTTGCGTGTGCTTAGACGTAGCACCCCTTTGAAGTTTATTTCAGAAAATTTTAGTTGATTCATAGAAGATTAACATTTTGCTTCTTCTTCTTTTTCAGAATAAATAATTCAAGGGTGGCGGATTTTAATCTACTGCGTCTATTTTTTTTTTTTGAATTGTTGGATTTATTTTTGAATTTTCTGTTATTGGATTTATATTAGTTTGTAGGGTAGTTTTAGATTGAATTGAATTTATGAATTTTGTGATATTAGATTAAGCAAATGAATTTGTACCTTAAGTATTAAATAAAATTTTATATTTGGAATATAAAAAACTGAGTTATCCTCTGAACCGGCTCTCCTCCCTCACGAACGAGACTAGATCTCACATTGATCCTTCAAGGCCGGATAACTCAGTCAAATCAAATATAAAATATACATTGCTTAATACTATCACGTGATTCAAGCCTACACACAAAATGCCTACAGATGATGAAGACAGTATATCTGACGCCGGGGACGAAACCATTAGCTCAGTATTAGAGTTGGTTGAGTCTCAAAAAGAGGTCAAAGATTTAATGGAAGACCTCTTTAAAAGGCATCAAAAAGAAGGTAAAAAGAAAACTGTCAAATCGACAGAAAAACGCTTACAAACGTTCACCGAATATTGGAAAGAATTCCAAACGCGGCATAGGGTAATTCAAAAGAGAGCGACAAAGGAAGATCGAAAAATAGAATATTTCACGAAAGAGACATTTAATGATGTACAGGAGTATTATATTGAAAAAGCAGCAAGCATGGAAGAGGATGTAGACAGACTAACACCAACGCCTGTCAACAATGCTCCTCAGACTCAGACATCACAGGCTAGCACAAATTCATGTAATAATAAAAGACTCCCCAGAATTAAAGTTCCCAGTTTCAATGGAGAATATTCTACGTGGATTTCATTCCACGATTTATTTAATTCGGTTATTCATAAAAACAATAATTTAAGAGAGGTTGACAAATTATATTTTCTAAAAACGAATTTAATAGGAGAAGCTGAAAATTTGCTCAGGCATTACGAAATATGCGACGCAAATTATAAACTAGCTTGGAAACTCCTAAAGGAACGCTACTCAAACAAGCGAATCCTCGTCAATGTACAGTTAAAAAAATTATTGTCTCTCCCAACCATAAACCATGACAGTGCCGACAATATTAAAAGGCTATTGGATAACATAACCGAGGCTTTATTAGCACTACAAAATTTAGAAATAGTAACTGATAATTGGGATCCAATAATTATATATTTAACAGTGCAGAAATTGCACCCAGACACTCATCAACTATGGGAACAGAGCTTACATAATAGCACTGAATTACCAGAATTAAAGACACTCACAAAATTCCTAGAGTCTCGCTTCAGAACTCTGGAAATGATAGGAAGCAAAAATATGTCATCAAACACGACACAGAGAAAACCATTCTCACCTAGAACAACGTATGGACTCTTAAACAAATCTAAGAATCCAGCGATCCCACCTAATAAAACAAATTGCAGCCACTGCAAAAAGGACCATATAATTTTTCACTGTCCAACATTCCGAACTCTGACCACCCAACAGCGACACGAAGCTGTCTCAAATAAGCATTTATGTAAGAATTGCTTATCACCTAACCATACAACATCAAATTGTACAAGCAAAAAAAGATGTTATCATTGTAACAGAAATCACAATACACTGCTCCATTACGAAAGTAAATCACCCAATCAGCTCACCCAAAATTCCAATATGG
Organism: Dioctria rufipes; assembly: GCA_963924295.1. NCBI lineage: Eukaryota > Metazoa > Arthropoda > Insecta > Diptera > Asilidae > Dioctria > Dioctria rufipes. The sequence goes on along the minus strand of OZ002740.1, from coordinate 70,089,412 downwards.
AAACAAAGCAATACTCACCCGCCGACAGGAATAATGAGCAACAAGTTCAAAACTTCCTAACATCTAATATGAAGAGAGCGCTACTCTCTACAGCTTTGATAAATGTCACATCACCATCTGGAATCACAATAGTGTTTAGAGCACTGATCGATTCTGGATCTCAAGTTTCCATTTTAACTGAAAGAGCCTTTAAGCGACTGCAGCTTAAAGGACTCCCAACTACCCATCAACTAATTGGACTTGGTACAACGCCCACCAATACAGCTGTAAAGCAAACAACTGTCATCATTCAGTCATTACATACCAAGTTCAAAATTACAAGCAACATGCTCGTGATAAAAAAAATCACAGACTTGCTACCTACTAATACGATTAACGTGTCAAATTGGAGACACATTACCAATCTCCCATTCTCGGTTCCGGGAGAGGTTGATATTCTTCTTGGAGCAGAGGTTTACGCCGCCATTATTAGAAATGGCATTAAAAGAGGACCTAGCAATACACCCACAGCCCAAAACACAGAATTGGGTTGGATCCTGGTTGGAGCAGTACCAGAAGCGAAAAGCACTATCACCACCGTGCTATCCACCCACACCACCATAAACACTACGTTGGACGATCAATTAAGAAAATTTTGGGAGCTCGAGGAATGTAGCACCCAATCAAAACTATTACCAGAAGATCAACTCTGCGAACAACTCTATCAAGAGACAACTAAGCGATTACCCTCTGGCAAATATGAAGTAAATTCATCTTTCAAGACCAGAGATTCAACCGAACTTGGACAGTCCAGAAACATGGCTGTCAAACAATTTTTCCAACTAGAAAAAAGATTATCGAATAATCCAACAATGCACAAACTATACAAGGAGTGCATAGATGAATACATTCAACTCGGCCACATGAGGCCTATCTCACTTACACCAACAGAAAGTACATCATACGACAACAATGCTTTCTATTATCTCCCACATCATGCGGTGCTCAAAGAGAGTACCACAACAAAACTCCGGGTTGTTTTTAATGCCTCAGCTCGTACATCAAATGGAAAATCATTAAACGAGCAGTTATTAGTTGGACCTACAATCCAGCCAACGCTATGGACCACCCTACTGAGATGGCGCCTGTACAAGTTTGCATTTACAGCAGACATAGAGAAAATGTACAGAATGATTCAAATGACGCCACGACACCAGAATTATTAAAGAATAATCTGGAGAGACAGTCCAAATGAAAAATTAAAAGATTATATTCTGACTACGGTCACATTTGGAACTACACCAGCACCATATCTCGCCATCAGAACTCTACAACAACTAGCAAAGAACGAAGCGAACAATCATCCTCGAGCAGCTAAAAGCATCATGAGAGACTTCTACGTCGATGATCTGGTCTCAGGAGCACATACTTTGAATGAGGCACAGCAACTACAACATGAACTCATTGAAGTTTTAGTAAAAGCGACATTCAACCTGCGCAAATGGACTGCCAACCATTATGATCTCTTAAATAACATACCATTAAATCATAGAGAGTTGAAAACAAACCTAGAATTTTCAGAACACGATTCCATAAAAACTCTTGGCATCCATTGGTATCCAACCACAGACTGCTTTTCATTCAAAGTTAACATTCCTGAGCCAAAAACCACATATACAAAGAGAATAATATTATCCGAAGTCTCATCTCTCTTCGATCCATTAGGATGGCTGGCTCCATCCACAATCACGGCAAAAATCTTAATTCAGAAACTTTGGCTCTCAAAATGCGATTGGGATGACATTGTATCCACAGAAATATCAAGAGAATGGAATTATTTTAAAAATCAATTACATGCAATTCAAAACATCCAGATTCCACGTTGGCTAGGCTACATGCCTAATTCAACAGATATGGAGCTCCATGGCTTTTGTGACGCATCCAATAATGCTTACTCAGCTGTTCTATATTTAAAAATATAGACAAACGAGGGCTCCAAGGTACAATTGATAACAGCAAAAACTAAGGTCGCTCCAATCAAACCAGTCTCAATCCCACGCTTAGAGCTATGTGGGGCTGTTTTGCTTTCTCGACTCATAAAACAAGTTACCATCGATTTGGAATTAGAAAGAGTCAAACTAATAGCTTGGACAGATTCCAATATAGTCTTGTCATGGCTTCATAAACATCCCTCAACCTGGAAAACTTTCGTGGCCAATCGTATAACCGAAATACACGAAAATGTGCCACAAGTCTCTTGGAAACACGTTCCCTCCAAGAGCAATCTAGCGGATGTAGCATCAATTGGAATTCTGCCAGACAGCTTGGTCACTACTTCAATGTGGTGGAATGGCCCAGACTGGTTACATCAAAGTGAGGATCTATGGCCTCAACAATCACAAGATAAACATACTCAACTAGAGTCCAAAAAACCAAAAGTCTTCACTACAATCTTCGATGAACAAATAACCTTATTACACAAATATTCATCATTTCAAAAAACCGTAAGAATCACAGCATACTGTCTCAGATTTATAAACAGCATGCGCAAAATACAGTCCACTACTCAATATTTAACAGTCTCGGAGCTAAAAAAGGCAGAACAATGCTTAATTAGACTTATCCAAAATATCACCTTTTCCACCGAAATCACTCGCTTGGAGAAGAATTTGCCCCTTCCTAAAAAGAGTCGAATTCTCTCACTCAATCAAAAACTTGACTCTGAAAATATGTTACGAGTTGCAGGTCGTCTCACAAATTCTCAGTTGAATTACGACCAACAGCACCCTATAATTCTTCCCAATAATCATCACATAACCAATATTTTTATAGACCATATACATCATTATACTCTACACGGAGGCACCCAACTAATATTAAGTACTATAAGAAATCATTATTGGTTACTAAACGCCCGCAATACAATTAGACATCGCATCCACAAATGTGTCGAATGTTTTCGATTCAATGCACGACCTAGTACTCAATTAATGAGTTCTCTACCCGCCGCTAGAGTCAACACATCTTTACCCTTCCAACATACTGGGGTAGATTATGCAGGCCCGCTTGATATGAAAACATCTACACTAAGAGGAGCGAAAACTACTAAAGCATATATATGTCTATTCGTTTGCCTGGCCACTAAGGCCATACACATAGAGCTTGTCTCTGACTTATCTACACCAGCCTTTCTAGCCGCTCTTAAGCGATTTGTTGCACGGAGAGGCCTTTGCTCACACATCTACTCAGACCAAGGAACGAATTTCGTAGGAGCAAATCGAATTCTACAATCAGACTTAGAGAAATCTATCAGAACAATTAAAAGAAATTTAGCCAGCGAGTTTGCCAACCAAGGCATAACCTGGCACTTCAACCCTCCTGCAGCACCTCACTTTGGAGACTTATGGGAATCTGGTGTAAAATCTACCAAACGCCATCTCTATAAAACAATCAAGGATGCAAAACTCACATACGAGGAACTATATACAATTGTAGTTCAAATAGAGGCATGTTTAAACGCAAGGCCCCTTTCTCCTTTATCCAATGATCCCACCGATTACAATATACTCACTCCCGGACATTTCCTCACTGGGCGTCATAATCTCACCATAGTAGAACCTTCCCCACTTAACCCTCAACAACATCCTCTCAAGAGATTGCAGTACATCCAATCCCTCTCTCATAACTTTTGGAAACAATGGTCACGAGACTACTTGCAAACATTACACCAACGACAAAAATGGCAGACAGAAAAGGAAAATTTAAAAATCGGAACTCTCGCTTTAATAAAAGAAGACCAAACCCCAATTGGAAAATGGCCATTAGGTCGAATTATTGAAATCCATACTGGCCATAATAATTTGGTCAGAGCAGTAACTATTAAAACTGCAAAAAATATTCTCACCCGTCCAATTTCTAAAATCTGTCCTCTCCCGCTCACAAAAAACTCCTGACAATCAAATATCCCCACCAAAATCTTCTACTCTCTGGCATTACCAAATTCCAAAATACCCGTTATATTCAAATATAAACGATTCCAAAATCCGCCAAAAGTCACTTCAAGTTTGAAAGTTGACAAGTGCGCGCAGTGGTTTTTTCTTTTTGAGTTCGTTAACATTTTTTATTTTTTCATTTTTTTATTTTTTTTATTTTCTTCTACCATGGATGAATTATTGGAGATTTTTAACTCGGAATCCTTGGATTCTGTGGATGCTGGTCTATCTCCAACTCCACCAGAATTATTGGCTCCCTTCAAGCCAATCAGGCCTATCAGCCCTCTACCTCCAACACCCAAGAAGGAACGGAAGATGAAATCAGTCGTCATACGACCATCACCCGTACATTCCTCACCCATCAAGCGAAAGGTAAGGCCATTTGAGGCACAAGAAGCATCTTCTTCAGTAAAGGCCTTACGAGGAATGCCTATGCCCAACAAAACGTGGAAATTTGGGCCCGAACCGATTGCGAATCACCCCGTGATTCGAAGGACAACAAAGCCAAGACCTCCTCCTACTAAACAAAAGGCTATGCTACCTAGTCTACCGATTCTGCACGAAGTGGTATTCACAGAAGTTAGTAGATCAACCCAGCAATCTCCCAGCACTCAACCTCATAAGGCAAAACCTGCAGAATGCGCTGATCACAGATCTAATACAGAAAAGAGATCAACCAAAGGGAATAAAACACCTAGTACTGCTCTACTGTCGGAAAATCTACATGGAGTAGTACCAAACGCAGTAGAGAAAACGATCTCTCAACATCCACCGAGTACGCAGGCACCTCATTCAGCAAAGGGCAAATCAGAAAAACGCTCTCAACACAAAAAATCACCGAGGAATGTAGAGGAACAATATATGAATATCCCGATTACTCCTCCAAAGGAATTCCAAGATCATCCAGCACCCAGTAGTCAGCAAACGCCAGAGAGATCAGAGCCAGGGATTCCAAAAGATCTAATTGGGAGTATTATTGCCACGCCAATTGTCGTCAAACTGCTGGAAACAACTAATACTCCTTGGAACGTCATCAGGGAAGCAAAGACTTTCTGCAAATAGTCTTTGCCTGGAGATGTAACCATGAAAATGAAAAGGAAAAGGGATAAACTACACATCTTCTATCAACAAAACGTAAGTTTATTCACAAAACAAACAAATATTTTTTTTTGGAGGCGGGAGGATGTTCACTCCTCACACATAAATTTAATGCAGCAAATCCCTCGATGTACTCCCAGCTTCACGTTCAATCTACCTAAAATATAAGAAAACATAAACACAAAGTATCGCGTTTCTAAAAGAAATCAACGCAATACTTATCTAATAATTCTGATTTACAATATCAGATTTTGTCCATATAGCCCTCATCATCCTGGACATCTCCGTCTCTAAAACAAAAAATAAAAAAAGGCTCATGAACAAGAAATAAATAAAAAATATCAACAAAATTCTCACCAAATTACAGGCACCTCCGTATATTTTTTCTTGTAATGTCATCAAATGACATTATGACAGCCAGCTGTTTTCGCCTCGAATAAAATTCAAGTAAACGTCGCTGGGGCAACACCTCGAGGCGAAACAGACATAACTGGTTACAGCGGCTATATAAAGCCGATGAATTTCAGTAGATGGCACCATTCTTTTGGCAGAGTTGATCTGTATCAGAGCTAATCTGAGTAAAAAGAATTGTGCTTCCTACCTTATTACAGAAGATAATTCTGGTCAGGGTTAACCTGAGTTTCCTTTCACATTATACAGAAGATAATTCTGGTCAGGGATAACCTGAGTTTCCTTTCACATTATACAGAAGATAATTCTGATCAGGGATAACCTGAGTATCCTATAATTACAGAAGATAATTCTGATCAGGGATAACCTGAGCGCCCTATTACTACAGAAGATAATTCTGATCAGGTATAACCTGAGTGTCTCAACTTTCCACAAAAATCATTTTACTTCTGTGTGCCCTCACGCATCACCACAGAAGATAATTCTGATCAGGGATAACCTGAGTGCTTGAACTCTCTAGAAGCTTTTTACTTGCGTGTGCTTAGACGTAGCACCCCTTTGAAGTTTATTTCAGAAAATTTTAGTTGATTCATAGAAGATTAACATTTTGCTTCTTCTTCTTTTTCAGAATAAATAATTCAAGGGTGGCGGATTTTAATCTACTGCGTCTATTTTTTTTTTTGAATTGTTGGATTTATTTTTGAATTTTCTGTTATTGGATTTATATTAGTTTGTAGGGTAGTTTTAGATTGAATTGAATTTATGAATTTTGTGATATTAGATTAAGCAAATGAATTTGTACCTTAAGTATTAAATAAAATTTTATATTTGGAATATAAAAAACTGAGTTATCCTCTGAACCGGCTCTCCTCCCTCACGAACGAGACTAGATCTCACAATAGGATTCCATAATATTATACTATACCCACTTTTCTATTTCATTTATATATGCAGAGTTCACTATTTTAACCGTTGTTGAGACTTCTACTCAACGTAAATAATTTGCGACGCTTTTATAAATCTAAACTTGTTTTAAAATAATAGAAACACCCTGTAACATTCACTAAATTTCGCTTACGTACAAACACATTAATTGCATTGTATTCAACTTTTCATAAATTCCATTTGTTTTTTACCGTTTTAGATTTTGTAAACTATTCTCGCTTTGTACCTACTCATTTTGGTTATCAGTCTCTCGTTTATCGGATCAATAACAACATCAATTGTACTTCTTTCGTCGGAATAAAGTTATTATCATTTTACAAAAAGTTTGTCGTTTTCTATTGATTAATTACCTCGACCTCTCGTTTTTTATTTTCGCAATACATTGGTTTTCTTTATTTTCGCTCATGAGATTTCAAAAACGCTTGAAATCGCACATAAGGTCCTTCGAGCCGGATAACGGTTAATCGTAACATTTTGTTGAGCAAAATTCGCCGCTAGTGAATATCGGACTCAAAGTGAAATTTCGCGAATTCCTAAAAGGAAAAGAATTCTGAAAGTGCATAAGACGTTGTGTGTGATTACTCAGATCAAAACGTGAAGCTTAACATTGGATTATCAAAGACAATTTTCATCTATGTGCCGTTGGATAATTACTCCTAATTACGAATTTATGTGAAAGTCTACAGTGAAACATTGCATCTTTGGATTAATTGCACATTGCATGTGTGGTGAAAGCATATAGAAAAACATTGTGTCATTGGATTACGTAAGTTACACAAAAGCAATCATCGTAGTCAATGTAAGTACAATAATTATTCGTACAATTTTTTTCTTATCATCTGGACCGTTATTGCATTCTTTGTTTCTGCGAACAAATCATAATAACAGCACGACGGGTGCACATTGCATGCACTTTGCTTTGAAAAAATCTGTCTGCACCAAATAATATCATATCGAATTCAACAACAATGCTCACTGGTAGTAATGAAAAGGAGTTTGATGGCAAATCCACAGGTGGAGAGAAATTATCCAAAGCTCTATCGGAATTATGTTCGCAAAGAGGAATTTTGCAAAGTCAACAGACAAAAATGCGTAATAGTATTGTTCCCAAGGCGGAAACTTTGGGACTTGCTGAATTGGAAACTCGTTTGAGTCTTTTAGAAGGTTATTTGGTGAATTTTAATCGCATTCAAACGCGAATTGAATCTTTAGATCCAGATGATAATTCCGTTGAGAGACGAGATAGTTTCGAAGAAGTGTATGTAGAAATTAAATCGAAATTCTTAAGCATTATAAATAAGAAAAAGGCCAGGCCTTCTCTAACATTAGGCGATGGAAACTTGACGCTACCGTCGTCAATACTTAAAACTAAATCTCTTCCAAAGCTAAAGTTAAGCAGGTTTAGTGGAAAATATTCGGATTGGCCTGATTTCATCTCGATGTTTAATAATTTGGTACATAACGATGATGAATTAAACGATATTGATAGATTCCAGCATTTGAGATCTTGCTTAACAGACGCCGCTTTACTTTCGATCAGTTCTTTAGAGGTTACAAATGAGAACTATAAGATTGCGTTGACTCTTTTAAAGAAACGATTTGAGAATAAAAGATTGATCTTCCAAGAACATATAACAGAAATTCTTAATTTAAGACCGGTTGAAAAGAATTCTCTGCAGCATCTTAGAACTCTCAGTGATGCTGTTAATGCACATCCCCGCGCTTTGTTGTCCCTTGGTACAAAGGAGCAAATAGCAGATGCCCTTCTAATTCACATTATTCATAACAAACTGGACTATGCTACACAAGTTAAATGGGAGGATGAAGCTCCATGCGACGTTTTGCCAAGATGGGAAGAGTTGGCTACATGTATTGAAAAGCGTTGTATAGCTTGGGAAAATTTAGATCAATCGAGAAAATATTCTGCTAACTATCGAAAGCCTGATACATATTGCAAAATTAGTAATTATAAAAAATCCCACATGCAAACTAAAGGTAATACATTTGTTGCTTCCGCTAGCAGAAACTCATGCACATTTTGCAAAAGTAATGACCATTTGATTTATAAATGTCAAGACTTCAATTCTCTCAGTCCAGTTTCTCGTTTCGATGAGGCCAAACGTCTTAAGTTATGTATCAATTGTCTCAAAATCGGACATTCAGTGAAAAATTGTCGGTCAGATAGTTGTCGTCACTGTACATTTAAGCATCATTCTCTTCTGCATATGGGCTCTTCTAACTTACAACCAGAAGAAGCTTCTTCAAATTCGCAAATGGCTACGTCAACTAAAACGCAATACATCCCCTCACAAGAAAATGACATTATTAATAACACATTTCATCACGGATCTTCTCTAGCAACGTTGGCTCGCAATGAGAATAAATCTATAAACAAAGCTTTCAAAGGACATGTCTTTTTAGCGACCACCTTAGTACAAATCAAGGCATCTGATGGTACCTTCCATCCCTGCAGGGCACTACTTGATTCTGCATCTCAATTAAGTTTTGTCACCGAAAGGCTTGTGCAACTTCTTCGACTTAAGAAAACTAAGCCTAATATTGCTTTAAGTGGGATAAGCAATATAAATACCACTGTAAAATATTTCGCAAACATTACTGTCAAGTCTCGAATCAATCATTACAGCACCTCATTCGATGCCCACATCTTATCGGAGATCACCGGAAATCAACCAGATCGTACAGTCTATGTCGATGAATGGAACATTCCACAAAATATTGCAGAGAGTTTAGCTGATCCATCTTTTAACAAGCCACAGAGAATTGATTTACTAATTGGTTCCGCCTTATTTTTCGAATTACTAACAATTGGTCAAATTCGTTTAGGAGAAAATCTACCCACTCTTCAGAAAACATTATTCGGCTGGGTAGTTTCTGGAACGGCTCTGGGCCCGCTTTCTAGGGCATCCTGTTTTACTGTGTCCAGCGAAACAATAGAGCCATGCACGCTTCTGGATAACTATATCAAGAAATTTTGGGAGATAGAAGGTTCGGAATCGTCAAAGAAAAATCTTTCTAAGGAAGACCAAGACTGCGAGGAACATTTTATTCGCAACCTTGAACGATTACAATCTGGACGTTACAAAGTTTCTTTTCCATTTCGTGAGAATCCCTCAGTACTAGGTAATTCTTTTGACAGTGCAATGAAGAGATTTTTAGGATTGGAATCCAGGCTAGCAAATTTTCCAAACAATCTCGCAGATTATGTAAATTTTATAAAGGAATATATACGACTAGGTCACATGAAATTGATCAAATTTGAAGATATACCTCCATGTCATTATTTCCTGCCACACCATTGTAGTTCAAAACCCAGTAGCAGTAGTACCAAATTACGGGTAGTCTTTCACGCTAGTTCAAAAACAACTACAGGACGTTCACTAAACGATATACTTATGATTGGTCCAGTAATCCAGGATGACCTCTACTCGATTCTACTTCGTTTTTTGACATTTCGATATGCTAAACGGGAGACATCACTAAAATGTATCGCCAAGTCGAAATCGCGGATAGTGACAGTTTTCTGCAATGTATCATCTGGCGTGATCAAAAAAAGGATCCCCTGCAAATATTTCGCTTGACCACCGTCACTTACGGCACGTCATCAGCGTCTTTTCTTGCCACACGTTGTTTACGTCAACTGGCCTTCGATGAAGCAGCCGAATTTCCGACTGGTTCAAGGATTTTACTAACTTCCTTCTATGTAGATGACATGCTCGCGGGAGCCGACTCAATATCAGATGCGCTGAGCATAAAAAACGAGATCCATCAAATTCTTCAAAGAGGTGGTTTCACTCTACGAAAATGGTGCTCTAATAGTGACGAGGTGCTATCCACGGCTCCTGATACTGACCTGGAAACGCTAGTGGAAATTGATGGCGACAACACAGTCAAAACACTAGGTTTAGTTTGGATACCAGCAACTGATGAACTTCGCTATGTACATGCAGAGCTCGGTGCAGTCAAAAGAATCACAAAGCGTTCGGTGCTATCCACTATAGCAAGACTTTTCGATCCTCTGGGCCTGATAAATCCTGTAATAGTAAAGGCTAAAATATTGATGCAAGAACTTTGGGCTCTCGGCATTTCCTGGGATGAATCGCTGCCATTGAAATTGCAAACGGAATGGACACGCTTCTATAATCAGTTGAGTCTAGTTAACAAAATCAGAATACCGCGATATGTTGTAAGTCGGAGTGCTCCTATTGAAATTCACGGTTTCGCGGACGCAAGCACTAAAGCATATGGCGCTTGCATATACTCAAGACAACTAAATCATATGGGCAATCACACAGTTCATTTATTAACTGCAAAATCTCGCGTCGCTCCTTTAAAGACAATTACGATACCGTGCCTTGAACTCTGCGCAGCACTTTTGCTAACTGAACTATTAAATCGTGTTTTGCCCGCAATGCGCGCGGATATCTCAAAAGTAGTTTGCTGGTCAGACTCTCAAATTGTGCTGGCTTGGATCGCATCACGATCAAACACAAAGCAACCAGCCTTCGTCGCAAATCGCATTTCTAAAATTCAGGACTTGTCTGAAAGTTTTGAGTGGTGCTATATTGATACAGCTCACAACCCAGCTGATCTCGTTAGTCGAGGACTCTATCCTGCAGAACTTATTGATTGTGACAGGTGGCTTACAGGTCCGGCCTTTTTAAATAATTCTGAAGAATGCCCAGCTATAACAAAATCAAAGTACACATTTGAACTCGCAACGGAAGGTCTAGAGTTTGAAAACTCGTTTACCGTGTCGAAGGCTGAGGATTTAGTTGAAACTTGCGCTTACAAAAACTCCTTTATTCGATTGCAGAATGTTTTTGGATACATTTGTCGTTTTTATAGAAATTGCAAGCAAAAAGACATGAAAGATAGATTGTCTGGTCCGTCGTCAGTCGCAGAGTTGGACTTTTCAACGAAACTTGTGATAAAAATGGGCAGAAGCTTTCATTTCTTGATGAATATAATCAACTCCATAAGGGAAATTCAATCAAATCAAATAGCGTTTTAAAATATCTGTCGTCGTTCATTGATAATGAAGGGCTAATAAGAGTAGGCGGAAGGCTTCGAAACGCGAACTTAGATCTCAACGCAAAACATCAAATAATCTTACCTAAATCTCATTCGCTCACAAAGAGCATAATTTCGCATTACCACTTCAAGAATATGCATGCTGGCCCGCAGACGCTCCTTGCTATAATTCGAACTCGATACTGGCCAATCGGTGGAAAAAATGCCGTGGAGCAAGTTATACATCGCTGCATCAGGTGTTTTCGATTTCGACCTAAATCTATCGAGCAAATAATGGGCAACCTTCCTGCGGAGCGCGTACAGCCCTCCCGCCCATTTGTCTGCACAGGGATTGACTTCTGTGGACCATTCTGGGTTACTCATCTCATCAGAGGACGCATTCCTGTAAAGACTTATGTTTGTCTATTCATCTGCTTCGCCTCGAAAGCTGTACATTTGGAAGTCGTTTCCAATCTATCGACGGAAGCGTTCCTGGCCGCACTTAGGCGTTTTATAGCTCGGAGAGGGAAGATATCCAGGATTTGGTCAGACAATGCAACCAATTTCGTCGGAGCTAACAACAAGCTAAAAGAGCTGCATTCTGTCTTCACATCCAAGGATCACAATGCAACCGTACAAGAATTTTGTCGTCAAGACGGAATTGATTGGAGGTTTATTCCACCCAGATCACCGCACTTCGGGGGCCTATGGGAGGCCTCTATTAAGTCAGCAAAGCATCTGCTCTATCGCGTCGCATCAAATAGCTCGTTCACATTAGAAGAATTGATCACCTTCGCCTGTGAGGCCGAAACCATTATCAACTCAAGACCATTGACACCACTTTCGAACGATCCCAATGATATGGAATCATTAACACCAGGTCATTTCCTAATTGGAACAGCGCTTAACTCAATTCCCGAGCCCGACAAGACGAATGAAAAAATCAATCGACTTACGCGATGGCAACGTGTTTCTTATGTGAAACAACACTTTTGGTACAGATGGAGTCAGGAATACCTTCAAAGTCTACAGCAACGTCATAAATGGAGAACTGCCTACCCCAATATCGCTGTAAATTCTATGGTTATCATCAAGGACGACAATTTGCCACCACTCAAATGGCTTCTAGGTAGGATTCTTAAAGTTCATGTCGGCGAAGACGGTTTTGTCCGCGTTGCAACCATTAAGACATCCACTGGAATTTTGAAGCGAGCTGTGACTAAACTTTGTCCGTTGCCTTTGGAGGGTTCAGATGCTGAAAGTTGCCACTTTCACGGCGGGGAGTATGTTGAGACTTCTACTCAACGTAAATAATTTGCGACGATTTTATAAATCTAAACTTGTTTTAAAATAATAGAAACACCCTGTAACATTCACTAAATTTCGCTTACGTACAAACACATTAATTGCATTGTATTCAACTTTTCATAAATTCCATTTGTTTTTTACCGTTTTAGATTTTGTAAACTATTCTCGCTTTGTACCTACTCATTTTGGTTATCACTCTCTCGTTTATCGGATCAATAACAACATCATTTGTACTTCTTTCGTCGGAATAAAGTTATTTTCATTTTACAAAAAGTTTGTCGTTTTCTATTGATTAATTACCTCGACCTCTCGTTTTTTATTTTCGCAATACATTGGTTTTCTTTATTTTCGCTCAAGAGATTTCAAAAACGCTTGAAATCGCACAACCGTTATGCTCACATGTACTTATTCACTGTCACTCACTGAATGTGACGAGATTTCTTTTCTAAAATTTCCTTATATCTATCTAAGCAAGATCCCTCGGTTTTGGCGCCGCAATTATTATTGCACTCGGCTGTGCTATTTCGGGGTATGCAACTTTTTTACCATTTTATTGGGGCTTTCTTCCGAAAAATGTTCTTTACACAAAATGGTCCCCAGATTATTGCGGCCTGTCGCCTCACCGTCGCTACCTAAATCTAACCCTCAGCAGCCGTTTACTTTCTATCTGTACTCATTTTTTTATGAAAATGTCCCTGAAATGGAAGGACTACTTACATGTATTTCACAGAAGCTGAAAAGTAAAAGTTATTTTATTTTGTTTTGGGCGTCAACGCTTTGTCCGTTACTACAGACTGATGTGGGTCGTAGCTTTGGTGATATAGAATCCGTGCTATATGCCACTTGTAATGCTGCGTGTATGCAATCAATGTAGCTCTACTGAATTCTATTGATATGTCAGGGTAGCTATTTGCATTTCTGCTGCGTGTGCGTTGGAAAAAACTGTAGCAAGTATGATCTTGCTACTTGCGTACAGTTCAGATTTCTGCTGAGTGTAGGAATGGCAAGAGTAGCAGTTGGTGATGATCGTAATTATAGATGCAGCAATTGGGTTGCTGATACGTGTGGGAAAGGATTTCGTGGGACCTCAGACGTTTGTGCAGTGCGTATTTTTAGGTGCAAAAAATTGGATTGGTGCTACGTATGCGAATTAGATATCGCAGCAGTTGTGACGTTTTGTCGTGTACGTAGAGCTATGGCTCGCCACCTTTGTATAGCTGCCGAGGCCGATCATGTGCTGTACTCCTCATTGTGGTGCCCTGGTTAGGCCTGTGCGATTTGCTGCTACGAAAATGCTTTTGATTGACGTAATTTCAAATGTGGTAGGTATGTGTAGTAAAGCTGGAGGTATGTGTAGTAAAGGTGAGTTTGTTATTACTTTTTTTATTTTCCTAAATATTCATTAGCTTTTTTTTTTTTTGTTTTTTTAGCTGAATTATTATTCAGAGATGATTGTGGAAGTTTACAGGAGCAACGAGGTATACAGGTTTAGATAAGTGCTGTGAATCTTTTCACTATTGCATTTTATTATTTGTGGGTTTTTCCTTTAATTTGAGGAAATAAGATGCAAAATTGGATTGGATGCATCGAGGGAAAAATAGTTTGGTTGTCTTCCGAATAATTACCAAGCGTAATTTTGAGTATAATGGTTTTTTAGTCGATTTTTATAGTCCACATTTTACATTGGAACTGGATTCCAAAGTTCACATCTTTCTAAGATCGCCATTCTTTGGTATTAGACGTATGGCAGATTTCATCCAACTAGAAGGCTAATCTGTCCAATACATCCCTATTTCCGTCAGCGAAATTAGGAGCGTATGCTGGAGAAAGTTATTGATGTACGAGCATACTAATGGCATTGATTCAGAATACAGTTTGGTATACTAATCCCGAATGTAATCTGACAGCATTTCTCTGTGTATAATTTCTCCATTTCTATCTATCATGGACTCAACGTCAACTTCCGCAGTTCGAATTCGGGTTCTCTGGAAAGCGACCCTACGTTGGTTGTTCTGCCCAATAAAAACACTCAAGAAAAATATAAATAAGGATAGTGGACTGTAAATAAGAACGCCAGGGAGTATTTTAAAGTCAGTGGTTTATTGGACACACACGTTAAACTTATGCACAATATTCCAACTAAAACTAACTCTAACACAATTCAATAACGACACCACTGAAGAACTAAACTTCAATTATGTAAATTGATTTAATAAAGTCGCTTACTCACTAGTTTTACTTATGTTTCTAATTTCAATTTCAACACAATACTGCCAAAGCTGAGACAACTTTGAACAATGGCACTATACATATATATATATATAAATATAATAATCACTATGAAATATAGTATATGATCAATCAAAAGAATGTACTCACCAATATAAACTATGGAATCGAATTTATGGCGTTGGTAATTAAATAGTTAGTGATTACCTTGTTCTAGTCGTTCCCCGGAACAAGATACTTCACTTCAGTCGAGACCCAAAGCAAAGGTGTAATTTGATTAGTAGAATTCTTGTTATAGTCGTTCCTCGGAACAAGATACTTTACTTCAGTCGAGACTGAATGCAAAGTTGTATTAGTAGTGTTTATTCTAGTCGGTACCCAGAATAAATATCTTTATCTCAGTCGAGACTCAAGATAAAGGTTTGAGGTTAGTAAATGTTATTCTAGTCGCTACCCGGAATAACTATCTTTATCTCAGTCGAGACCCTAGATAAAGGTTTGAGTTAGTCTGTGTTATTCTAGTCGCTACCCAGAATAACTATCTTTATCTCAGTCGCTGCCTAAGATAAAGGTATTGAGTTAGTAGAATTTATTCCAGTCGAGACCCAGAATAAATATCTTTATCTCAGTCGGTACCCAAGATGAAGTTGATTTGTTAATAATTCTATTTTATTACCACTAGCCAAGTCGATTTCCAAATGATGCACAATCTATGAAATCTGGATGCGAAAAGAGAAGGATTCAAGTTGGCATGCGACTTATATTGCTCTGAATTGCGCACGGCACCAACAAATTATTTTACCTTGCGCATAGCAACCAAAGTACATTGACCTTAGCAGCTGTGTGTAGGTAGGAACAGAAAAGTCCGTTGACCTTAGCAGCTGGGCATAGGTCAGAAGAGTACATTGATCCTAGCAGCTTTACAAAGCAACTGGAATTTTGAGCATTTTTGTTGATGCTCCTAATTTTGCCCAGCTAAAGTTATTAGGATTATATGTATTTAAATGTACAGATGGCTTAATCTAATTTCATTTGATTTGCGTTATATTATCGTAGACTTTCCTCTCATTGGATTGTGTCCCGGATTTGTTTATGTGGAATGTAGCCATGACGGGTTAATTGTTATCTCCACTAAAACTACCTTATCAATGTGCTTGTAGGTAGGTATACATCGTTTCGTTTCGACATATTTTCGATGATTAGAAATACTTGGAATTAGAATCTTTTAAACTATTTTACTTCCAGGTGGCTATTTAATGTTGGTTTGAACATTGGTTATTTTCTTTGTCCTTCCGTTAACATATCGCGACAACACAAATTCCAATATATGCTTGTCATGACTACATAGGAGAAGTGCAGCAGTCCAGCTATGCGCCAAACACACTGTATCTAATGTGTAGCGAATCAAAAATGAAAAAGATGGCTAGGTTTGTATGTACATTTAGCTTTAGGATTTCCGCAAACACCTGTGCCAATGAAATTACACCCTGCTTTTCGAATGCTCGATTATGATCCAAGATTTTTGCAAGATATTCACACTTAGATGCACACACTTGGTTGACGGTAGCATGAAACCTTCGACTACCGCGTGTTTTAAGCCTACGATTTTGAAGTTAGAGATATCCACGCTCAGAGATAACTTACCTTAAGTTGAGAGCGCGCTAGACATGTTTCAGATTTGACATCCTCTCTTTTTGGTTATACATATTTATCAAAAGATAATTTACTGAATTGCAAAGAACTGTAATCCTTTAGAATATTTCGTATTTGAATACAATATACCCACCATAATGGATTTTTTTAAAAGAAAATAATGTTAATTAAGAAATATCAATTATATATCAAGAAATAATTGTCGCGGAAAATTGTACTGAAATATTTTTTATGTAATTAAAAAAAAAATGTGTAAATGCCCATATTGCCATACGAAGTCTGAAATTATAAAAAAATATTCCCTTGCATACAGTACAATATATAAGAAAAAGAATAAAATTTATTATAATTATTACTCACATAATGGTCAAATAAAAATACCTTTGTTTTCCTTGGTTTAACCCACATAATCTTCAGCCTGTTTTTCGCTTAACTAGTCATATATAATTTACACTAATAAATTGTATTAAAGTAAAGGGTTAACAGGCTGATAATACAAGCAAAGACGTACCAGCAATAGATAAGTAAAATATTGAAATTACTAGCGACCATAATATGTAGCTAATATTCTGTTAAAATCCGTGGTGGGTTTAAGGCCGGGATGTCAAAGTGCAGTTCATAGAATATAAAAGATATCGCACTAGTATTGAAATTGATGCAAATAAAAATATAAGACCCACATGTACTTTGCATGTTTTAAAAAATCTGTAATACAAACCTACGCACTTAACATTTTTCTCTGCGATACCAACGAGGAGCATCCGTGTCGTCATAGAAACCATCGAAGCTGTACAGAACATACTACTAAAGGACAATCAAAATATCTGTGTACATATATATGGAATCAGCCCTCCCAAGAAACAATTTTTCCAATTTTTGGTGACTGAAGGTGATGAGTAGTTTGATAAGGGGTATGTAATGGTTACTAGGTTATATAAGAATTTGAGTGGTTATATAGGGGTTTTATAATATTACCAATTGGTAACTGAGTTATATTAGAGTTTTTATAAGGTTACTAATGGTTAACGCTGAAGTGAGTTACTACAGGTTTTATAAGTTGGTGATAAAAATGTTTCAATTACCGGTTTAAATAAATTAGAGTAACCATTACCAGAAGGTATATAAGACAGTTTTATGATTGTTTTCATCACCACGTTATATAAGTTATTGGTAATAAGTGTTTATTGCAGTATCCGTGGTTATCCTTGTATAACTCGACAACATTCAGTAACTTGGGTGACCTTAATAAAAATTGGGAACTTTCGGTAATACTAAGGTGACCAACTATTTTTTGTTCAAAAAGAGTACACTTTGCAAGTATTTCATAGGTGAAAAAATAAGAAGAAAAAACGATAAAAACTTTATTTTCTTTTAAAAACATATTTTTCTTCGGAGTGGATTTTTTTTGCTAAATGAGGATATTCGTCTAATAATGTAACCACATCCGAACAACTTTCATTTTGCATATTAAATTTGACTGTTAAGATGGCAGATAATGTTTTTACAGAAAGTTGCGACTTCTCACTGCTGCAATAATCATTCCCTAGTGAAAATACCCTTTCAACAGCAGCATTAGTGCCTGGACAACATATGGAAATTTCTATTAGAACTTTTAAATTTTCATGTGGGATACGTCTTACTCTAAAATGCCGAAAGATTTCTAACCATCTTTTGTCAAGTTCTATTTTCTCATCGTTCCATTTCTTCAATTTTTCTTCATTTAAATATAAATTTACTCTTCGAATTTCTTCAAAGAGAAAATTGTCGTTAATAACAATATCCATTCAATTTTACTATTTAGACGGGTCCATTTGAAATAATTTAATGCTCTAAAGTTTGCCCTGTCCTCTGCAATATGCTCGCGTGAAATTCAAATCACTGTCAGAATAATTTTAAATATTTAATTAATAAAATTTAAATAAAATAATCTAAAAAAATGTTTTAGAAATACAAATGAGTATAAAATTATACAAATGAGTACTTTCAGAGTACAGGATTTGAAAAGAGTACGGTTTGCGAAAAAAGAGTACAAAACTCAGTAAATGAGTATAGTTGGTCACCTAAGTAATACATATACCCACTATAAAATATCGTACAATTTTTTGGTGGCGCTTTAGTAACTACGGTGATCGGTATAAAAACAAATTACTTTTAGTGTCGAATAGAGCCATTATAAAACTCTTTTTATGTATTTAACACAATATAACCAAAGGGTATATAAGAACACCAACGTCTCTTTTTTGTCACTATAAGATATATATTATATAACATTACCAATGGTTACATATTATGACTAAATGGTATATAAGGACCATTCTCGAAGCATAGTAAGTAGTTCCTTTAGTTTATATAATATTTCTAGAAGTTCTATAAGGGTCATTCAGCTGATATAATAGAACCAGAGTTTATTTAAAAGTTCTTGAAGTTTTATAATGGTAATTTGTTCATTTAAGTACAAGCCGCGATTTTTGCATCTGTGCATTGCAGATAAAAAACAAAATGTCGGTTAAGCTAATTTTTCAAATTGCAGATATATAGCTTCCGTTTTATTTTTATATGATAAAAATACTTCATTTTAGGTATATAACATTTCTAAATTATGTAATGTTACTTTTATTAATTAATATCACCTAAGTGAAAATTTTAAATTTAGAAATATTTAATTAAAATTATTAAATATTGCTTATTTTTGGAGGGGTCTGTATTTTTTTGAAGCATTTATAATGATATTCACAGTACAATTTTAATTGCAGCTGAATTTCACCAAGTACATGCCGAAAAACTGTAATTCTAAAATATAAAAATATTAAATCCTTACATTATAAAAATGCAATACAAAAAAATATCGAAATTCTATGTCAAGGATAGGTTTGTAAATATTTGCATTATATTGTTTTATAAAGGTAACGAAAAGTAATTTCCCTAACATTTCAATCACTAAAAGTAATCAGAGAAAATTTCAAGCGTTGTAGAAACGTTACCAACATCATTATAAACAAAGTTTAGAAAGGTAACCGAAACATTACTGCAACCACTGCTATGTATGACCAAAATAAATTATTCGAGATCACCACGCGTTATATATTATCTTATATAACATCTTAATGTTATATCAAGGTAACCAGACAATTTTTGTTACTCATTTTATAAATTTTATAAAACATTGAGTTATATAACGTTACCTGAATCAATTCACGATAACGTTTATATAATCCTCCATTTAAGCGCTATAAGGGATTTATAGTGGTTACAGAGAGTTTTCGAGTACTAGTCTATATAATTCAAGTTATATAATTTGGAATGCATACCTTACGGTTACTACTATATAAAAAAATTGTTTCTTGGGCTGAGAATTTTCACAAAAAGAAATCGTGCATAAACATCTGACCGTCAAGAAGATTTGCGCTTGGCGGATATCGCACAATTCGACTGAGGACTAAGAGAAAGGCGCGAATTGACTGGAGAAAAAAAATAAAAAACAATAATGCTCATATTTTCAAGGTACCTTTTTTACTTTCTCTCACTAAAATTCAGCCGTCTATATAATGCAATACTCTAGGATTATTTATTTTCCTTAAAATAGTTGCGTAATAAAAGAATCCTTTTAAACTCGAAGTATCTTTAACAATTTGTAGGTGAATACTGTAATATATCGCGTAGTTGATTCCACTTATTATTGGAGGTAGGCACCCATTATATATGAGTTATAATCTCTGCTATATAGTTTCTTTTTTTTTGCAAAGGCAGAGGGACGTGAAATTTCACAAATCCACAGTTCTTCATATGTATATTGTTTTCTTCCGAGTCCCATGAGAAAATCAGAGATTTTCTTATTAGACCCATCGAGAAACAGTTTTATGCACCAGCAAGTAATCAGGTTCACCCATCTCTGCTTATGCTTCCTATGAACATCCGCTTTGATGAGAGACCCGGTACTCGACGTGGCAAGGCCTACGACGGGTTTCAGCCCGAAGAATGGAGAATCAGGGTCAGCCCTAAATTAAAGGTCAACTCTTTCATTCCCCATGATCCCCATGTGATTCGGAACCCGCTGTAGGGACACCTTATTGTGGATAGACAACTTATCCACAGACGACATGCAGTCCCCCAGTATCTTGGATGTTATCCGAGGGCCACTCAGAGCCACAAAGGATAGCAATGTCCTTTCCCTTATGTATAGTTACTAACAGAACTGAAAACAATGAAAAGGTAATCCCTCCGAACTGTTGTAACAAAAAAATTTTTAATTAAAAGAATTCATCCATAAATTTTCACATAAGCTAACCATGCCTAAAACATGGTTAGCTTATCAGTACAATCAGTGAAGAAAATTGCGTCAGCAATTTTCTTCACATTCCATAGAGTTGAAACAAAATTATTCCCATGGCAAATTTTGCTGAAGGCAGAAATATTTAATTTGAAAAATAAAATAAAAGACAAATCGTACCTTCAGTACGATTTGTCGTGGAAATTGCAACTTATATGTACGAACGTACATACATGTCACAAAAAAGCTTATGCGATAAGAAGAGCGCGTCGCGAAAATACATTATATGTATACGCGCGCGCCAATTCTAATCGTCGGGACGGTGGCTGATGTTTATAAAAACATCAAATTTCATTTTTTCAAGCCACCGTCCAACGAAAAATATTCTGGACTTGTTTAATCAAGTCCAGAATAAATGAAAATTTTTCTCAGGGTAGAAATGCAACTATGCATTTTCTACCCTAAATGACGACTCTTGATCGCGACAAAAGTGATCAAGAGCGAAGTTGAATTTTTAACTGGGTGACGGTCGGTACGGCGGTAATTAATAGTACTTACAAAAGAAAAAATTAAAGGGTTGTAATTCGGATGTTTAATACAAAAGAAAAAAAAAATTAGAAAATATTTTTTTTCGGATTGGTGTTAAGAGGTTCAATAAAAAGAAAAAGTTGTATAGTTGCCTATCGGGATAGTTTAATTAATAATGATTACAAAAGAAAAAATTAAAAGCTGTAATTCGGATGTTGAATACAAAAGAAAAAAATTAGAAAATATATGTATTACGGACTTGTTAAGAAGTTTCCAATAAAAAGTAAACTGTAAAGCTGTGTTGTGGATATAGTTTGTTGAGCACAGCTAAAAAGAAAATAAAGAACCATTAGCATTGGATAAAAAATTGTATTTTATACTTCCCTTGATGTTTACCAGGTAATTCCCGCCAGGTCATCCCACAGTGTCAGGAGCTGATCTGAAAATAAGAAAATGCATAAATTAGTTTTTAAATGCCTCAAATAGAAAACTAACAAACAGAACAAGAATGAATTCTACAAATCACATGCAAAACTGCCAAGAAACCAATTCTTGGCAGTACAACAACAAAACGTTCAAATATAAATAATGTAATTTCGTTGCAAAATTCATATGCTCTGCATAATAAACATTTGCAAAACATGCAAATATGCTTAAATATGCAAAACATAAAAACTTGCAACACGCACATACATTATAATAGATAAAAATCAACAATTTGCACCATTGTTGACATTTCACAAATCATTTTCCAGCATAAATAATTTAGCAGAATTTGCTTATTTCCTGCAAATTATTTATGCTGGAACTGACACATAATGAAAAATAAACACTTAAATAGTGATAAAAGACACTTACCTGGATAATTAATCCATAATTGGCCAAGAAAAACACACAAAACAACACGGCACTTTCACATAAAAATATCGCGATCGCGACTGTCAAATTGACTCGCGAGAAAGTCAATTATACGAAGTTGGCTACGCGCTACCTGTTGGTAATACTTAAAAACCGCGAAAGTTACCAGGTAAGCAAATATTCGCGAAAAAAGGTAAATTAAATTCAAATAATAAGTGGGTAAGAGAAAGATGCGAAAACGAGATGCAAGAAAAATGAGAAATATTTGCGTTCCACATTGGAAATTGTCATAATATGGCAGGAAGCCGCCATCTTGATAAATTTCAGAAAAATAAAAATATTTAATAAAATGAATTACGAAAATTCATGGATAATTTAAAATAAATTAGTTGAAGGAAATTGGCACATTTTGACATAAGCATACAAGTCAAGCAAAGTCGAAAAATATGCTTAATTTGCATTTTTCTTGTGGAACATATATCAAAATGGCCGCTTAGAGCCTATAACAAGGGGCAATTTCTAAGACCTCTCTCAGTTTTTTGACAGCGATCACAAGTATAGTTTCAAGCAAGTTTTTCTCAGCAGATAGTATTTTTTTCAGTTTTCAGCAATAAGCATAAAATAAAACGTGCCATTAAAGGTACAATATTTTTACATGCTTAAGATTTGTGTGTAGTGGGTGTTGGCAGAGGACAGGAAGTTTTTGGGTTCTTTTTGTTCTACAGATAAGTATTGTGTTAAATTGGTGCGTAGATTTAAGTTTCTTGCATACAAATTAAATACATGCCAGTTTTCGGCATTTTAATGATACATGCAACGAAACAAATTAGTTAAGTAATTAAGTTAAAATAAGTGCAAAGTGAATTAAAATAAGTGTATAACGCGTAAAACTAGAAAGGGCTACAAATTGAATTTAGTTAAATATATGCCAAAATACGGCATAATAACTACATATGAAATCGAACAATTAATCAACAGAATTAAATTAGTGAAACAATTAAATTGTAGGGAATTTATAAATTGAAGTGTTTCACATTAGAATTATTTAATAAATACAGCATTAAACATAAGCACACATATCTTTTTTTTCATACCGCTACACTGTCCACCTATATATATATATAGCTGTAGTTATCGATTGCAGCTACATTACAAAACATAGTTCCTGCCCGTCCCAAAAAGGTACTTAACAGAAAATTAAAACTATAAAAATCTGTAAACTAGTGTTACTGATTTTGTGAAGTGATCTGCTGCTCAAGCAAGTCTTTACATAATCTCAAGGCTCAGCCTAAGATTGCTCACTGCTTATCTTTCATAGTGAATTTGGCTAAATAAAATTCCTCCCAGAAAAAATAGTTTGTCATGTTCTGGTTTATTTTTACTCTTCTAGAAAATTTTTTAATTCTCTTGCTGTGTAATGGACAATGTAATTGGAAATTTTATTTCATATCCCATTAATCCGGGCCGAAGCATACTGGAGTGAGGAAAGAATTTTTAATTGACAGTAGGCACCCTTTAAATTTAATCTATGTAAAAATTTAAAGTTAACAAATTAAAACATTTATATCTAATGAATGAAATTTGAGGGTGAAAATATCCTTGGGAGAAATGTTAAATTGACTTAGAAGAGTGAGTTAAGTTAGAAGCGAGGGACGCCAAATTTGGAATAATTTAAATACAAGAAGTTCTCAAGTAATGAACTAGGTAAATCTTTAATTATAGAAAAGTTTGTAGGGTTTTCTTTTACGTTATGAGATCACGCAACAAATTGTGTGGTAGTTGGTCTAGAGATGTTACTCTAATAAGTATATTATCCTACCGAAAATAATAATAACCATAACTCCAATTTCGTATAAGATAAATAAAAAACAAAGCTGAAATAATTGAATAAAAGAATTATCAGGTTCTTACTAAGATATTTTATTTTTATTTTACAGCAAATTTTTGATGCTTAAATGGCATGACTTTGCTGGTAATTTGATATTACCTCTTGATTAATAAATTTGCACAGTCGATAATGTAAAAAAAAATTAGTGCTAGCGCAGATACTACGCAATTAAGAGCTAAGTTTTACCAATCGCTGGATGGTATGAATAAAAAATAAGGATTTACTCAAAAAACGTATGTAGCACGAAAATTGCGCATGAATATTTATTTCTTTTTCCGTGCAAAGCCCCATCATCATGCTAATTAGAAGAGCGTGGGAATTCCGTGTTACTTGGAGAAAAATGGGATCTTATGAATTGATTTTCGAAATCTATGTGTCAAAGGAAGCAAAATTCTAAAAAAAAAAAGTTAATAAAATTCCTTCTGGATTTTTTTTACATAAAAATTTCACAAATGAACTTCTTTGAATAATTTTCGTCTA
Organism: Dioctria rufipes; assembly: GCA_963924295.1. Taxonomy (NCBI): domain Eukaryota; kingdom Metazoa; phylum Arthropoda; class Insecta; order Diptera; family Asilidae; genus Dioctria; species Dioctria rufipes. Next base: position 70,064,745 of record OZ002740.1, on the reverse strand, counting down.
TCAGACCATGTGTTATTGCGCATTATTGAAGCTACAAACATCCTACATTATCAGAAAGAAATCCTATCCTGTAATAGGTACAACACGGACTGCATAAAAATAAAAATTAATTTATAAAATTGTATACTATGTCTTTAATAGAGAGGTACTTATGTATGTTATGTTGGGTTCTTTAGTAACTCGGTTCAATCATAGAAAGCAGTAAAACAGTAATTTATTATTTAAGTATCAAGTAAGATACGGTCATACAGACGAAAATTATTGAGATTAACACATTTATGAAACTTTTATGTAAAAAAAATATATATCTGCATAATTAAGATGTAGGTACCTGAATAAAATATAATAAATAATACTTCATTTCAAAGCTAATATTGTACGCTATTAAAAAATTTAAGAGCTGCCAAAATTTATAGGCTGACTCAAAATCGAAATCTCTAAATAACACTGCCCAAAGCGGAGCGGGCACCTACGGCGGATATGTGCAATGTATATCGATAATTCGAAATACACCGGTAAATGCTTCTTGACCTTTATACTCGGTATTCAGAAAAAAATTATTTTCCACACTGAAGCATCTTCAAGCGCATATTCCAGCAAAGAGCTTTTCAGTGTTTTTGTTTATTTTGGCATCTGGAGATTCCCATTTCGAAAACGACTGCTCTAAGAAATTTCCTGATCCGTTTCCCGGAAATCTCGCCGCAGTTATATTCTCTATCCCAGTTCATAGCTTTTTCACATAGTCATGTCCGCAGAGGCAAGCAAGTAGTACCTACTTGATCTGAGAGCGTTATTTATTTTTATACGTTTTATGAGTAGAGAACAAGGAAATTTGATCCAAAAGATATAATAATACAATAATAGCTTCAGATTACACTTTTAATCGCTCAGAACCAGGTATGTATACAGCTGGAGCGTCACGACCCAAACCCCCCCCACCCTCAAGCCCCACTTAACCTTCGCTGTGAGTTGAATGCGGCGCTGGACCTTAGAGTGAGTTGTAAAAGTTTAACAGGACGATTTTCGCATAATTCGGACACAATGTGTAGCTGACGCCGGCGATTAATGCTGGTGCAGTAACGCACTTTTCCAATCTGCGCCGACAGCTAGCGCTGGTTGGGCATTTGTTTGTCTTCTTTGAATGATAGCTCTTCCTCTTTGAAACGTGTACGATTTTTTTAAAATCTTCTTATATTTTATATAGTGTCCAAAAGTCATCATACCTACCACATAATGGTAAGTAATTTTGGAATACTAAATATTTATTTTAGTGTTTGATTGTTTAGAAAAAGGTATGCAATGCTTAGCAACCCGGTTATTATGCTGCTTTTATATTTTTGTTGCACCGATTACTCCTATAGATGAAAAAGCATACAATTTCGAGATTTGAAAGTGTTATGGGTTCTAAGAAATTTATCAGGGATAAGTTTTTTTAATATATCTGAGGTAAAATCGATGACAGGACAACTTGGTGGGGAGCTCGCAACAGAAGCATACAAACCGATCTAACGAATTTTCATTTAGTGTTTTTCGAATGGAACTGTAGTCCCATTCAATCATCAACATATAGCCACCCGGTGATTTTTCGCATGGACACTGATTCAAGCCTCAGTTGTTCAAAAAACATACGTTCGTATGGAAGCTATAATTTTTCTCAAAAATACATTTGCAAATTATTCTCAAGTATTTTAATGCTTAACTATTCACCGACAACCGTCCAAACGAATTGGTGAATTGATTCTGGTGATTCACTCGTTCGGACAAGAGCACAAGCATTCAGTTTTTTTAGAAAGATTTGACATTTTTTCTTTTCATGCACTGGTGGCCAACAATGGTTCCAAAGAGTTATATTGATTCAGGTGCTTTGGCTGCTCTTGATAGCTAAGAATATTTATGAGCGTTGGGAAATATATATTTTGTTCTTAGAAATTTACTTGACAATTTTTCTTTCCAATAATTATACACTGTACTTTCGTATTAAGGATAAACTTGCTATAGTAGTTAGCGATGGAGGTTGAAATAGTAGCGAAAGTGTAAAGCGAAAGACTGATAAGACCATTGGCAATTTTTTTTAGAAGAAAGCAAGATCAGTTAACCTTCCATCAGAAGAAATAGTCAGTAACATATCATGGACTCCTACTCCCATTCCTTTAAACGTCACTCAAGGTGCAAGCTCACTCTCAGTCAATAACTTCACTCGTGACAGAATTGCTTACGACAGCATTTATTTCTACTATTTCTGCACGAGAGGGCGTATCTGGCTTAATATCCACCATGATATCGATTTTGGTGTGGATAATATTATCGATAAAAAAAAAGACTTCTTTCGACTTCTTCCTCCCCTCGAACATTTTAGTTGTGACCCCGCCCAGGCTGCAGGTCTGGATATGCGCCTACTTAGAACTTTACATTAAAAATGATAAATGCATTACTGGCACAAAAGTGGAAAAAACCCATAGTTTAGATACGTGGAAAATTAGATTCAACCAACCTTTATTGCAGGTCTGCGGGAGCTTATCAAATAATCTTCTATACGTGGTATGTATGTATTGTAGCTTGCTCTCAAATGATGGCTATGGAACCTCTTGAGTTAATTAGTTGCGCCTTTGCTTATTTTTCTAGATACATTAGTGAATATTTTTCTAAAGATCTTCCAAATGATTAATAGTGTCACTTTGAGTAATCGTAGTAAATGGCTAGTTTGTTTGAGCAACGTTTGGCTACGCTAGAGGATTTTCTCATACGTGGTCAAAATATTTCCAATCATTCATGTATTTTGATTCTCAGCACTGTAGCAGTTATAAGTGAATTATCGTTATTTATGATGACTGAACTCAACCTTCATTGTGATCCGTAGCCAACTGTGATTTGAAATTTGGGGGTACAACAGAGAAACCATACTTTTAAATATTGACAGGACGTTAGGTATATTGTTTTTCCCATTTAAAACTGTTTCCACAATTACATTCCATTTCTTTCAACTCTTATACTGAGGATCCACTTTCTCTACTTGAAAGATGTAGGTGACCACAGGGCCTCGAAAAAAGTGCTGCCTCCAGCTGAAGAATGACAACAATCTTTGTACTCAAGCTATTTGAGAAGAAGATAGACCGTAATTGCTATAAACCATGTTGTTTATGATATCCCCACATGAATGTCAAAATTTACTTGGTGCAGGTTAGATTCGGTTAACGGTAAATGGACATAAACTCTAGCCGTAAACAGTCAATCGCACCCTAAATCGATTTCTGCTTTCCTGCTAAGGCCGTATATTTCATCTTTAGCGAGGCTATACTACTAATAGAAATGAGTGTTGTGAGAGCCTTGACAAATCTTGATGTAATACGTTTGGATAGCTGTGATACCTGCAGCCCTCGGAGTAAGAGCGATCGAAGAGGTATACTTGTTAAGAATATGATCTAGTCTTGTTGCAGTAGATACGATCTAGGCTGGAATATATATTTGAGGATATCTAAGTTGATATCCGCAGTATAAGATGAAGTCTTGATATGGTAGAAAGATGCGAATTTAGTGAGTGTTTCTTCTGCAGGTCTGATGATATGATTCAGCGCTGGAAGTGTGGCAGCGATAGGACTGAGATATATCTCAATCTCGCGTTTTCCACAACAGTTTGCAGAAAAAGCTGAACCACAGAGAGAAACTGTTTCACAGTGAACTGGCGGATAGCTGTTCGCGGCTGGTCCTGGCGATCCCTAAGACGGTCAGGCAGGTGAGTTTGCACGCAGGGTGAGTGGCGGGTTATCACAGTCGCCCAATGACGACTTGCCAGTTGCGATTGGGACTAGAAGTTCAGTCTCAGATTGAATCAATGGCAACTTGGTGACCGCTGATGTTCGAATTGAATAGCTGCAAGTCCTTAGTTGCATTCATTATATCAGAGTTGTAAGAGTGCTTTCTGACCAAGTTTACGAATAGCTCTTGATAGTGTTACATACATACCTCCACCCACAATTTTAAGTGAGCATTGTAACATACGTACATACCTACAACAATTATCAAAGAAATGCTAGCAAACGCAAGCATACATATTTTCATCATTTTTCAATGAACATACATACCTACATAATTTTAATTAAATTATAATTCCACTCGTTACTGACCTTCCCCAATTACTTAACAAGTTGAGGAAATAATTAAGGTAGATTGAGTGACGCAATACCCTGCGCGCAAGAATTCGCACGTTGTAATACGATAACCTTGCGCCAGCGGTAGAATCCAGGTGACCAAATGATGGTTCACGATTTGTGTATGAAAAAAATGATATTTATGTAGGTATGTATGTAAATCATGAATATCACGATGAACAAACAACAAGCGATTAGCGTTTGTCGAGATTTATGTATGTACGTATGTAAAAACAAATGCGATAAAGTACTGACGAAACGCTCAGTACGATTCTAGTCAGAGAAAAATATATGTATGTATGTACGGAAGCGACGAGTGCCGCGATTTATTTATAAACAGAAATAAATGAAGTGCAAATGACCTAACACTTTGTACTGTTATATACAAAATGTTTGGTCGGAAGTATTTCATTTATTTCCGTATTAATAAGATTACTCTGTATAAATAAGGTAAGAAATTGTAAAAGAAAGGAGTCGAGTAAAATAAAGAAGTCGAGAGCAGTCGATTTGAATAAGTGTACAGTAAACAGTTCGTTTGAATTAGGAGTTGTGCTTTAAACAAGCTACTCCATAATAATACTAGGAGTTGTGCTTTAAACAAGCTACTCCATACTAACACTAGGAGTTGTGCTTAAACAAGCTACTCCATAATAATACTAGGAGTTGTGCTTTAAACAAGCTACTCCATAATAACACTAGGAGTTGAGCTTTAACAAGCTACTCCACGCATCTACTCTCGCATTAAAGTTACGACAGTCGCTGCTGGGAAAAACAAAGGCAAAAACAAAAAATTAAGTCAAACGGTTTCTCCACAAAGAAACCACAGCAAAGTTTAAGTAGGATAAATTCCTACATAACAATTTGGCGCAGCCGGTAGGATCAAGGAAGTTAATTCAATATACTTGAAAAACCTTGATCCTCGAACCCACATAGAAGTGAAACAAAAACTAGCGTCAAAAGCATGACGTTAGGGCACTTCTGACTTAATTTGTTTGTTCCTGATTTAATTCCAACAACTACTACAAGAAATAAAGGGAATATACTTCTAAGGAAATTTATCGGCTCAGATCTTAAGAAGACGTAAAATCCACATAAACTACATACATCAAGCACTAAGTAAGTTTCAATCTAAATTCAGCGATTGGCAGAGCTTCAATATTACTCATTGCCATCTCCCCAAAATACTTTAAATAAACTACTTAGTATAAAACACACATCAAATAATGTCAGTGTAATACATCTTCAATCAAACTTCTGTTATTAACATATATTCAAGCATATATATATATGTACATAAAAATTAGTTAAACTCTTTGATAAAACTACTTATTCCCTGTTCTCCCCTATTCTCTCTAACTCGAATGATTTTGCTTTCATGCCTAAAACTGGCCGTAGTTCTTCATGCTCTACCTTTGAGACCGCAATAAATTCATTATCATTTGACAATACCAGTCCTCCAGATAGCCCAAGTGTAGAGTGTAATTCATCCCAAAGTCGACCTTCCGTAAACTGGTATCGTGAGCATCGCTCAGGTAAACGTTTCAGAAGGCACAGCCTAATTAATTTTCTAGTAAGAAGAAATAGCTTAAACGCCCTAATCACAGAAAAATCATTAACTGCGCCTACTTCTAATAACGATACTCCTGATATTCCCCAGAGAAAGCAACCCAACCAACCAGCCAAAATGCCAGTGAATTATGAGAAAGTAGTTAAACTTACTGCACAAATGGTGCCTTTGTTCTCTGGAGAAATTAATTCTCAAACCCTCACAGAATTGCAAACGTTCCTAGGCTGTTGTAAACAAGTACGACAATGTCTAGCGGAGGAGGAAAAGGCAGCCTTCATGCAAATTTTCCCAACAAGATTGAGAGGAAATGCATATCAATTAATAGCGTCCAGTACACTCACGACATTTGAAGAAGTTGAGCAGTTGCTTTATCGGACTTACTTACCTCGTGAAACATATCATGAGTTAATTAACAAACTAATCACTTGCCGACAATATCCTCAAGAATCGTTTAATACATTTACTACTAGACTAAAAAGACTTTTAGTACAATGTAACGAGGCAGCACAAAGCAAATACGGTGCTGAAAATTTTAATGTAGTAAAGCAACAGATAGAGGACTTTGCAATGGCTTCCGTAAAGAGTGGTGCAAATAACCCCCATCTAAGCGCCTATCTGTTGACAATAAATGAAAGCTCGTTAGAGACTCTCATTCAAAAAGCATTAGATATGGAAAGGTTACAACAGGGTCTCTTTTTCATTCCACAACCAATAAACTACTTACCTCAACATACAAATTCTTTTCAAACGGACCATTTCTTTAGACCAAATACCTCGACTTTTACTAATGCTTATGGTTATCCCATACACGAAAATTTAAACTCCTCTATATATCCCTACACAACTGATGCAGGAAAACCTAATATAAAAACTGAGTGTGGTATACCTCCAAATCTGGAGTCATTAAAGGTACCTTCAGTATCCTTTAATACTGACAAAAATCAAACAAATAATTGGTGCTTTACTCAAGCCAGTAAGGCAAGAGAATCCTTAAGAAGTCCACCTCCATTCCAGAACTCTTCTTCTCAATATCCAGACAAGAAACCATACGAAGAGCAAAAATTACTTTTAGGTAGGATCACCTGCAGTTATTGCAAATACAAGGGACATACGTATGATGATTGTTTAAAACGTAAAAATACTCCCTTCTGTATTAACTGCAGAACAAAGGGGCATGATGCCCAATATTGTAAACAAAATGTCAAAGCGCCACGGAATCACTTAAATAGTAACAACAACACTCAGTGGGGCAATCCAAATCACGAACAAAGATTTAATGTTCAAGAGATGTGTAAGTTTTGTGGAAGAAGAGGTCATACAGTACCCACTTGTCAACAGAAGCAACGATGGGAAGCTACAAAATCGGGAAACGGCACACTGTCGACCGAAAAATCCCCGGCTCGACATTAAATAAAACTGCGCAAATTACTTCAGGGTCCTATCAAACAAAAAAACAATCAAATAGAGAAAATGTACCAGTGGTAGACTTACCACTGGACATAAGCAAAAACACAGCCGTTCGGCTGATAGTAGACACTGGAGCTGAAGTAAGCATCATAAAAAAGGAAGCATTAGATAACCCAGAACATATAGAACGAAGCCAAAAGGTGACTTTGAAGACTCCATTTGGAGAAGGAGAAACATTGGGAAACTGCCAAGGCAACTTTTTATTAAGCCGCAGTGTCCCATGCAAACTCCAGGTAGTAGAAAACATTGCCCAAATCTCCCACGATGGGCTGCTAGGCAATGATTTTCTTGCAAAAAATTTTAATATCGAAGGGCCTAATAAATTACTCCGGTTCCCTCGCACGGAAACCAACCCTATTGAATTCACGGTACCTCTCGAAACATCCCTAGAAGATGGAGAGGAAATTCCAAGTGATCAATTGGAGGAGCAATTTAAATCACGGGCACCAGATAACAAAAATGCCTTACCCCCAATGGAAGAAACTCTGAACACCTCAAAAAAAGATGAAAGTAGGCAATATGAAGTAGTACTTCAGCGATCCAATAGAATACCTCCTCGATCTCAAATTGTACTGAGCATACCATTACAATTGGACCAAGAAATGATCTGTATGTCTCAGGAGATCCAAGAAGGAGTATTTGTCGCAAATTGCCTAGTTAGTCCTAATAAAAGCTTTATACCATTATCTGTTCTAAACATAAACATAGAACCAGTATTCCTAAGAAGACTAAAGCTTACTCTAGTTCCAAGTAGTCATTACAATATTAAACTTCTCAATATACCTTTGGACGACATAAATACCCAAAGTAATCAGAAAGAAGGTGATCCACCTTCCCCTCGTACACATAACAAAACAGAATACAACTTGAAAGGTGATAAGACAAATTTCAACTCCAATCCATATTCAATAAACGTAAACCATATTAAAAGCTATAATTAAAAACTATAATAATTCTTGAGTTATGCTATAAGTATAACGATCTTTTTTATCTAAAGGGAGATAAACTAACAAGCACTAATACCATAAAGCATACCATCCCCATTTTGCACAATCAGCCACCAATAAACCAAAAGATGTATAGACTTCCAGAAACGCACCGGGCTGTAATAAATGAACAGATCAAGGATATGTTAGAGAATGACATAATCCAAATAAGCAAAAGCCCATGGAATTCTCCGTTACTTGTAGTCCCCAAGAAAGCTGGGCCTGACGGCAATAAACGTTGGCGCGTAGTAGTAGATTTCCGTAAAGTCAACGAGAAATCTATAGGGGATGCCTTTCCACTACCCAGGATAGAGGATATACTGGATCAACTTGGGCATTCACGGTATTTTACTACTCTTGACCTTGCAAGCGGATACCATCAAGTACTGGTTGACCCAAGGGATAGACCAAAAACTGCATTTAGTACCGCTTACGGGCATTATGAATTTAAGAGAATGCCATTTGGGTTGAAAGGCGCACCTGCGACTTTTCAACGCCTGATGAATTACATTCTAACGGGTCTCCAAGGATTAGAATGCTTTGTCTATCTCGATGATATTGTAATATATGGAAAAAATTTACAAGATCATAACGAGAAACTGGCTAAGGTATTCGACCGACTTCGAGCCCATAATGTTAAATTACAACCCGAAAAGTGTCAGTTCCTTCGCCGAGAAGTAATCTACCTTGGACACAAATGCTCAAACGAAGGAGCACTTCCAGATCCCGGTAAAACAAGTTGCGTTCAAAATTTTCCTCAACCCCGAACTGTGAGACAAACCCAATCGTTTCTGGGATTGGCAAACTACTATCGCAAGTTCATCCCTAATTTCTCAAAGATAGTCAGGCCATTAACAAATCTATTACGGAAAGACGTCAAATTTAATTGGACTCAAAAGTGCCAAGACTCTTTCAATGAAATTAAAAATTCCCTTATAAATCCGCCTCTACTCAAGTATCCAGATTTTACCCAACCTTTTAATCTAACAACAGATGCTAGTAACGAGGCATTGGGAGCTGTTTTATCACAAGGGGCAATAGGTAAAGACAGGCCAATAGCGTATGCAAGTAGAAGTTTAAATAAGGCGGAACAAAGATACTCCACAATAGAAAAAGAGTTGCTCGCTATTGTGTGGGCCGCCAGGAACTTCAGGTGTTATTTACAAGGTAGAGCTTTTACGGTTTACACAGACCACAAGCCCTTGAAAGGCGTATTCAATGTGAAAGACCCGACATCGAGATTAGTCAGGTTTCACCATAAACTCTCAGAGTTTGATTATAAAATTGAATATAAGCCTGGAAAATATAACACTAATGCAGACGCGCTTAGTCGAATACCTGCCGAGCTAAACCAGGCAAATCCCAATTCGTTCATTGTGGAAGCTCAGGTACATCACCGAGCCGATTCCGACATCGACGAAAATGATTCTAGTTCTCCAACACCCTCAAAGCCTAAACAAAAACATTGTCATGCTGTTACGAGAGCTCAAATAAGGGAGGCACAAAATGATATTGAAGAAGAAAATCAAAACCCAAAAACTCCCAATATAGTTCAAAATCATTCACGGAACCTCCAAAATGAATTAGTCGAAATTGACTCAACTGATAGCAGCAGATCCGAAAGCAGTGCATCTGAACACGGCGAATTACCTTGGAACCAAAATCTAATAAATTCCCAGCATACATTACCGGAAAATATCTCAGACCCTGAAGAAATCGGGACAATTTTAAAAGACTATCATGACTCCGCGTTTGGTGCTCACCAAGGAGTAATGAAAACTTATAAAAAAATAAAGAAAAAATATAAGTGGAGAAATATGCTCAGTTCCATTAGGAAATATATTCGAAAGTGCCCTAAATGCCAAAAAATGAAGGCTAGCCCGGAATACCGTATGCCGATGATAATCACAGATACTGCCCTAATGCCCTTTGAGAAAATCTATTTAGATATAGTAGGACCACTAGAAGAAACCCACTCCGGAAACAAGTATATATTGACATTCCAAGACAATCTTACGAAATTCGTAGATTGTTATGCCATGCCGAATGGCGAAGCAGAAACGGTAGCAGGAATATTCTTCGATGAGATAATTACTCGTTATCGCATTCCTAAAAAGGTAGTAACTGACCAGGGATCTAACTTTTTAAGCGATCTTTTCAAACGTGTCTGTAAACTTCTAAAAATAAAAAAATTACAGACTTCCGCTTATCATCCGCAATCCAATGGCGCACTTGAACGAACCCACAGACCTCTAGTGGAGTATTTAAGAGCTATTGTGTCCGAAAATCCAAAGGCTTGGGATCGATTCCTGAGAACCGCGGCTTTTGTATACAATAACAGCCCATATGAAGGCATTAAGCTCACGCCAATGGACTGTCTGTTCGGATTCACAGCAGATGTTCCCTCTAATCTTAAAAGAGAGCCAGAGCCCATTTATAACCACGAGAGTTACTATCACCTTCTTAGGTACAAAATACAAAAGGCATATGCTATCGCCCGAAAAAATTTGCTGAAAGCCAAGGAAAAGTCGAAAGCGTACTATGATAGGAACTCACGTCCGGTAACTTTCAAAGCAGGAGATAAAGTATTGCTAAAAAATCCCGCTAAAAAACACAAGCTTTCCCAGATATGGCTAGGACCATATCTCGTGGTACAAGCTTTTACGCCTGTTAACACAATCATACAAATCGGTAAAAGAAGAGTAACCGTACAGAATAATAGATTGAAACCATTTCACGAATAATGGCTAATCTTCCAGGAAGGGATTACAATTGCATTTAAGATAAAAAAAAAGGGGTAAGGGTAAAATTTTGTTTAAGAAAAAGAGAGAATGATCAAACAAATCATTTTATTTTTATAGTAACAAAAAAAAAATTTATTTTTTATTTGCAATCAAACACCGTGCTACCCAGCCTACACAGGCAAGTAACAAAGTAAGTTTAACAACAAAAGAACCGCCTCCACCCCCTCCTCTTCCAAAATCATTAATTCATGTTGAGCAGAATCCAATTACACGTACCCGTCATCTACAGGTAGTTTAACTATTTTAAACATAATAGAAATAAACAGATATAAACAGATATAAAATTTTTTTATTTTAAGAATTTGAAAACATATTATAAACACATATAAAGAATTTGAAAACATATGTATAAACACATATAAATAATTTTTAAGTAAATAAATGAAAACATATGTATAAACACATATAAAAGAAAAAATATGTATAATCACAGTAAAAATTTTTTTTTAAAAAAAAAAGTATTAAAAGTATTAAGTAAATTATGTATACACACATATATAAAGAGTCAAACAGCCATAAGTATAAATGTATATATGTAGGAATTACAAAAAAGAAATATATATACAGTATGCACATGTAATAAAAATGCACATAACATAGCAGTAATACTAAATAACGGATATAAATTTGTAAACCGATAAGTCAATTATTGTACCGGCACCCGGCGTTATGTATATACATGCATATAAAAACAATAAATTTCTCGAAAATTATCGAACGATTGAACCATATTCTAATGCGTTATTCCTATTCTAAGAATAACACATATTTTTTAAAAAGGGGGAGATTTGTTACATACATACCTCCACCCACAATTTTAAGTGAGCATTGTAACATACGTACATACCTACAACAATTATCAAAGAAATGCTAGCAAACGCAAGCATACATATTTTCATCATTTTTCAATGAACATACATACCTACATCATTTTCATTAAATTATAATTCCACTCGTTACTGACCTTCCCCAATTACTTAACAAGTTGAGGAAATAACTAAGGTAGATTGAGTGACGCAATACCCTGCGCGCAAGAATTCGCACGTTGTAATACGATAACCTTGCGCCAGCGGTAGAACCCAGGTGACCAAATGATGGTTCACGATTTGTGTATGAAAAAAATGATATTTATGTAGGTATGTATGTAAATCATGAATATCACGATGAACAAACAACAAGCGATTAGCGTTTGTCGAGATTTATGTATGTACGTATGTAAAAACAAATGCGATAAAGTACTGACGAAACGCTCAGTACGATTCTAGTCAGAGAAAAATATATGTATGTATGTACGGAAGCGACGAGTGCCGCGATTTATTTATAAACAGAAATAAATGAAGTGCAAATGACCTAACACTTTGTACTGTTATATACAAAATGTTTGGTCGGAAGTATTTCATTTATTTCCGTATTAATAAGATTACTCTGTATAAATAAGGTAAGAAATTGTAAAAGAAAGGAGTCGAGTAAAATAAAGAAGTCGAGAGCAGTCGATTTGAATAAGTGTACAGTAAACAGTTCGTTTGAATTAGGAGTTGTGCTTTAAACAAGCTACTCCATAATAATACTAGGAGTTGTGCTTTAAACAAGCTACTAGATACTAACACTAGGAGTTGTGCTTAAACAAGCTACTCCATAATAATCCTAGGTGTTGTGCTTTAAACAAGCTACTCCATAATAACACTAGGAGTTGTGCTTTAACAAGCTACTCCACGCATCTACTCTCACATTAGAGTTACGACAGTCGCTGCTGGGAAAAACAAAGGCAAAAACAAAAAATTAAGTCAAACGGTTTCTCCACAAAGAAACCACAGCAAAGTTTAAGTAGGATAAATTCCTACATAACAATAGGTAGTTAGTACAGGAGCAGCTAGGCTGAAATTAAAACAATATTTAATCCGCTTAAGCTCGGAGGCATAAGGGAAACATCAGCAGTATTTGAAACAATATTTAATCCATCTAGTTCCGGAAGCATAGGTGAAACGGCAGCGGTGTTCACACTTCAACTACTCCTGTGTTAATGTGTTACCACAGCGCCAGTAACAATGGAAGCAAGAGGTCTTCTACGGATGAGTAGTGACAGCGTAAACTGTCAAGCGAAATCGCCCTCTGTTTATCTATTACGGAAGGCGAACTAATTCTGTTGAGGAACAATATTTGCTGCGCATGGGTCCGTGCACAACGAGGCGCGGTGAGGCGAGGCGAGGCTATATCAAGAGTTGAGGAAATAAAATGATTGTACACTACTACGAGAGTATTCATAACAACGCTGTGTCAGCGCGCGATATGGCGAGACACCTCAAGGTATATCGGTCGAGAATGAGTTTTACATTTCTTCGCGAGGAGCAGCGAGCTAACTTTGAAAGCTGGCATATTTTTATAGGTTTTTCTTTGATATAATCGAATCATATATATTGGAAGAATCTATCAAGATCAGTAGATAAATCATCATATAGATGATGAAATTTACCAAATTCCAAGCGTTTCGTATTTATCGGGTGGCAGGTTAAGTAACAGCGGAAAGTACACTTATGTGAAAAATGCAATATAGCTGCATTACTTGACACACATAAAATTTCTTCTTCAGAATCTGATGACATGATTTATGCTCTCACTTCGCGATTTACCAAGAAACTGAACGCCTTGTTGTGAACACTGCACCTCGAGGTGTATCTTCGCGTAGATCATGTGGCTATCCTAGTCTAGCCTTGCTTCGCCTCGCCTCTTTGTGTACGTACGCTATTGGAAATAACAAATTCTTCGTTTTGACTTGATATAAGGAATGTATTTTGGTGTTGTTCTACCAAGCTTTTCTGACATTAAATGACAAATTTTTGTTTTCATAAAGCTAATCAAAAATCACTGCCTACCTAGATAAGGCTCTCTATGTTCAGCAAGGAATTACTAACATTAATTTAGGAAACTGATTTACTAGGTTTATACAATGGCTTGACTGGAGTTTGGAAACAACTGAACAGGATCTGCCCAGTCAGCACACATCTTGAACTTTGTCTCCAAAAACTTTGCACTAATATTTAGGTCAAAAGTTTACTTGAGAATTGTTGATTATGCGTTGTTGGATTTTTTTTAACATTTAATGTTGTGCAGTCCAGGAGTTGTTTAGGATATTGTTAAAGTATATCAACATCTCTGGGATGATTCTGAGTTTTTTCTACTCGCAGTTGCTTTTAAATTTATATCGTGTTGATTCTCTTGTATTATGTTTGAGGCGAAATAAGAAAAATTCTTATATGAAAGACTGACCAATTCAATTGGAGAATGCTCTTTTCGTATAGAAAACATTATTGATAATGTACGTATGATGTTTGTGTGATAAAATGTGATTATTTTCTTTGATCCTATTGGATACTTTTACGATACTATGATATTTAGACTTTTTTCTAATGAAAAAACCTGACAACTGCAGCTCAATAGCCTAACGATTTTCAGATTTAGCCAGTAAAAAAAACATGTTCAGGTTCAGTTAGCTAATGACCGAGTTATATAGGTATGTATGAAATTTTGTTGCAGTATTTTGCAAATATCCAACTTCAGACCAATTAAAATAAAATTCTCTAGAGTCTTTTGAAAATTTTAGTACAATGACTCTTCCAGACCCACTGGACATTAGAACTCAATCTCTAAACTAATTTCGTTACATGCACAATGCAATCCTAATTCACCTATAAATAGATGGGCCTCTAGGGGACTATAAACTGCTTACTACTCACGTCTAATTAAATTTAATCCAATTGTCGTATTTTATATGCAATTAGGCCCGGGGTTCGGTGGAAGAAACTCTGGAAATGCTATTAAAACTGGGTTGATGCTGTTGTTTTTGTAAATTTCTAGGGAATACCCTTTGATACATTTCTGTGACTTTTGGCAGGCTGAATTTTAGATGATGCAAATGAGGAAAAGCTATTCAAATCTGACAAACTAAGAGACGGTCACTTTTATCCACATTGCGTAACCTACAACAGTAGCATTTTATGCCTGACTGCTGCTAATCAAGTTTAATCTGTGTGTTTTTCACAGGATTGAACCTGCGCTGCAGCGATAGAAATCTTTTTTGGAACTGTGCATTTACTTACTGGGTGTCTATAACAGTGGACGTGAAAATGTGAAAAGGAGATGTTTGCCATTTTTATACGAATTGAAATTTTTGCTTGATCACATTTGTACTCGTAATTTGAATTCACTTCATAGTATGTTTGTCAACGTAAAAGTTCTCTTCTAATTCAGAACTTTTAAATCAAGCTCTCTTATGGGCTCTGAGACCAAAATGATAGGGTATCCTTATATTCTCTCTTTATCAAAATCTTTAAGAAGAAGAAATTACTTTCTTTTTCAATCATATTCTGTTGTATGAACAGGATGAGTTGAATTCTAAACCAAATCAACTTTATTTTCTAGTAATTATTGTAACAACCTAAAAGTGGTGCTTCAAAAATCAAATTGCCATATTTAGAGAGTTGAAAACCTTTATATAAATTCTTAATATATTTTTGAGTACCTACTTATCTTCTTGTAAGCAATACAAAATAGTTTTCCCCATTTCGTGATTTTGTGTGCATTCCAGCGACTTTTAATCGTTGTATCAAATACTTGTTCCTGTCCAGTTTTCTTCATTTAATTGGTTTTTTTTTGTTTTCAATTTGTCTCGCTGTTAATGATAGAATTTAGGCGCAAGTAAGTACTTGGACTGTCTGAAATTTTGTGATCATTGATTTGGTACAATTTACAGCGTAAAATTAATTAGAATTTATGTGATAAATCTTAACCCGTGAATTTTACTTATCTTCAATGTCCACAGAAGTGAAATCGGATATGCAGCTTCTGTGCGCACAACCAGATAAAAGCCCTTCCAGTTGGCAAAGAACCACTGGAAATTTTTTAGAAAAGATACGACGGTGGAATTCGTGAGCGTACTTATTATATTTCAAATTAATATTAAGGTAGATGTTGGTACTTGTTTTAATGAGTAAGTAATTTTATGTTATAAATTAAGAGATCTTGAATAATAAAATATTTAGTTGACCAGAAATATTTGTTGAACCACTGTGGCTACTACCCCTGTCAGTAGTAAGCTCATTTGTACAATATCCAAAAAGATTTTCTAAATATACACTTTAAGTGGCGATTTGACCCTGGAGTTCTGGTAAAAGAAGCCAGGAACTCCTACAACAAGTTATAGGTAAAAGAGGCTATGATAAATGAACAATTTTTGTACAAAAACTTTGTTACAAATTTTATAAGAGTAATATTTTTTTGCATTATTTAATCCTCAGTTACTATTGGAAACATTATACTATTGGAAGGGCACTGAAAATTCTTCAGATCATCCTAACTAAGTTACCTGAGTTGAACTGGTTTGTCCCTCATGTCTAGAAAATCCGCCGCTGTATATGTGAAAATGGATACTGTACCATGATAGTAAATCTCTTTAATCGTTATTACTTCCATTTTAAGAGTTTTAGATATCGGTTCTGGTCATGTGTTTATTTACCCAAGACTAAAGAGCTACAAAAAATATATTTCACTTCACATTAAGTATTGGAATCAACACGGATAACGATCATCTATCAGACTATGCTGGAAGTTAATTTCAAAACGAAAATTCCATCTGGTACGGAATGGGACTCTAACTCTGTGTGCTTCAACCATTTACTCACCTTATTTTTTCCACAGGTGCGTCCAAATCAACGTAAAATACTTGAATGAGTATTTTCTATGAGGACTCTCGTGTCGATATGGACATATATTTTAAAAATCATGTTATGGTCTTCCAGATGTAAACTAAGGTCATCCTGGTAGCAATAAGGTATCTTTTCAACTCGGAAACAGAACAAGGACATTGCCATCAACTTGGATAGCCAAGCTATTGTCGAAGTCTTCATAAAGTACTTCGCAGTATGCGTGGTCATAGAAATATATATAAAAAGTGAAAATGCGGACAACTCCCCCGGATCCCCAGGATCGGAGGCTCCCAAATCTACAATTGGAAGTGCACCAAAACACCTTAACTGTTATATTATGGCTTGAGCCAACTTCCACCATAATTGACTTTGGTTCGATGACCCCACGGAAGGGACAACAAAAGAACTATAAGGGAGGCCGACAGGCACACGCTTTATGAAAATCTATTGGGACTACCAAACCTGATGAAATTGGTTGACAACCCTATACGCTGAGGATGTGGAGGGAAGACCGAAATAATTCTTCTTCTCCTGTTTTACTGTCCGGCTCTTGTCTGTAAGCGATACAATTTCTTTGGCTCAAACCTCCTGAATGAACTGTGGGCCAAAGGTTGGTTGGGGGCCTATTCTAACTTTTGTTTGAGCATTCGGTTGGAATTTATGAACAATTTTTTCTTTACTTTGAGAGTGTTTAATGGGCCTTGTTGTACATAGTGATCTCAAACTTCTATCCAATTCATCTATTAAAGAATTAGCACCAATCATAGTCAACATCAATGAAATAGAATCGCATTTTAAAGCTATCAAGACAACTCAGTGCGCAATCTTATCTTTATCAAGGTGTCCTATCTCTACTCATTACACATTAAAACATAGAGCCTTATAGCTCGGAGGCTGCTTTAAAATTATCAGTCATTCCGTACTAGAATCCCAGGGCAGCTCATCTCAGCGAAAACAACCTTCAGTTTGACTATGTTACCCCCTTATACATACTCAGAAGTGAGAACACCGTAGCAGCGATGAGTACCTAGAGGCCTTGAATGCAGCAGGTTCAAGTCATTTTTTATATGATTTGTATAACCCATTCCTTTAAATGCATATTTTTTTTTTATTTATAATTATTTATTTCTGTTTCTGTCATATTTTTGCAATCTGTGATCGGTGGATAACAAAGATTCCATTGGGAAAGTTATTACTGCCATATAGATTGATCTACTGTAGCTTTTTTTTTTGTAAATTACGTCAAGCATACATACATAATAGGAATTATGAGTTCCATGTCGACATAAGAATAAAAATCTTACTATTTCTTCAGTAAATCTGATATTAATTTAAGCCTAAGATAAGAAGCACATTTATGAAAATATCTGCAAAGTGGAGAAATATGAATTTTTATATTCTAAAACATTGTGTTCCCTGTTAGTATAGATATTACAAATACAACATCTTGATCTCCCTGTTTTTTCTTTACTCATACATATGTCTTGCAGACAGCGTCGTTTGGATTATCGAATTTTCCTTTCTTCCTTCCTTCCTTCCTACATACTATATTGCACTAGTCTGCACGCAAGTACTGAATTTAAATAGCTTAGTTGTAGCTAAAATATAAAAATGGATAAAGAAAATGTTCAAACTTATATTTGCTGGGACAGAAAATAATTTGTATAGCTAAGCCAGGCTCATACAAACCTGTCATTTCCTCCACCGCGCTGCAATATTGCTTTAGCACCCTTGAAATGTTTATCTTTAATTTGAGAATAACTTTAAAAGCTCTGAGGCAAATGAAAGTTAAATTAAAGACAAACAAGTTGCGCTGAAAGTCCTGTTTTCTAGTTTACGTTTATAGCGACAACATACAAGTAGATATGAAATCCTTAGAACATATATCAAACAGGAATGCTGATAAATTCAGTCTAGTGAAGCCGAGCTTGTATGTATTGCAGTATGTCTCCTTTGTAGTTGTATCGCAGTGGGGACGGTAAATATCATACTCATAACTGGGAGCACATTAAATTTTCGTGGCGGGAAAATTTGAAAATGTTGTTTTAATTTAGTTTTATCTTTACATTTCAAATTAGTATACACGATCTATTGCGTATTAAAAAACAATTGAATATTAATTGTTATAGATGGGTTTCGCTCTGGGAGTACTTCTTACGGCACGTGTAAAAAGTATACTCTACTGAACCTCAAGCAAGTGTAAGAATCTGCTGTGGTACTAATTATTTTTGCTTTATATTTATTTTAAGAAATGAAAGAAAAAAACACTGATCCACTAAAGCTACGCTACTTCTCTATTGTTAGTCCTCTGCACTACATAGGTAAGTGTATACAGATCACGCGTAAGATGATAGATCAAGGCATTACATAAGTAAGATAATTAGCAATGATGATAGGTATTTGTTGTATATGTACAAAAGCATAAGTTACATGTATTGATCACTTGTGCATTTTAGTGGAAAATTGTTTAATATGTATAAATGGAATGCAAACAATGTACATCTCTACATTAGCAAACAAAATGATTAAATTTAAATCATTTACAGATTTTACACCTTTAGCTATAGTATAATAAGCTTGTGAACCTTATTGCACTACGTTACCAGGAGCGACCACGAGGAGGTAGGTGTAAAAATGTAACAAGTTCGCAAAAGTATCTTTTCTGTTACTGTGAGCAAAATGTTTCAGCCATTAGAGCCTAGATTTTGAAATTATTTATAATTTATTACAGTTTCACATACATCAAACGCTATTCACTTACAGCATAAGAAAGTTCTTAGATAACATAATATCTCAGAAATCCAGTTCTTAGTAATTTAAATTAATAAATTCGGTCAGTTGAAAGTAGGAAACCAATGAAAAGTGAAAAGATTAATAAACAATACAATTTACCTAAACTTGTATACACTAAAATGTTACTAACTCAAATTTCTTACACGCCCCAGCAGTTCTTGTAGCTTCATCTCTTTTTCTAAAAACTCGGACTGCGTTTTGGTGGAGTTTAAACATTTACAGACCTTTAAATATAACGATTTTTGTATAATGCTGTCTGAGTGATATTTTTTCTGATGCTTTTTTTGCAACAAAATTAAATCTTGTCTGAAGGTATTTTTCAGCTATAAGTTTAATTAAAGCACTATAATGACTGTTGCTACATCCATATGAGTCTGCTGATCTTGGAAAAGAGATTTATTTTAAAAAATGCTGTTGAACTTCTATTAATATTCTCAGAAAAATTTTTTTTTCTAAGGACTGTATCATTTCCGCTTAAAAACTTCATTTTTACTCACATGGCGCTCTCAGTTTTTTTGCAAATGCTAATAACGCTTTCGGACGGTATTTTAAGTTTTTCCCTTGTTTTATAAGCAAGAAGATACGATGGGGAATATGTTCCTCGAAGTGCAGACAAACACTCTGGGCACTTCAGTATATTACTTATTTTAAATACCACAAAACCGGCTATGTGCGAAACAACGTGTTGAACATATTCGGACTGCTTCGCTGGATGTGTAACATAACTGTGTTCTTCCAAAAACTGTTGGTCCAAAGCAATGCTATACTCTAAAATATACTTCTGCTCTATAAGCTAACGTCTCTCCACTGAATTATTAATTTCTTCTGCAGGGTTGGAATTTAATTTTACTTTTTTTTTTATATTTAGCACTGAAATCTTATCTAGCGGAATGCAGTTGCCGATGCCACCTTCTCATATTTGACAACGCACTAAAGGTTTTCTATAGGCGCTCATAAACTGCCTAACGGAGGGATTATATTTTCTCCCTAAATGTTACCTAATGGAGCTGAAAAATAGTTCAATATGGTCCTGATTAATTTTATACATGGGAATATACTGCAGTTTTTTGCTGTTTATAAATCTTTCATTTAAAATTTTTTTAAAGATGCACTAATAACTATAAAACCCATTTTCTATTACTCTCCATGATGATCTGACCAGATAAAAGTTTTAGTTCTGACAGGTACTTTATGGCAGATACGGAGAAGGATAAAATTTCCTCGCTATTATTAGCACATAATGCCCGTTTTTTATACTAAAACTCCGATACTTTTCTCCTGTTTAATATATCAAATAAGTCGTTGATATTTCTGATGAATTTAGGCAGTTGTTTATAATCACGGAACTCTCTCAACTCTAGCACATTGCAGCAAAAATCCAAGGCAAAGCAAGTCTAACATTAATCTTTTTTAGCAAAATATATAGCTTCAATCTATTTGCTAGATGCAGTTCTTCTTTCTCTTGTAGTTGAACCAATTTCTCCAAATATTTTCATGGAATGCATTCTCCTTCCCCGTTAGTAATACTTTTTATATCTCCTAAGGTATTTCGGACCAGTTTAATCATGTGGGTACCTGGGTGCACTTTGCAAAAACCTTGGGGAATCGTTTTTAAAAATCCGTCTAGTGAAGTTAAGGCATAAATGTCCTATTTTAAAAAAGTTGTGGTTATTGAAAAAATAAAGATTTACAAAAAAAGGAAGTGAAAAAAGAATTAATTAATAGATTAAAGTTAAGAAATAAATGTCACATTCTTTTTTTGAAAAGTTATATTTACTGAAGAAAATAAAGATAGAATAAAAAAAAAGGGTGTATAACAAATTAAATAATAGATTGAAGAGAAGTGAAACTTATTAAAAGTGAAAGTTATTAAACAACCATTTGAATAAAGGGTGTTGGTTTCAAAAATTAATTGAAAAACCGATTTTGTTTTTTCTTTAGAAGCTGTGTGCACGGCACACACTTACCCATAACATTTTTAGAGGCATAACAAATCAGTGTCAATAAAATTAAACGAAAATTAAAATAATATTAAAAAATATAAAATAAAAATAATCCAGGGTACCCGAAAAAGGGTACTTAGAGGAAATTAAGTTTAGAGTGCCATAGTGCTCCAACGAGGGAATTTAGCGAGGTTTCATCCCTGCCTAAACTCGACGATTCCCACAGGGAAGACTTCAGAATCATTACTCTGGACATCTGACGTATAAATTTCGTCATTCATCTGCAGCAACAAATCATTCAACTCTAAATCTCTAAGAAGTCGTCGCCCAGGACCCGCGATGTATCATATTCATCATTCTACAACAACATTCAGCTGCGCAAATAATATGTGGATACAATGAGGAACAACGCCTATTTTAGTTAATTATGCAGAATCACAGTAAAAAAACAACAACAATTAATTCAATGAAACAATTATTGAAATCAGATAAAAAATTCCGAAGTTATAGCAATTTTAGCGCTGCATTCTCAAAGACGCGCTCTAACAAGAACGATCGGCTGATGACGTTACGATACACAAGACAATTCGCGGTGTAGCGCAGCGCGAGTGTAGTCGCTGCACCGCCGTGATAGAAAGCGCTCGGGATTGGATTTGTTTTGGATTTATTTCATAAAATATCGTCTTATAAATATTATATTGTACAGACTGGCATCGTGCTTATTGAGTATCGTGACGTCATCACCAGAATCGCGGGCCGCGGCCGTTTTCAATTTCCGTTATTTAATCTTCAATAACTTTGTCATTTTTTGACGAATTTGAGTCATTCAAAAATAAATATACTTAGAAATGTATATTGCTTTTACTCTGATATATTAAATTTGAATATCTTGTAGTAAGATTGTTCTCCATCTCTTATTTGTGTTCAGATTGTATTTTTGAAACAGTATAAAAATAAGGAAGAAGCAATCTTAAATTGCCCCTATATTTATCAAATGCATGTTGTTTTTTTATTTTTTTATTCTTCCTCGCTAACATATTTTACACACATAAATATTTTGGTTCCGATAAATCACAATTTTCTCTAATCCATCAATCGACATGCTGCTTGGCAGCCGATATACATAAACAAGATAGCAATAGTAATTAACAGTCAAGTGTTTCTATCTTTACTTTGTTTTGTGTTAAAATTTTTTTTCTTCCCCCTTTTCCCTCTTTTTCCAATCTTACGTTCTAAAACACAATATCAAGGAGGTTTCCAAATTTGTGTCTATTTTTATTCAAAACAATCATTAAAAATAAATAACTTAAATATTAAATAGTATATTCCGAATCAATCTTCAAAAACTAAATCAGCTATTCCTGGAAGCGACCTCTGCGGCAAGACCTCGTGAGCTTGCTGGCCAGAGGACTTCGCAAATTCAAAAATCGATCCCCTGCGGTAGGACTCAATTAGCCTATCGATTAGGAGAAGATATTGATTGGAAAGACCGATTTTTGTTGTAAGTGGATATATGAATATACTTTTCCGTTTTACACACGACTACAAAAAATCAGAATTCTAATTAACTAATCCTTTTGAAACTTGAAAAAAAAAGTTTTTTTTTTACTACGTATACGTACATACACTGAAAATATGTACTCTGTGAGTAGTGCGTTGGTAGCTTTTCGTTAATTTTATTTAATCAACTCCTTCCTGATTTTAATTCATAAATTATTAAACACGACAAACGAAGAAAATAAATCCCTTGATGAGCTCTGCTTGTCGCAAGTCCCAAAAATGGCAGAAATGAGACAAATTCTAGCCGATTATCACAGAGCGCATAAAAGCAAAAGGACTTCAGATTTTACTTCTGAATAACTCCCAAATTTGGAAGAACTGTGGGCTTCATTTGAAAAAATTGAAACCCTGATTCAAGATCAGAATTCGACGAGACTCATGATTATTTCAAACAGTCATGCTATGATAAAACAGAAGACTGGTACAAACTTACCAAGGCAACTCTGTCCGATAGGTTGAAATCTATAACTCTCCATACGGTGCGCACAAATAACCCATTTTACAGTCCACCCCCCAAAACTTCTCAGAAAACAGCTGCAGCCGATAACCAGGACAGCATAGACAATAATCAATCTAATTCAATACGGTTCAGGTTACAGGATCATAGGCAAAAGTCTATATCTCGAATTATACAATCGGTCAATTTTGATTCATTATCGACTACAACTCCGACATATCTGACACAAAAGATTAATTCATTACACAAATACTGGGATGATTTAAGGCAACGCATAGTGACATAATTTCATATACCGGCCCTAATGATTTCGAGCATGCCTATTTCAAAAATGGTGCTCACGGTCACGATAATTGCGCTTCAAGAGCAATCGGAGTCTCGATTCAAAAACGTATCGAACGATACACATAACTTCACAGACCATCATAATGTCTCCTTTAGAGACCAATCTACCTCCTTCCTATCAGAAGCTAGCTCACTTATTGCCAATTTCAGTGGAAATCCAAAAAATCTCCACAAATTTGTTTCAAGTTGCGATGATATTTACACAACAACATCAACGGAAAATGAAAAACACTTCCTCCATAGTTTATTCTGCAGAGGCATACGATATTTTCAGGTACAATCAAGTTGAAGATTGGCCTACTTTAAAATCAATCTTAACTCAAACTTTCGAGGAAAAAATTCCCAGTACTATGCTATAGGCTCAATTAAATAATTCCCAACAGAGATTAGGGGAAAGCGTGAAAGAATTTCTTCAGAGACTTAACACAAATCTATCTACAGACTTTAGCAAAAGTCCAGTCCGATAAATCATTCGCTTCACTAAAGTCACATATTCTAGAGCACGCAACACGTTTGGAACTGAGACAATCCAATTTTAAAACAGACTACAATGTAAACCCAAGTCCCTTTCAATAGAATACAAATTCGAATCTTCGTTGCTTCAAATGTAATAGACTCGGGCATGCTGCATCAAGTAGCCCAGTCACACAACGCCACACGCAAAATTTCAAAGCAGTTCCAAAACTAAACCCCCAATTACAACTCTAAATAAAATAAAATAAATAATAATAAAATTACATCTCAGGCACACGTCCCTATTGAAGAATGCAGAACGAGACCAGCGAACAATTCTCGGTTTGACACAACCAGAAAAATAATTATAATTGCCAGCAAAGATGTGCAATTCCGGCATCAAGCACGGCTAACAGACAGCCACAGAACAGGAACTGGCAGCAGCCAATATTCCGAGAAAGTCGAAATGCACCGAGATATACAAATGCAAATATCTCGGCCAGATCACCGTCTCCAAATAGGAACAACAACAAAACTTCATCGGCATGCTGGCAGGGAAACTGGATGCAGCGGGAGGTCAACTTCTGCAACCCCTCGCACATACAAACAAAAGCACAAATTCACAGGATTCCTGAGACAATGTTGGCAGAGGCGACAGCAAGTTAGTGCGAATCCCCGTCCAGATCAAAAAAATTATCTAACTCTCTCTTTGCCTGTCGACATCTGCTCTGCTCCTAAATTTACATTTTTAATTGATACTGGAGCAGAGATCGAACAAGTTCTAAAAGATTTTCATTCATTACAGACAGGAGGCCATCGAGGCGTTTTCCGCACAATTAAAAGAATCAAAAAGCAATTCTACTGGCCTGGCATGTCAGACGATATCATAAAATATGTAAGGAAATGTAAACTTTTTCAGGTAAACAAAGTATCCAGAAATCCAAAAAATCTCGAGCATTTGCTCCATACCTTTCGAAAGAGTGTACCTAGATGATGTAGGACATCTATCAGTTTCAGATTCTGGAAATAAATATCTCCTTACATTCCAAGACGACCTTTCAAAATTTTTTGAGGCCATTCCCATAGTCGACACCGAGTCTAAGGAATTAGCGGAAGCCTTCACGACAACAATAGTTTGTCGACATGGTATTCTAGAAAGTATCCTCACATATCAAGGTTCTAACCTTATCAGTGGCATGTTCGCCGAGGTATCTAAATTACTAAGAATAAAACGACTTATAACTACTCCATATCACCCTCAAACGAATGGTGCATTGGAAAGAAGCCACAGAACCCTAGCAGAATATCTCCGATCTTATGTAGCAAAAGATCCACAAGACTGGGATACATGGATTCCTTATGCCATGTTTGTATACAATACTACCCCTCATTCGAGTACTTGTTATACTCCTCGCGAAGTCCTTTACGGATTCCCAGCCTAAATTCCAAACAATTTGGAATATTCCCCAAACGTTTGCTATAATTACGACAATTATGCAAACGAGTTAAAAGCGCATCTACAACATACATAGCTCAAAATAGCTAAAAACATAGCCATGGCATACAAAAGAAACCCCAAACTACAATACGACAAAAATTCCATCGAGAAATCTTTTATAGTAGGCGGTAAAGTCTTACTAAAAAGCAAGGTGAGAAGTTCTCACCATTATGGTCAGGTCCGTATGAGATCATGGAGGTAAACTCCCCCGAAAATTCCACTATTAAAATAAATAATAAAAACAAAAGAGTCCATAACAATGACTTGAAACTTTTCTCAGAGTAAAAACTTCATCATCACCAAACATCATTCAGAGATATTAACATAGTGTCATCTTCCAGGTTTCCAAAATGATGTAGATAGTATTGCTTTTATTTTGCATCCATATAATCCACGGCTCAGGAGTAGAAGTGAAACAGGTAAATGCTAGCGCAGGCATTTACTTCGAGAAAATCGTCAGAGCGAATTTCTACACAAACGAATGGAAAATCGTAAACTACTACGATTTAGAAAACTTCAAGTCTGAGTTCAGGAATATGCAAATCGCACCTAATTTTATGCAATTCCACACAAAGTAACAAAATTTATGAAATTATGCATCATAAAAACGGGAATATCTCCAAAACGGTAGCATTTAGGTAGGTAGGTCACATTAAAGGTAACATTCCGGGGTCCTTAAATTTTGTCATAAAACTGTATAGTTATCATGCATTTTGACGGGAAAATCGTTGAAATTGAAATATAAATTGCAAATTATCCAATTTTTGGACTTTGACATCCTATAACTGCCGACGGATAGAGACTAGAGAGGTGGTTGGGCATTTGTTGGAAACGGTAGAGAGTTTACTGAGATGCAAATCACCTTCATAGGGTGTATAACAAGAAAGTTACATGGTGTTAGGATAAAAAGCACCCAAAATCACAAAACCCCCCTACCGCCCACACCGTGCATTTTCCGGCTCTCCTCCCATACAATTTATTTCTTGAAATTGAGTGAGGAATCCGTGGTATAAAGCAAATGCGGTACGTACGGGACACCCTGTATACACAAATTTTTCTTCTCAAAAATTAAAACATTCTTTTCCCCAGGGGGGAGGGATGTTGTGACTCAGGTGCCCAATGCCCCGAATCACAACCATAAGGAAAATACATCAATATATTGCCATATGCAATATATTTATATATCGCAGAAATGACCCTAAAAATAAAAATTATTTCCATTTAAAATTTCAATATAAATTCAAAATGCATTTAGAAATGCATTCCCACATTATAACAAAATGCAATTTAGCATAAATTGCATTTTGTTATAAGACACACATCCACTCACCCGATATGCACACTTATCTACATACATTGCCTTTTTACTTTTTTTCTACATGTACACTCTACATACGTACAGTACCTATTTTTCCAATCTAATTGTATGTACATACAATTATCACAATTATTCGCGCCCTCTTAAAATTATTATTTCAAGGCGGGCGCACAAGTGCATATCGGATTACAGTTTGCATAATTGCATATAGGTATCTTGCATCAAAACTTTTGCACATTTCCTCACGTACGATTTTTAACGTCGTGAGAAAACAATAAAAAGATAAAAAAGCTTTTGCAAGATATCGTGGGTACCTGGTGCAATTTGACAAACCTCGGGGAGTCGTTTTTAAAAATCAGTCTAGTGAAGTTAAGGCATAAATGTCCTATTTTAAAGAACTTATTGTTATTGAAAAAATAAAGATTTAGAAAAAAAGAAGTAAACAAATTAATTAATAGATTGGGGTTAAGGCATAAATGTCCTATTTAAAAAAAGTTATGGTTATTGCAAAAATAAAGATTTAAAAAAAAAGGAAGTGAAAAAAGAATTAATAGATTGAAGTTAAGGAATAAATGTCACATTCTTTTTTTGAAAAGTGATATGTACTGAAGAAAAATAAAGATTTAATAAAAAAAGGGTGTATAACAAATTAAATAATAGATTGATGGGGAGTGAAATTTATTAAAAGTGAAAGTTATTAAAGAACCATTTGAATAAAAGGTATTGGTTTCAAAAATTAATTGAAAACCCGATTTTGTTTTTTCTTTAGATGCTGTGTGCTCTCCGCCCGGAGCACGGCACACACTTACCAATAACAATGCAGCAACTGTTAACGCATGGGGTTACTAAGTCGTAATGTACCGCTTCTTGAATTTCAGGAACAGAGTGCTTGTACAAAAAGAAACATGGGCCTCACTTACACTTAAAAGGTGATGCCTTCAATGTCATCTGGTTTGACGGAAAAACTCATTTGGATTGTTCGCAGTAAACACCCAAATTCCCGATGGAATCCACCAGGATGAAAACGGGCCCTATTTATTTCTAACATTATTTTATTAATATGTTTATAATCAACGCATCCAATTAAATAAAATATGTGCATTTCACTATAAAAGTAAAAAAAAAGTTATTCTGCAATGTGATGGGTTAATAGAAGCAATGCTGTTTTGCGAGAGTAACGATTTTACATTGAATTGGAACGGAGGTAGGTAGTATTTATATAACGCACACCATCCCCTATGCTCGTTTCTAGGAAGGGAAACAGTTTAAAACTGGAATTTCTGGAAGGAAGGCCCCACTTTACAGGAATATTTTTATAACCGCAATCTACTGCAGCGTTATCAAGGCAACAAGCGAATTTCAATTTATTCTTTCTACGTGCAGGGTTCAAAAGTGGAGTTCACAGGAAATGAAACTTAGTTAGTGGTTGTTATCTAAACTTTGAAGGTACATTCGATTCTATGGGTACTCATAGAATGTGAATTTAATCGATTCTGAAGTTGGTCGTAAAAACAAGAAACGTTGAAGTGAATTGTACTTCTTCCTTAAAATGATTTTTAACAGCCTGCAGATAAGAAAACTTTCAACAGCTTTCTGAAATTAAATTCTTTTTAAAGTATTAAGCTTTGGTGACTAGATATTTGTTTGCTTTGATCGCTGCATGTTTCTAAGCAAGGACATATTAAATTTATGGTTCTTCAACATGTGAAATGTGAATTTTTCAGATTTCCGGCATGAGAAAAGATGTTTTTTTTTTTTTTTTGTACTGAGAAAAGTTTCTATTTGGAGCCCCCATAATAATTAAAAATTTAGCAGGTGGTACAATGGTAGATGTTATTACTTATACTTCACACTTTGCTGATGTTGACGTTATCTGGAATTATGTATTGTGGTAGAACTATTTTGGTGCTATTCCGTATGTTCCTACCCAATCATCAAGCATGAAATTATCGGAACACTTACACTGCCTAGGGCAAGTTTAAGTTTGTGTGGTAGTATTTAGTCAGAGTACTGTATTATAGGGAGATACTCAAAGTTCTTAGTTGACGTTTCTTTGCCAAAATTTCAATAAATTCATACGTAACAAATTTTGTAGAACGAAAATCTATTGACTAGAAAGCTTGCGTATAAAATGTTTGACTAGAACTATGCAAGCGTGATAGTAAATTTTAAATAAAGAACAAACTGTGCGGCGGGGTCCCTGGAACGTAGGCCACAACAAAGACCATTCTTCACTCTCAAGACTTATGAGCAATTGCTTATGAGTCACAACCGGATGGTCTTATAAAGCTCAATATTGGATCTCATTTCTCCTCGCTGGCTTCATGCAGTTCGTTCAGGATGTGTTAGCCAAGAAAGCCATAACGCTGTCCAGAAAGGATTATCAACAAGTCGCATCCTGTGTACCTGCTCCTAAGAAAAGACTGCCCAGTGAAAATTGATACTAGAGTTTTCAGGGTTGGCTTGGGTTAAGTTTACTCCACAGTTCATTTGTAATTTTGCCCGAAGGGTCACATAACCAAAGACGACTGTACTGGTTGTCGGGCCAAGCCGATATATTACAGATTTTATTGCAATCCCGTTTGTGGAGCGGGATATCTCCGTTTCCGCTCATATCGTTGTAACCTGGCACTCAAGACCGAGTACCCTGATATTCATAGAGAGGGGATATGTGATGGTTTTACACTCCAACACTAGTTTGGAGGTTGTATAAGGCTTGGACCAAACCTTGACAGCTGTTTAGCTATCCGAGCAGATGGTAATATCCTTGTTCTCAGTGTCTAAGGTAGGGAAATACCTTCCCGCTTCCAGGCTAGCTCTGACTTTCGCGTGTAAAAACGTAACATGGCTTTCAAGGTACGTAGAAAACTGTTGCTCAGATGTTTTCTTTCGGCTTGGAGCCATTTATGTAGATAATTGTATTTCTCCCCCATTCTTCCATAGATGGAATTTTGAATTTAATGCACGAGTGCTGGTTGACTTCAGAGAGAGCGCCACTTACACTGACGAGGTACAGTCTTTGGAATTTTTCCAATGGCGAAATCCATTGCTTTCCGCCACACCACAGAACCGTAGATTGGCATGAGTCGGGTGAAGCTAGTGTATTCACATAAAATCAACCTCGGTTTGATTCCCACTTCTCGCTATGGTTCTCCGGCATATGCCAAAGGATCTGATAGCTTTATTCAATTAGTTCTCCAGGTGAAGTTTTTAGTTCAGCTTTTATCTAGAATGATGACTTTGGATTTTACTCTGGCTTTATACACGTGGAGAGAATAGAGGGCAGGCTCAATCTGAGAAGGTTTCTTTTCTTAATGTAAAGCCATAGATCAGTTTACAGATTGATGCAAAGTCCGAAATCCGTAGCCCAGTCTATGACTAGTCAGATCGCGCATTTCACAAATCCGTAGATCTCGGACTCTGAGCTACAAACTTAGGTTAGCAGGTCGCCTGCGTAGCATAACATTTTGTAACCCATCCGAATTAGTGTTAGCAATAGATCATCGATAATGAGTACCCATAATAAACCGCCCAGATAGGCAAAGACAGTTCTATTATTCAATATATGTGCGACCCAGTATTTGACGGACTGGTTCACTCAGTGTGTTGTTAGAATTTCAGTAAGCTTATGTAGGAGAACATTATTGAAGGCACCTTCGACATCGATGAAAACAGACAGCTCAGATAGTTTTAAATAAGGGTTAGTAGGAGGTGGGCGGTATCATTGGATTTCAGGAAGAACTTATCTGGAAAACGTCGACAGTGGTTTAGTTGTTTCTTTCTATCCTGGAAGAATTCATTCCTAATTTCCGATTTGAAATCATCTGTGGCGTAGAAATTTTAAATTCGATAGACTTTGATAAAAAGACAACCTGTTCAATAAATTTTGATACTGGTTGACTAAAACAACCCAGATATCTCAAAACTAAGATTCTCCTTCATAAAACTTCCACACCTAATTTAGGACTAGTGGGTAATTTTTTCCCTTATTTGGACTTTCTATGAAAGGAAGTCAGCTGCAAAATTTCAGGTTTCTACGACGTACATATATTATTGTCTGCCTAAGGTCGCTTTCATATGGGCGAGCGATAAGCGGTGGGCTATGAGCTGTGAGAGGTAAAACACCGCTTAACCATGCCATCGCTGCAAAAGTTTTCACATTGAAGAGCGTTGAGTTATGTCACCGAACGGTGTTTCCATAGCTCAGATCAACTAAGCGGTGAGCGGTGGCTGTGCGCATTGCCCATTAGAGTTTTTCTAGAGTGAAGACCTTCAATAATGTCTGTGCAATCTAGAAGATGTTTGTGGGATGTACGACATCCCGACTATAAGTACAGAGAAATTGTAGAAAAACTGTGGAAGATAATTGGAGAACATTTACGACAGTCGTGTAAAAAGAACAAAAATAAAAAAACGGTAGTAGTCGAAAGTTTTAATTGACATTGAAGAAATTTAAAAAGTTGTTTAAGATTTCTGCTATGATCTTCATATAATCTGTTAAATTCACTTGACTCCAACCGTTTGTTTACATATTTTACCAATTGCTAGTCTGTTCCGTTTTCTTGCTAAAATCAACCTCTTTAACCGTAAATTATCGAATAATAAAATTTTTCTCATAAGCCTTGACACCATTATGCCCTAAAAGGTGCGATACAACTAAACTCTAAAGCGGATCAGTTTAAATACTTTACCGCTTATCACGCACTGCTCAACGCTCACAGCTCATCGCTCACCACCTGCCAATCTGCGAGCGGCCTAAGAAAATAAAAAGCATACAAAGGTTACCACTCTCGGTATAAGAGCCGTAATGAAATTCTAAGAATCCACACACAATTTCCTTACTCTTTCCTAATAGTCCGAAAGCTAGCAACGTCACGAAAAAAAGAACTTTAGTTTGGCTGATTCTTTGCTATCTCCCTTTTTTCTCCATCTCAATAGTTATGCGATCCATCTGACTGGTGCGCATTCCGTTACATAGGTAAAAAAAAAGTAGTTTTCAAAATGATTTTAGTTTGATTTTTGTTATTTTCATCTATTTTCAAAAACATCGAAAATTATAAATTCACTTTTCCCAGACAATTACCTCGTTGCTAGCACCGTGCCAGACGTTTTTTTTTTTTATGTTACAAAAAAAAAAAAGATATTTTATTAGAGCTGTAATTTCTACACAATCTAGTTTAATTATCGAACCACATGATATTAATTTTCCAGGCGATAATTCGGTTGATTATTAATAGACAAATCGATTCGAGTGTGATAGGGAATCGGTCAACCCACACGAGTATTTTTGATGCAGTATGCAAGCCGGTTTTCTAGGGAAGAGGTATGATGCAAAGAAATATCTCTCCAAAAGGTACAGATATTACTTTGCTTCATGTACCTCTTCCTGAGCAAACCAGTTCAAGGGCGGATAGAGTTAGGGGCGATCGGGGCGATCGCCTCCCCCCCCCCCCTAGAGCAATAACAAATCAAAATTTATATTCTAATCCAATGAAATAGAAAATACAAAAAAAATTTAAAAAAAGACTGTTTCTAAACCGGCATTAAAAAAATAGAAAATAATTTCTCCCTTCACTTAATGAATACATCACAACAGTTCTCTAGAGTTTCCCTTCATTTTGCATTTAATTAAATTTTTAAATTAAGTCACATTTGTGTATAAATTTTAATATTTTCAAGGTATAGAGAGAAAACAAGATCTGGACAGCTCAAATTACACTGCAGTGAATGACAATTTCCGAAAATTAAATATGGAGCTTCTAATGTTTATCAAAATACTTAATTAAATTACTTTGCTTTGAATATGCTTTCTTTGTGTACCATGAAAATTTTAAAATTTATATAGAAATGTAATTTGATTAAATGGAAAACTCTAGATAGTTATTTGTTACATTTATTATTTTTTTCCTTTTAGTCATAAATTATTCTCAAAAAATTTAAAATTACACCACCAAAGAATTTTCAGTACAAGCAAAATTGTTGCACTTTTTTGTGATCGAAAGCTCACAAAAGCCGGGTATTTTGATGAAAAGTAGTATGTTGGGAAAATTATCATAGTCGGGATAATTAATCTCAGATTCAGTTGTCCTGCAAATATTTAATTTAAGGCAAATAGGGTTATATATAAACCCTACCTAATTAGCATTCCTCGAAAATTTCTTCCATCATTTAAGTTGCAAGAAATTGCAGTGCAGCCCAGGAAATTGTGGGGTTTGAACGAAATGCAAGCGACTTTTATATGAAAAACACCAGCAGTAAGGCAAGCAAGAAATGTATAATGTCTATTTTATGTAGGATTAAATTTTACTATGCTTACGGAATCAAAAACTTTTATTATATAGATAATAGAACTCTGGCGATATCTGAATGCTAATGAAATTTTCATGGCAAAACGAAATGAGAAAGCTATACAGAGCGGCCAACAACTGATGGCCAGTGCGGATGGAAGAGATCGCCCCTTCCCCCCCCCCCCCCTTTGAGCAAATGTCTGGATCCGCCCTTGAACCTGTTTGCAGGGGAGTAAATGGTAGCGGCTATTCATAATTATGCATTGAAATGTTAAACAGAATTAAACGGAATTTCAAAAAGCTTTAAAAATAACTTATATGTAGCTCAACTGAAAGCAACTTCCATTGATGTTTTACACCACCAATCAAAGACATGAATCGGCTAGCTAGGTATCAATCGGACCGAATCAAATTCATCCTCAGCTGAAAAATGTTCAGTCCAAGGAAGCAATAATTAAATTTTTTATAAACCACTGGTCGACTGATGATATGGCGTCTTATATTGGTTATAAAATAATTCACTTAAAACTCAATGAATGCTTCTCTTATCTGGTTGAAAATAATTTAGTCATTAAAGCAATGGAAGAGTCATTATCATGTGAAGAACATGCAGAAGCAGATTCAGGGATTATCTACCATATTTTCCAAATTGATATCGGCTCTGAAGTTGTAATAAGATGCTTAGATTCTGATATTCTCATTATACTCCTTGGTAACATAGACAATTTTAATGCTTCCCTAAAATGTTGGATCAACAAGGGCATGGATAATCATCAACGCTACATTAACGTCAATGAATTGTACAAAGCTCTGGGTCATTCCGTCCATATCTAGAGCTTTACCAGGCGTCCACGCCATAACATGTTGTGATTACTTTCCACCTTTTTTTTCCGCAAAGGGAAATTGAGGCCTTTCAAATTACTAGAAAAATAGGGAGTTATCAGCTTGCATTTCAAAATATTGCCACCGATGATGAAGAGTGCATTTGTCACCTTGAAAAGATTTGTTTGTCATATATATCGAGTTCGGCAAAATAAAAACGTCAACGATGTCAGATTTGATTTATTTTCTAATTCAACTTTTTTCTAATAAAATTTCAGTGAAATTTTTGGGTTTACCACCGTGCAGAGCTGAATTACGGCAGCATTTATTGCGAGTCCAATACGTGACTACATTTTGGACAAATGCTCACTCTAAATCTACTACATCTACAGAAGTCAATGTATTCAAAATAAAACTTGTCATTCTTCATATTACAAATAATCACTTTTATTAATTTTCCCATGGAAATCTATCCAAGTTCCAATTCAATAGCGGATCTGTATAATAGTGGATTTTTTTTCCAGTATTTTATCAGGAATATCCTCAAATCTGAGCTAGATAACTCAATTTTGCCCAGAAGCTGTTTATAGCTCCTGAAATTTTCTACAAAAAAAGAATAGGACGAAATTGTGCTATCTCACTGGGTTCATTCTCAAAACATCATCGTTAAAAAAAACCCAATGTACCATTCTCAAATCAGTCCGGTTCCTAATGAGCAACTGAATTATCGCCTGGAAAATTAATATCATGTGGTTCGATAATTAAACTAGCTGGTATAAAAATTGCAGCTGTAATAAATTTTTTTTTTTTTTTTGTAACGAAAAAAAAAAACGTCTGGCAACGAGGTAATTGTCTGGGAAAAGTGAATTTATAATTTTCGATGTTTATGAAAATAGATGAAAAAAACAAAAATCGAACTTTAATCATTTTGAAAACTGTTTTTGTTTTTTACCTATGTAACGGAATGCGCACAGGTAAACGCAACCTCTCTCACCAGCCGAACTAAAGTAATTTCCCGAAAACGTTGCTAGCTCTTAGACTATAATGAAAACTGAAATTGCTACCGACTCTGCACCTGCGCACCTCTACTAAAAAGCTTGTTCAGAACTGAACAACTTTTAATTTTTTTTTTATTTCTTTGCAACATCATTTCAATATTAAAATTATACGCAAACAAGCTTTGCTTTTTGTGTCTCATGCACGAGTTATTTACCTCAGTATCAACAGTAATACAAATTTGTAATGTTAGCTAGAACCAATGATACAATAATTGTAAATACCTGTTATGTTAGCAATAATTTAGTATTTAAGTAATATGTAATTTTTATTCTCTTTTTATTATATGAAATTTTTTTTCCAAATGTTCAGATTTATTTCATACGCAGATTGTTTTTATTTCAGACTCAAATTAAGTTTGAGTTATCTACAAATCCATTCATGCGTGTAGCGAGGTAGGGGCACGGGTGGGCAATGCCCCGCAGAGAAGCCCGTGTAGGCTCTGTGCCCCCCCCCCACAGAAATACGAAGCAATTATTACTAATAATTTGCAATTTTTTCTTTCATTCATTCTTCTTTCATGTAGTAAGATATACATACAAGCATAATTGATTTTATTCGATTATTTGCAAAATTTTGAATAACTTCAAAATCCTTTCAAATTATTCATAAGAATGAACTTTTCGTATATCTACTCTACCTCAATTTTTTAAGAAGAAGACAAATGTCGTTTTGGCCAATGTGCTGAAAGAAGATTTTAAATGTCTGCCAGTCAAATAAAATTCTCATTTTTTCCAAGCCCATCAGAGAATGGGAGATTGCTGCGGGTAAAATTCTCTCGAAAATGGGAATTAATGGCGACTTTTCCCACAAATTATTATATTATGCGACCATTTTTACTCTAGGTACCAAAAGCATAAGAAATACACCAAAAGGAATAGTTCAGTTCACGTAACTTTCGAAAACTAATTAATTTTTATTGATATTAGGAGAGATATCTATAAAAGTACATTAGCGACTAGGCGCAAAGTAATCAGTGCTACTACATACTAATTTACTACTTTTCAATATCTTATATACTGATAACACCCACCCTCTTTAGAGCAAAGCGTGTAAACAGAAGCACGTTCTGTTCAAACAACATAGGATTATACAGCAACAACTTTGGAACAAACTTTGGTGACCTCTTTCAATATCTCAGAAAAAAGTGCTTTCACAAAAGCGCGGTACTACATAAGAGTAAACCTGAAAATTCCGCCACTTGTCGTTATCATTTATTTATGAAAATTAATCAATTTACCGCTCTGTTTTGTTGCATGTAAATCTGCGATATCACATTTTTTGTCTTTATTCGTCAAACCAGAAGGCGAAATCATAAAAACTGGAAATTAAAAGGCCTTAACGGCTGGCTACAGCATGCAGTAATAGCTCACTCCTTAGAATATATAGCAAACAGGAATGGTGATAATCCAGATCTTAGAATATAAAGCAAACAGGAATGGTTGAATCGTGTAAAATTCGTGTATGTGAGCGTAATTTGTCAAGAGCAGGAGATTATATATAAGAGTAAGTGAGATGCTGCAGGAAAGATGTGTCAAAGCTGGGTGCAGAATTGTAAAATGTGATTTTGTTTTGTGAGCAGATTTAGTCAACTTAAAATTCTTTTGCGAAATTTAACACAAGTACCGAATCAATTCTTTTCAAAACTATTTATCTTTGAACTTTATTTAGTGCAAAGTTTTATAGTGCCACTAGTGCCTGTTAAAATCTTCGTATCAATTAAAAAAACAGAAATGAATTGTTCGGTCAGTGTTTGCAAATGTAAATTGGTTTATAAACTAGGGAAATCCTGTTTGAGGCAACTGCACTATCTAAATTACCTTTTTTGTTAATAGAAGCAGAGATTTATATAAATTAATTATGTGAATTATTTCAAAATAAAGTAGAAAAAGAACATTTTTTACCACAGATGCTCCTCACAAAACCTTTGTTTACTTTTTGCAAATTGACAATTTGCTTAGAATAGGGATGGCGGGTAAATACATGTAAAAATAGACCACCAACACAACCAGAAATTCATTACGTAAAATCTGGCTCTTAGATATGACAAAATTTTACCAGCAATTTTAATGTGAAATATGTATTTGGAGACCGTGTAAAATTTTATTTTGCTAGAATTCGATTGTAGACTTAACCGATATTATAATATAATAATTCAATTCTCATTATATAGTATGCTACGAATTTGTGATACATTTATAACAATAACTGGAAGTTGATCAAAATTTTTCTGATGACATGCATCTGGGCACAAGTGTAGCAGAAAGATCGTGATTAATATGTGTAGGTTAGCCTATGACACAGAGATAACAAGCTATGGCCGATTCGAAAGGAATTTTTTGTGTTGCTATGTCATGAGGTGACAATGTCATTTCCAGCGAATTTGTTTTGAGTTTTCGTATTTTATTGACTGAAATACGTTTTGAATATATTATAATATTTATCTAACTATTAATTTCTTCGTTTAATTCACTTCGGGAAAAGTAATTAATTATGTGCTAGTGAGAAAGCAAAGAAATTTCCAAATAGAAATTTTTAGATTGAAATTGAGACGAACAAATTTGTGACAATTGTTGCCAAAGCAGGCAAGCAACTCATTGACAGCTAATTCGGCCATAACTTGTTAATGTTTGTATCATCGATTGGCCCATAAAATGGTATTAACTTCATTAATGGATGGATATATATGAATTTTATGCGATCCTTTTTTTTCTGAATATAAATCATTCTATTTCTATAGTACAGTAACTATAATTTGCAAAAAAGAAAAAAAATTTGTACGTAGAAAAATAACGTAGAATTATACAAAAGTGTATTTTTAATGTAACGGAATATCTTAATAAGCCATTTGATACCACAAGAAGAAAGCAGTCAATCCATTGTATGCAGACATTTTAAGATTACCTGAGGATAATCAGCGTGGCTCCTTTATCTATAGAACATTTTAACATTGTCCGACAATTGGTGATTTTACCCTACTTAAACTTATATATCTTATGAGAGTCTTAGATATTCCTCAAATTTTGTTTTGCTCGAAATCAAATTTATATACGCAATTAAATTTAGGTAATTAAGAAAATAATTGATTAAAAAAAAAGCAAAATGAAAATTTACAAGTGGTCATTAAAATTTGCTCTCTACAAAGTTTGAGTATCGTTGGTACTAATTTTTGTCAACATTCAATTCCCATCATTGTACTGAAAAGTTCTTCAGACTATGAAATCCTATGAAATTGGTTACAATAATTTTTACTGTCCGACGAACCGTTTTAGAAATATATGCGAAAAACTGCTTCAAAAATCAAATTTGCACAGATATATACGAGCATTCATCTAGGGTATCATATGAATTGGTCTTAGACCAATTCCAGCTTTACTGACGAAGTAATTTTCTAATTTCAGGGCTATTATTGGGATACATTCACAATTTATTAGAGCCATGAATTTGAAATAACTTTTTTTTTTTAGAAAACCATATAATTATATGTTAGTAAATTATTCTTATTTTATTCTTGTTTTGAGGTAATATTCTTATTTTTGTTTAATTGAAGAATACATTGGTTGAAAAAAACAACGGTAATAAATGAAATAGTTTGCTTCATATAAGGAAACTTGGATTTAACACTGATTAACGTTTTAGAAAGTTATACACATTTTTGAAAAACAATACTTGCTTGAAGAATATTCTTCTTCAATATTGTGTCAGGCTGCCCCCTACTGCCACCCCCACAGCAAAAGGCTGGCTACGCCAATGAATCCATTACAAAGTTATTTCTCATAAATTTGTTAAACTTTTAACGGAGGAACTGATTGATTGGGCGTTAGTAATCTTAGCATATTATTACATATCAGTTACCAAATTGAAACAACCCACACGACTTAGATAAATGTTAATACATATTTGTGAAAAACTATACTTTGCGTGTTGAGAGCTTATCTTTCAATCTGGTTGCATTTAATAATCTGACAAATCTACGCTCATAGAATACAAATCTTTAATTTTATTTCGTTAGCTTTTACATTATCTGCATAACTCTAAAAGTGCGTAGAAACATTGGAACACGTATTTACACTTTTTTCCACAATGCAGAAGCTTACTTTATAAGTTAAATTACGAAGTCGCTTAATTGCCTCACTGTTGCCTTCAGATTAGGAGCATTTACCGAGATCACATAAAATATCCATCATTATTGCATTGATTCTCTTCTACGAAATTATGCTCCC
The DNA here is from genome assembly GCA_963924295.1 of Dioctria rufipes. Classification (NCBI taxonomy): domain Eukaryota; kingdom Metazoa; phylum Arthropoda; class Insecta; order Diptera; family Asilidae; genus Dioctria; species Dioctria rufipes. Next base: position 70,025,322 of record OZ002740.1, on the reverse strand, counting down.
AGTTGAATAATATCGTTTTATTAGATTTCCTTAAATAATTCCTTTCTTCTTTCCGAAATTAAAAGTCAATCAATTGGTAAGCACAAACTTCTTTACTCGAAATGATGACATCAAGGAGAAAATACTGCAGGGGTTTTCAATCGCATACACACATAAAATAGATCGAATATGCACTCTTCCGTGTGCTGAAAATCCGGTTCTCCTCAAACGAAGGATACACAAATTGAAAATTGAACTTTAATATTTTCAATTCGCAGTGGAACGCACAAACTATTTTCAATTTCTTTACTTCCTCGCAGGGTACGATAGAATTCCGTCAGAGACTTTTTCCGGGAATTTTTATTTAGGCATATTAAAGCTGAGCAGCCCGAAGGTTTTCTAAGAAGAATGCCTGTCCAATGATTGATTCCCCTTGATATTGAGCTGAATTCTTTTCAATCTAACTTTCTAAAAGTGATAAATAAAATTTGACCTACCACAAATCATTTTTTCCTTCCTCTTGTACATTTGCTATAATCTGGGGAGCCATAGCAGAGTACCACTTGTTTACTTTTAAGGGTGAAAGCACTCAAATTCAGAGTTTATGAAGCCAAATCCGTGTAAGTATTCAAAAGAATCAGAAGCAATTTCATGCATTAATTTGATTTAAGCGAGGATTTGATAGCCGCTTAAAATTTGTAAAGATTTCATGAAGCATGGCTCATTGGAGGAAAAGGCAAAAAATAATTGCATTTTTCGCTTACGTAGACCCTAGACCCTTACTATGTTTCAAAAAGTTTATATTTTCCTCTTCAGATGATTATTTTCTCTCAATTGATTCTGTGGATTCAAACTAAAATATTTACTACTCAAAAATTCAAAATTTCCTCCTATACCAATTAGAAGATTTAGCAGTTGGTAATCGATCTTCAATAGCTGGAATTCACACGGTTAATGAAAAACAAATTATTTAATACGATCACTTGTACGACGAATATTACAGTATATGAAGAAGTTGAATCAGGGGCTTAACGATAGAATGGTTGGTGGTGGAGGGGGGCAGTGGGTTCGGCGCTTGCGGGACCGGTCCTTTAACGTAATGCACAAATCAGGAATAAAATTTAAACTGATGTCGGACCCATCCAGGCCGATAAATGAAAAAATGTTACCTGGAGAGGGTACCAAAAATGTGAAAACTCACCATTGATGTAGGTGTTGACACAAAGGTTAAACTTATTTGGAAATTTTTATATATAATGAAGCTTTAATACTAAGAGATAATATTTTTTTAAAAAGTGGAATAATGTTAAGAAGTTCATTTTTATGTCCGAAATCCTTTCAATTTAATTGTTATTCCAAGCTTTGGACATTAAATAATGACAAAAGCCTCTTCTAATGGAGTATAACGATTAGTATCGAAAGGTATGACTTGTTTAACATTTTATGTGTATTTCACTGAAAAATTCCGTTAAGCATTGAATTCGTTTAGTTTGATTTCCGCTTCGGTCTCGCTTGAGTTAGTGGCTAAGCCAAATGAAGTTTATACTTTCGGTTTATGTCAAACGTTGATGTCGAGAAAGTTTACGTTACGTGTGACATTTTTATTGTGTTAGTGATAAAAGAAAAGTGCAGTGTGAGCAAAATCGATTAGAAGTAAGCCGTTTAATGACGCGGAACGCATCAGACGACCTAGTGTCGTCCAATTACGCCGTTAGCATCTCTCCAAGAAACCACTTCATTCCAGCGACGAAAGTTCAATGCAAGTATCCGTTCAATGTATTGAGTTCCGTTTCAAGTAAATTAAAAAATCAATTCCTTTTCTTTTGAGAACACCAGCCCGTCTGTTAGTGCAGAGGACATTAGATCAGGAACTGATTGGGGAACTTCGGGAACAGCAAAGGATAAATTAATTTTGCCAAAACTGGACGAGTATAAACCAGTTATCCTCAAACCAAGGAAACTACAGAGGATAGAAGGCCAATTATTGAGAAAGTTGATTTCGAACAACAACAACGGAATTGATTGCGTTAATATCAGAACGGAAATATCGAAATTCCTTGGATGCCCTTCCAACACTCCAAGGAGAAGAAGATCAACAGAATCAATCTTCAGATAGTTCTGTGCAGCCAGATAAGTTAACCAGTGGAAAGACATGATCGGTGAACTCAATTGTAGACATGGAACCATCAGTGGATATAATTAAAATAAATCAATTAATATTTAACAGTGTACCAATTTTACCGGGAGTAATAGGTCCTAATCTAGTTTCAGAAATAAATATATCTAGCAACCGTTATAAGCCGAAGCTGAAATTCCTGTATTTCTTGAACTCCTCCCAACGCGCTTCAGAGGAAGAACGGCAAGTGCCCTGGAAAGTAAGGATTTCAATTAACTACAGCAATTGGAGACCCAGGGTCAAAATAAGTTAGCAAATACAAAAAGCTATGTAGCTTTGGTAAATGGATTTAGGGTGTTGTTTCAATTAGCAGTGGAAACTTTTACAGACTATGCTCAAACAGTAAAAACTTTATTTAAAATCAACGTTTCTGAAATTCCCAATCGTCACTCCTGTGCCGTCGCAGATGTGGTAAAAAGGGATTCAGAGGAAACGGAGATATATATAGAAGTCGCAAGGTGTTAAGTCACAAGATCTCGGTGACCAATTGTGATCACCTTTTCGAGAGATAACACGGTCCGGAAACTTTTCCCGTAAAAGATCAATGGTTTCGTTGCTTGTATGGCACGTAGCGCCGTCTTGTTGAAAGTAAACGTTGTCCAGATCAATACCATCCAATTCCGGCCATAAAAAATCATTAATCATCCGTCGATAGCGCAATCCATTCACCGTAACTGTTGCTCCAGCCTCATTTTCGAAAAGGTAAGGTCCAATGACCCCACGGGACCATAAGCCGCACCAAACAGTCACACCTTGAGGATAGAGAGGATTTTCAACAATAACTCTTGGGTTTTCCGAGCCCCAGATACGACAATTTTGCTTGTTGACGAAGCCATCGAGGTGGAAATGGGCCCGATCACTCAAGATGAGTTTTCGATGGAATTCCGGATCATTTTCATGCATTTCAAGGACCCAATCAGCAAAGACTCGACGTTGTTGATGATCGCCCGGCTTGAGTTCTTGTGTTAACTAACCTTTATAAGCCTTAAGACCCAAATCTTTATGCAAAATACGGTGTAATGACGTTTTTGGAATGCCTAATTCCAAAGAACGACGAGGAATGGACAAACTTGGGTTTTCTTCAACACTTTCGGCTACAGCAGCAATATTCTCGGCTGTTTTATTCTTCAAATCACTAACTTGTCCCGACAGCTCGAATTTTTCTACCAATTTCTGTATTGCGGTCCGACAAGGTGCTTCACGACGACCCAAAAATGTTCTAGTTTTACGAACCATCTCTGCCACATTTTCACCATTTTTATAGTGAATTTTAATAATTTCAATGCGTTGTTGAATCGTGTATCGTTCCATTTTTATGGTGTAGTTTCTGCTTGTCAAATGTCAAAAAATGACAGCTCCAAAAGTGAAATCTACCGAAATAGCGGGCTAATTAAAATAACGCCTCTGATTGGAAAACCCTTTATCTGTATGGAAAATGATAAGAATCGGTGCGTATATGAAAAAGTTTTTATGAGGTTTAGAAAAAAAACACAATCTTTTGAGGCTTCCTGTTTATTAAAGGCCAAGTGCGAGTTGGACTCGCACACAAATGGTTCCGTACCATCGTACAAAATTTAACACTATGTATTCGCCAAAAAAACACGTTTCTTGTATTGGGCCCCATTTAATTTTTAATTTTATTTTATTTTTATTATTTGTTGTTATAGCGGCAATAGAAATAAATTCGGCGAAAATTACAACTGTCTACCTATTCAGTCCTCACATAAATATGTTGATATCCCAAGATGAATTTCCTGCTGTCAGTTTTAATGTAGCAAGCATAATAATAATCCCCCGGTGTCAGCTCCAGACTTAATCTACCTAAAATACAAAAAAAGGGAACACAAAGTATCTAGATTTAAATAATCAAACTGCATTATACTAAACGGAAAACTTCCTGTTGATCCTGTCAATAGCTTGCCGCTGGAAGTGGAGTTCAGAAATTCACCCAAATATGCTGTGATTGTGGTTAATCCTCCTTCATAACTTATCTTGAATATTTGAAATTTCTTTTGTTGACAGATACTTAATGCTATTCTTCTTTTTCTTATTTCAGAACAAATCATACAAGGGTGGCGGACTGCGTGCTCAGCTTTATTTATACCCTAGATGAAGTCTAAAGGGTATACTAAGTCTGTCATTCCGTTTGTAACACCTCGAAATAATGATGGTAGAGCAAAAAGGAATAAAATTAAAAGTTATTTTGATTTTTGCATATCCATTTGTCCGTCCGTTCGTCTGTCCGTCCGTGCGCACGATAACTCGAGAACGCGTATATTCAGAGAGCTGAAATTTTGCACATGGGCTTAATTCGAAAATAGGACAAATCGGACAATTCCTTCAATTTCACTACAAATTTTACACTGGCTGAGAACGAGTTAACGTAGAGTGTTGAAATTTTGTTCATAGTATTTTCATAAAAATAGTAAATATAATTTTAAAAATGGGCTAAATCGGGCAACCTCTTCTTGGTTTTGCCATATAAAAATTTAAGATTTTTACGAGTACTGTGAAAACTATCAGTCCAAGAAATTTTTATTGTACCAAAAACTTCTTCTTCTTCTTCATAAAATTGGTTATAATCATTTTTTCTGTCCGACGAACCGTTCTAGAAATATATGCGAAAAACCACTTCAAAAATCAAACTTGCACAGAAGCGTGACAATGCGAAATTTCATAAGGGCATTCATCTAGGATATCATAAGAATTGGTCTTATACCAATTCTAGCTTTTTTACTTGTTTTTATTGGATTTTAATTTGTTTTTTTTTGTTTTTTTTTCATTATTAATTTTTAATTTAATTTTCTGTTTTGAAATTTTTGATCGAATTTTTATATTGAATTTTATTATATTAATCAAACTGAATTGAAATCATTGATAAGATATCATCTTTGAAATATTAAAAGAACTGAGTTGTCCTTTATACCGGTTCTCCTCCCTAACGATCGAGACTAGATCTCCCACTAGCTATTACGGTTCATGAGATACAGCCCGGTAACGGACAGACATTGGAGGCTTCGTAATACGGTTCCCGTTTTTACCATTTGGGTACGGAACCCTAAAAAAATTAAAAACTCAACAAAAATCGAAACCACCTTCATTTGAATTGAAGAGTTTCTAATCTTTTGCCGATGGTTTCACGTCAATATCATAAAAATTGTGTGCAATATAAGGAGGGAGCCAAATGTTCAGCCTTAAGTTAAACTTTTATAATTTTGTGTATAAATGTATTATAATTATATTTTCATCTGCAAATGCTTTAAACTGTAGTATTTTTAAATGATTTAAATCATCATAAGATGTATAAAAATTCCTACCACAAAAACTTTATTGTTTTTCTACTTGATTTTGTGGAGAGTATTCCGAAAGAAAAGCCCCTGGGGTAAGCTGTAATACAATGAATTTACTGACTATCAAATCAACGAGAAGTTTGTGAGATTGATCCTTTTAGGTTAATTATATCTGGTAAACTTTATTTTTGCCTACTTTCCGACTTACGGGAGCTTTGTATTTTCTGCTCTACACTATATGCTGATCGACTAAGTATTGGTTAGTTTACACTGAAGCCACCAGTTCTAGTCCCCGTGTACATTTCTTCTAGATTATATATGAAGCATATATACAGGATTTTCAGTTAGAAGACTGCTTTCCAGTTATTATTATTTATTAGTTTTCTTTCTACGGATAATTAACGTTCAATTTTCCGAGAAGAGAGATGAAATAAATTTTCAGTGTGGCCCTTTTTGATTTAGTTTAATTGTAAATATGTGCACAATTTGAATTAGAAACACACAACAGAATGTTAAGTTGACAAAATTCAAACGTCTCAATTCCCACTTCCACTTTCAATTTTATGTCACAAGAGTAGATTTTAAACAACTTAAAAGCTAATCACTATCAGTGTCTGGTAGGTGACTTTAATGCTAAAATAGATTCAGAAAATACCAGAATTGAAGATGCCAGTGAACGATGATCCCTTTATTGACATTTATAGCTAGCACAAACTTATCGTATGTGGGATTTACGTAGTCCCACTTACCAATAAAATAATACACAAGGAAACCGTCCTCATTTCGCCATGGAATATTAAGCTAAATACCGTCACCGTAAGGAACACACGGCACAATTTGATCAACTCACTTAGTATATAGTATTGACTTATTATTCAATTTCATGTGAGCAGAATTTTGTGTGTTAAAAGTGTGCTTATGTTGTTGCCAACATTGAAAAAAACCATTGGTGGAAAGATGAAAAGTGAGCGCGAAGTTTAGAAAATTATTTTCATAAAATCTTTCTCCTGCGTATCTTATTAACATATTGCCCTTGGTAATACACTTTTTTAGCAGTAATGACACTATGATTAATTTAAAACATTTATTTCGACGAAACCACTTATTTATTTGTGTTCAACGATGAATAAGGCTGAAAAGATAGAAAAATAATTAATAAAAATCACACACATTTAAGTATAAGCCAGGGAAATCGACTGGCATACATTTACTCCCACGTAGAAAAGGCACCTACCTACCAACATGCATACATCAAAAGCTGAAATGAAAAGAAATTCTGAATTAAACAAATGAATTACTTAAAAAACAAGAAATATTAACTGAACTCCTAAGAAAAAAATGCATAAAATATCCAACTTTCCCTATACAAATTAAATGTAAACAAAGTGTATGCAATTCAACAACAACACCATTGGAATTGGAAAATATGTAATTAGTAGTTTAATTTTAATGTCCATAAATTGAAAATTAAACCCACTATTGAAATATGATTATAGTAATCATTAATTATGAAAAAAAACACTTTCCCGAGGACAATTTAGAGGAATTTTCACACAAATTTTCACCTTTTAACAGTTGTCGCAATAGAACACAATTTATTCAAAGATCGAGTTTTAAAAGTTTTTAAAACGTAATAACTCAATAAAACCGAAGTTTATGAGTTATTGAAGAGATATTTTAAACAAAAACAACTTCCCCCGAGATTTTCCGCGAAAAGACAACAAAAGAAAATCTCAGCTGAAGACAGGTTAAGATTGCAAATTTTCTCAATAAACTAATTTTCTTATAATATAACTACACACACTCTAAGTAATAAGCACAACACAATTTGCAACTATCCTTAGTCTCACGAAAAAAAACACCGAAAAACTCGCGACCGCGAAACAATGAACTAAATTTGTAAACACCGCGGAACTGTCAAATTTCATGTAGTACTCATATATGTTATTTTCGTTAAAAGATATTTAATAATTTATGATTTTTCATATAACTAATGAGAAGAAAAGATATACCAAGTGGAGCAAGATAGTTAAAAATTACATTCCACATCATAATTCTCTCAATATGGCCGACAAGATTCTAATTACGCCATGTTATAACATAATTTGGAATCGAATGATATTAATTACAGATAAAAGATGAAAGATAAAATATTTTGAGTTATTCGCATTATTGCGGGTTCCACACAAAAAATGGCAGTTCAGACCCTATATAAGGCCGAGCATTTGTATGGATCCCTCTCTTAAGTTTTTCGAGCTCAACCAGTCAAGAAGTCAAACTTATCATTATTATTTTTTTCTTGCAACTTGCTCATATGCATTTTCAGGTTGAGGAAAAGATCACTAACTTGTGATAGTTTAATTGTAAATTTTAAAGTGATTTAATTTTGAATAAAGTGAATTTTTAATTTTCTTAGAAGTAGCAATATTTCAAGTGATAAGAGTTTTAATAAATATTTACATTTTCCTTGTACAGAACAAATTCAAAACAGTGATTCCTACACTTCCCAATCTGAGATAGGTGGACTACATATGCGAATTGTTCTTTGTTTGCTTTAATTTTGTAATTTATTTAGTGATTTAATGTTATAATCATAAAAGAATTTTTAATAGATTTACAGGACAAATAAGTGGCTAGCTGTAAATGAAAGTGCTTAAGTCAACTAGATTAAAACGAAATGTAAATCCATTTATCATTGTTCTGATTTTAACATACCGCTACATTAACATAATCAACCAAAAATAGATAGTATTGTTACATGTGGCTTGTGAACTTAAACTGTTCCGTTACGCACGTTCTGCAAGTACAGTATTGTCGAGCAACAGCTTATTATATAATCCCATTTAGGATTATCATTACTTACATAATAATATTTTATAGTGTTTCCATCCAGGAATCAAGATCTTGCGTAACAATTTGTTCTCTCAGCTAGTATTTGGTGGTTAAACGAAAGAGACTGCTAAGTGAGCCCATTTTCTCTTATCTACTTCCATGAAAATAGTCAGTAGATTACCTGGAGTAGGCTAAGTTTAGGTAACTTGTGAAGTGGTGTAAAATATTTATGAGTATAAAAGTTTCCTCAGTACAAGGTGCCTTCAATATCATTGCAATAAAGTTAGTTAATCAATTTTTTAATTTACATTAATTAATTTTGATCTCAAGCGAACAATATTAGTATTTCTTCAATGTTTGGTTGAGATCTGTTGTTAAAAATTCTAACTATAAATACCCGTCGCAATCACGTACTCCTCAACATTATAACAGTTCTGCCTATGTATAAATTCTTTAAAAATAGATGCAGATTAAAATCCATTTTTATTTTTCCAAATCATCCAATATAAATGTTCAAAAAGTCGACCCAAATGCTTTTACTAGGTTTTAGTTTTTTTTTTTTTTTTTCTAAAGTTAGCGAATCGAATCTTTTCCGAGTTTTTATGTAAATGTTCTAACCTGGTTGTACACTTGAACCTTCCGCTTGACTGAGTAATTGGCCACAATATCCTTGTAAACTCATTAGATAATTTCTACTTCATTTCATCGCATCCAATGAAAATTGACCATTTTCGAGGTAACTTAGAAAGTGAGAAACCAAATTTTCTCCACAATAAATAGACGGAATCACTTTTAGTATTTGGGTACTTTGCTGCTTAAAAAAACAAAAATGTTCTCTCCCATAAGATTGTTTCAAATCTGATTAAATTGGTTTGGAAAAAAGAAATAAAATAACCTTTCATGGAATTTGGTGTTCTTTTTAAGTTGTCATTCTTTTAGGGAAATGATAATGTTATTAAGCTGAAGGTGTTGTCTACATGTTCACACCTTGAAGATAACTGGGTCCAATGAGATATAAGACCTCAGTGTTACAACTCTACCAGTGGCAATATTTGAAACGCCTGATTTTACTCATACAATGAGTATTGCAGGTGGGCGTATTATTAAAATATTTTCCAGCCTTGGATATTGACAGGGCAATTTGCTTCTACGGTTTCAAATAGACGGCACAAAAATCAAATGATGGGGAAATACAAGTGGTCCCGAAGGTGTTCATGTGGAAATTCGCTGGAAATAATAGAGTATTATGTTTCAACGGTGAAATAACTTCTTTTTCAACAATAACTGAAGGACAGAAAACTCCCGAGATAGATGGGCATGCTCGATTTAACCACAGTCCCACGCATTGGTGCAGAATTTACACAGAGGAGATCACCGGGCTGTAGTTTTGCAAAGTTGATGTTTTACGCGCTACGAAGCGAAGTTTTTGAATGACATGTATCTGAATTTGGTGTAAACAGCCTCTTCTTCAATTGAATCATGTTGGTACAATTGATTTTTTCCCAAATATTCCCTGGGTCATATCTAACTATTGTCCTAATGAAAGAAATTCACATGAAAGGTAAATTTCTCTCATGAAGATTTCTTTAAAGCGAGGTTTACGTCTCTTACTGCCCTGACAAGCAACATTTGGATAAAAATTACTAAAATTTCTGCTGAGACACTATTTCGTGCCATGCTAAAGCTTGCACCTACGTACGAGGTGGTCTTTATTCGACGAAATCCTTCACATTTAGCCAGAATTAATTGCCATATACACAGGAAACAATACCATTCGAAACTTCTATGGATTTTTTTTCGCCTATCAGTTATTCTAAAACACAATCGCGTTAGGAGGATTCCCCGCTCACTTAACAGCAAATGATCTGAAAATTTAAGTATCAAAATTGGGGGGCCTAAGATCCCGGCATGATGTTGGAGAAAATCTAAATAGCATCCAGGATTTCCAGATTATGTTGTCCGGGTTTTGATATTTGATTAATACCTACTTAAAATCCATTCCTAAAGTGTAAGCAATCATAACTGCTGTATATTATTTATTTACCTATGCACTTTCTATTACTAAGAATCCTAGCTTACCTTTTGGTGCTATTTCTTCATTTTATACGACGTTTTTTTTATGTGTTTATTATATATTACTGCGTGTTATCGAAAAGCTTCTACAGAATGCATATCAAGGGCTTTCCAAATATTTTGGACAAAGAATTAGCTCCGGAAACATATTAGAGCCCAAAACTTACCACAAGAAAAATCAGTAAGTCGATGATTGTTAACAAAGTTATAAATTTCCAGATAGTTCAGGAGTTTTTATTGATACAATCAAGGAGTTTTTAAAAAAAAATTATCTGAGGGCTTGCTGTTTTCCGCTTGTATAGGAATTTGATATACATCTGATAGTTTCCAAGCGATCGGAAAATATTCCGTTGAATATGAGTAGTAAAATATATGCTCTGTTCATGCTCTGTAGAAAATGCGAAGATTTTAATAAACAGGGACAGTAAATTACATAGGGCTTGGAGACACTGAATTACTTAAGAACCACATTCCTGAAGGACGTTACACTCGTACACTCAAAAAAATTTTCGAAGAAATTTACTACAAAATACAGAACCAACGCAGTTGCCTGCTATAATCGGAGTACACTACCTCTAGTATGTAAAATTCAATTATTTTTCTAGCAAAACTACTATACCAAAGTAAACTTACATTCCCATAGTAAATGCCACTTACTCGTTTTAAGTAAAATTACTTAACCATGACGAATTTTGCTAAATATAGCAATTTATGTATACGTAATTCTTCCATTAAACCATCTATTTTTACTGCAGTTTGGAAAATATACTAAATGGTAGAAATTTTACTTCGGTGCACAAGGGCGAAGTAAGTTTTGTTCAGCATATTCTTGCTTTTGACTTTTTGTTGTTAAGTCAAAGATCTTGCTGCAATTTGTCGCAGGCACTAGATTTGGTACTAAATGTGCAGCAGCATCAACATTTTAACTAACAACAGCGAGAAAAATAAATAACGAACAAAAGCGGCACTCCGATATTCGCTAGTTCCACGGATACTAGGATTTTTCTAATATAGCACATATAAACTTTTTTATTATGAGTAATAAACCATGCACATATTTCTCCCAGATCTGAGGCATAGTTAGATAGGGCTAGAAAAAGGTATCTATTAAAACTCTGTCACACAGCTGTTGCCCAAGTGGATCTAATTATAATAATATTTGGTGGACTTAAAAACGAGGAAATTTTGCTCACATTCATTTTTTTCACTTCTAGTGTTGTTTTCAATAATGTCAGAATATTACGAAACTTCAATGCGTACATACACATCAGATTATGCAGTAGAGTGCCAGTTGCTATAGTTACCACAGCAAAATTACTGCATTATTCGCATTCTCCAGTTTTTTGTGTTTTTAATATTAATACTTATAAACCATTATTCCGATGCTAGATTGATATTACAGCGGTAACTGCGTATTTCCTCCATGGCACTTTGTAAATTTACTGACTCAAAGTAAATTTTCTGGACATTTGGTAAAAATCAACCGAAAACAGTAGTAAAATTACCAATTATAGTAGAAAATTATTAAAAATGATAATATCGCCATTGTTTTTCATGATTAATGTAATTTTATATACATTTTTTTTAGATGATATTTTTGTGAAATGTATTAGAAGTATGAAAGAATCTAAAACACGTTATTTACCTTAACTAGAGAGTCAACGATGTCGTGCTCATGATTTGTAATTTGGGCCTATTTAATAAATAAACAATTATTGATCTAAGATTGAAAAAAAAAATAATTTCCTTTCGCTCCTTCTGCGACCTTTTTGTATTCGCTTGTTTTGGCCCCTGATCGGACTATGATAATTTTCATATAATTTTTCATCACATTTTTAGTATATGACATCAAGTATTTAATATTTGTACAACACGTTTAACGAATTGCTTTCTGTCTAATTTTGCTTTCTGGTAGAAGACCCTATGTGTATGAATAGAGTGGCCTTATTACGTAAACTAAAACATATTCGCTATTCACTAAGTATATCAAGTTCTGACAAAAGAAATTATCTGCGTAGAGTCAGTCACCAATTCTGGTCGTTCTCACCAGCTAATTCCCACCGCCGCGCCGCCAAAATGTTCCTACTTTGTTTAATGGACGTGTAAAATCGAATGAAACCATGTTCAATAAAATTGAGTTGGATTTCATGTTTTCAATTAAATTACATTATTTTTCCATGATGTACTTAGAGAAGTGCATTAAAAGTATCGTACAAGCATTACTTGATTGTTTCTGATGCAGTTCGAAATTATATATATATACAAATATCATGTATGCCCAGATATGCAATGAATTTACTTATTTCAAAGTGGGCTTTGGGAAATATACAGGTTGTTCGGTAAATAAGTAGGACGAAGTCTGGAAATTCATTCCTGGAGTATCCTAACCATACTGTTGTCATAGAACACCCCCCCCCCCCTCCCCCCCCCCATCCAAAACTGCTCTTTCACAATCAAATTTACGTTTGACAAATTTTTGTTTTCATACCCTAGATGAAATCTGCAGGGTATACTAAGTTTGTCATTCCGTTTGTAACACCTCGACATAATGATAATAGAGCAAAATGGATTGGATACCCACGCATAAAATGAAAAGTGATTTTGATTTTTGCATGTCCGTCTGTCCGTCCGTCCGTCCGTCCATGCGCACGATAACTCGAGAACGCGTGACTTAGAGAACTGAAGTTTTGTACACAGACTTTAAAAAAAAAAGTAAAATTAAGTTCGAAAATGAGACAAATCGGGCAACTCCTTCGTGGGGTTGCCATACAAAATTTCGTTTTCCACTATGTTTGGACACTGCCTGAGAGCGCGTCGACTTAGAGAGCTGAAGTTTGGTATGTGGTGTTTTCATTGTACTAGCAAATAAGATTTCATAAATGGACTAAATCGGGCAACTCCTTCTTTGTGTTGCCATATAAAAATTTAGTTTTTTTACGTATAGTGTGAAACCGATCAGTCCAAGACATTTTTATTGCACTAAGAACTTCTTCAGAATACGAAATCCTATAAAATTGGTAATAATCATTTTTTCTGTCCGATGAACCGTTCTAGAAATATATGCGAAAAATCACTTCAAAAATCAAACTTGCACAGAAGGGTGACAATGCGCAATTTAATAAGGCCATTCATCTAGGGTATCATAAGAATTGGTCTTAGACCAATTGTAGCCTTTTCACTTGTTCAAAAAAGAAGTGTAGTCACTTAAATGCTCCTTCTAAGGATATCGCAGGACCAAAAATGGGCACTTGTTCTAAAGAGGTGGTTCTATGCTTTTTAATAATGTCCAACATATGTATTCCGATTTATGTGAAAATGCTTCAGTTATTGAACCTTAAAATTGAATTCTTGCAATTGATTTCATATAAGCTTGTTCCTTGATCCCGTAAAGTTTTTATATCAAGGTCATAATTTTTTTCTCATAGTCATATCGATATTGCATTTTATTCTTGACTTAAAGTACTGTTAATGGGTCATATTTGGGAAGAATTATATCCGTTGTGTAAAAATTTAAGGGATCAATAATAAAACAACAAATTGTATGATATTTTTCCATAATTTATTTCGGGTTTCACCATAATGGATATCGTTAAAAAGATAAAAGGTTCTCTTCAGAGTAAGTGCACAAGTCTGATCCTGCGGTATCCTTAGAAGGATTTTAGCCGTTAAAGGACTAGATTTGCTTTGAAAAACGAAAAATGGTTAAAAATAAATGTGATAGGTAAGGAGGGGGCGGGGGTCCAGAACAGAAATGTAATCATAGCATTCTAGGGAATCCATTGACATACTCCATCCTACTTATTTACCGACACCCAGTATACTTGCAAAGCCCTCTCGAAATAAATAAATTTACTACATTTTTACGTATATCTACATGTAAACTATGTACATGATATGTAAGTATTGTATATAATTTTGAGCTGCATTAGACGCAATCAAGTAATGCTTGTGTGAAACTATATTTAAGTAAGTAGGAAAGGTAGGGCAAAACCGGGTACCATAATTTTTTTTAGACAGATGTGGAGAACCAAAATATAACCCATGTCACCAAAATAATTTACTGACATACTTTAAAGCAGGTGTGGGCAGAATTATCCAGGGTACGGGCTACTTCTAATTTATTCAAGTTGTTGCGGTCCACTCAGTGGATTAAGTGTGGTGAGATAGAAAAAAGGTCTACTTAAATAAATATGTATGTACCTATGTATGTACTTCTTTTCCAGTCTCATAAGAAAAATTATTAATGCACCTATTTCATTTAGCAATGGAGTTTGAGGTCTTGGATAAGTTATTTAATGATAATTTTTTTTTTATATAATCTCCACCCATAAATTTAAAATAATGAAAGTATTTTATATGTATATACTTCTTTTCCAGTCTCATAAGAAAAATTATTAATGCACCTATTTCATTTAGCAATGGAGCTTGAGGTCTTGGATAAGTTTTTTAATGATAATTTTTTTTTTTACATAATCTCCACCCATAAATTTAAAATAATGAAAGTATTTTATAAGTTCTAGAGGAGGCTAAAATATTTCATTAGTATTACCTGCTTTCTATACATAAATTTTCTCTCGTTTTAACATTAGGACGATTTCGTTTTTTGAGCTTCACGTCGTTCATAATCATAACAGAAAATATACATTGAGCAGTGGCACTGCTTTGGGGGAAAATAACTAATACACACATATAATGAGACAATTCTTCACATATAAATGTTGAAAGAATAATCATCTGTTTAGTTAAATTTTTCCTGAGTTTTATAATATTGTCATTGTAAAAGGAATCTAGTTTTTCTTTTCAGAGCAAAATTGGGGTCCTCCATTGAGAATTTAATTCTTCAATGGATACCTTGTTATACAGAACGACATTTAAAGGAGGAACAATGGAATAGAAAAATCACCACTTTGAATCTTTTTATATCGTTTATGTCCACGAAATTTTTAGCACAATAGATTTTTAAGCAATCGAAAACAAAAATGGAAAATAAATTGTACTTTAATAGTCATAAATCTATCGCAGAAAGTGGTACAGTGGTAGATTGTACAATGTTACCTCAAAAAGTGGTAAATCTAACACTTTAGTCATAAATAATAGTAACAATTTATTAGCAATATTATCGCTATACAATACCACAACCTTTCATTTACAAGTTCACCAATATATAAATTTTAAAATTTACAATATTGCTATATTTTTAACATATTGCACACAACCTTTTTTAAAATACATAAAATTTTGTTCACTTTTCAATTCAGTCGGAACCTCATTAAATTTCTTGAAACTCATAAACCAGTGCATTCTGTGTACGAGATCTATTGTATAATTATGGTCTGAAGTCCTCCGACTATCCTCTTAGATTATATGGTTGAGCCTCTGCCACCTACGTGATCATATTTAGAAGATATTCCGGAACAAACCCATTTTTCATTTTGAATATAAAAAGCAATACATTTAGCTCAATTCTTTGTTTAATATCAAGCTATAATAAAGAATTAAACATACTACTAATATGAGTGAAACGATTACAACATAGAATTACACGCATTGCCTTATTTTGTAATTTTTGTAACCAGCTGAAATCTCCTTGATTACATATAAACAATATTGCAGAACAGTATTCAAAATGTAGTTTTATAATAGTCTTGTAAATATTTATCGCGGTACCCATCGTAACTTTCTTCCTAAATCTCTTCAAAACTCCAGTCTTTTTACCAATTTCTTTAGCATATAGTTTATATGTAATTTAAAATTTAACTTTTTATCAAAAAAGCACTCCTAAGTATTTATATTCATTCACACATTTCGTTAGTTCATTTGTTTTACTTATATTCAGTTTCAATTTAGTCATGGTGTGACCAGTCACACAATAATTCTAAATCTCGTTCTATGTTATTTTCAATTTATTGACATCTTTCCCTGATATACATATATGTACAATAATTCATCGTCAGCAAAAAGTACTAGTTTTGAGAATTTCAACACTGATTTAATGTCGTTCACATATAAAGGTTTTTCCAATAAGAGGTGTTATTTTAATTAGCCCGCTATTTCGGTAGATGTCACTTTTGGACCTGTTATTTTTTGACATTTGAGAAGTAGAAACTACGCCATTAATAAAAATGGAACGATACACGATTCAACAACGCATTGAAATCATTAAAATGCACTATAAAAATGGTGAAAATGTGGCAGAGACGGTTCGTAAAACTCGAACATTTTTGGGTCGTCGTGAAGCACCTTGTCGGACGGCAATACAGAAATTGGTAGAAAAATTCGAGTTGTCGGGACAAGTTAGTGATGTGAAGAATAAAACCCGTGCACGTCGCTTAAGAAAAGCTGAGAATATTGCTGCTGTAGCCGAAAGTGTTGAAGAAAACCCAGGTTTCTCCATTCCTCGTCGCTCTTTTGAATTAGTCATTCCACAAACGTCATTACACCGTATTTTGCATAAAGATTTGGGTCTTACGGCTTATAAAGTTCAATTAACACAAGAACTCAAGCCGGCCGAACATCAACAACGTCTTTGCTGATTGGGTCCATGAAATGCATGAAAATGATCCGGAATTCAATCGAAAACTCATCTTGAGTGATGAGGCCCATTTCCACCTCGATGGCTTCGTCAACAAGCAAAATTGTCGCATCTGGGGCTCGGAAAACCCAAGAGTTATTGTTGAAAAGCCTCTCTATCCTCAACGTGTGACTGTTTGGTGCGGTTTATGGTCCCGCGGGGTTATTGGACCTTACTTTTTCGAAAATGAGGCTGGAGCAACATTTACGGTGAATGGATTGCGCTATCGACAGATGATTAATGATTTTTTATGGTCGGAATTGGATGGTATTGATCTGGACAACGTTTACTTTCAACGAGACGGCGCTACGTGCCATACAAGTAACGAAACCATTGATCTTTTACGGGAAAAGTTTCCGGACCGTGTTATCTCTCGAAGAGGTGATCACAATTGCCCACCGAGATCTTGTGACTTAACACCTTGCGACTTCTTCCTTTGGGGCCACGTGAAAGAGAAGTCCTACGCCAACAGACCAGCGTCGATTCAAGACCTAAAAGATAGAATTCGTGTGGCTATCGAGGCCATAGGCCAGCCACTTTGCGATTTGGTTATGGAAAATTTCATGAAAAGGATATGGTCCTGTAGGCGTGGTCGTGGTGGTCATTTGGCTGATATTATTTTCCATGATTAACGGCAAACCTTCCTCTTTATAATGAAATAAAGATCCGATCATTTATTTCAAAAATTGGCATTTTTCTTTGAATATCAAAATAACACCTCTTATTGGAAAACCCTTTATAATAAACAAGATAGTTCTAAGTACTGATCCTTGTGGAACGCCCATCGATACTTCTATTTTACTGAAAACTGTATAATTTATTTTGGTGCGTTGCCTTTTTCCATACAAGTAGCCACCATTGAAATTCATTTTAACGAAATTCATTTTGACGAAATTCATTTTGATGAATTCCATATTTTGCTAATTTATTTAATAATATGTCCCTATCTACAGTTTCAAATGCTTTTCTTAGGCCTAAAAACACAGCAACATCCTATTTGAGGCATATAATTCTTCCTTCCATTGGCACACTAGCCAATTAATCGCCTTTTCACAGGATTTTTTTTCTCCTAAATGCAGACTGTTCTAATATAATCAATTTATTTCTTTCCAAGTAACTTTCTAAATGTTTTTGAAACACTTTCTCTAAAAGTTTTCCAGAAGCAATGTTGGTCAGAATTTTTCTGCTTTTTTTGTGTTTTTAACTTTCTGAACAGGGATAACAATTGATTCTTTTTATAAACTAGGGAATTCTCCTCTCATCAACGATTTATTTATTATGTTAACCAAAGTAACACCCCAATTATTCCAGTTATCTAATATCATGACTATACTAATTGAATTATAGTCCCATTTTTATTCATGTTTTTTGCAGATATCTTTCATTTCATTATACATACTCCACCCTTCTAAAAATAAAATCATAGTCTACTTCTGTAATCATGTCCAAATATGTTCTATGAGGTATGGATTCTTTCATGATCTGTACGCTTTGAAGAAAATATTTATTTAGTCTCTCTACCATTTCAACAGGTCGCTGGCATTTATAGTCACCAAATTGGATTTTCTTTATTTCAGGTTTCACTTCAGGGGCAACCCGATATAGTTACATTGATTGTGAAAAGCTGATTCTCCAATCTAGCTGGTGTCGGTCTTCTATAAATATATTTCTTTTAGTATGCGCGTCTTACGTCTTAGTAAACGCGGTCATCCAAAAATGTCTTGGCGGTCTACCGGTCGATCGCGATCGACTTAATGCCCATCCCTGCTCTAAAGCACAAATTTCGTAGATCAAGTCAAAATATTCATTTTGATGAGGAGTAGGGTACTGGGTACTGGAGAAAATCAATAATATTCAGTTGCTGTTGTTAATTAATATTATTTATTGAATATCCAAATAAATTAAATTATTGCATTTCTATCAGAAAAAGTATATTATCAAACCCTAAAATACTTTATTTAGCAATATAATCACCTTCTATCTATCAATGTGATATTTGCAGTGACATTATAGCAAAAGTCGCATTTAAACTTTTCTTCTCCGCATACGCGATGTATACTCTCCATGTGCCCATTGCCTGCACGCGTCATACAGCATCCCTACTGCTGCAACCCTTTGCATAAGCGCACTTCAGTCGAATGACCTTCGTCCTCAGATGAAGAGCTCTCACATTATTTCGTTCTCTTCTGGTTCTTTTTCTACTCTTATAGACTGAACAAATTTGCAAACATTTCGTTCACCCTTTTTATTTTTACATAATTTTTATGATACTTGTTTGAAACCTTCGGCAAAATATTAGAAACTCTTTAGTTCAACTGCTGCGGGCTTAAATTTTTGAAAACCGTGTTGCGTTTTTTTTTTATCAAAAAACGTGTTATTTCCCCCCTTTTACTTGTACACACACATTTTTATTATTTTTGGTATATAGGTTTTCCAAACAAATTTGTAATGTTACTGGAGCTATTTTTCCAAATCTGGTAATATTTTTCATGTTATAATTACTTTCAAACGTTAAAATTGAGAACCCTGTAATTTCAATAAAAGTGATTGCTACACGAAAATGAAGATTGACGTAATTTTATTCAGGAACTCAAAAACCGGACAAATGCTGCAAGTGGTTTATTTTATAAAAATCAATTTGTAAACTTTTATCTTCATAAAAAGTGAATGTTTTATTGATTTTAATTCTCAAAATCTTCTTGGTGACGACAGGATCTAGTAGTCCAAGCAAATACTCGTTTTTGTATATATGAATGTGCATAATTTGAACAGTACTTTATAGGCATTTTTTGCAGACATTACTGATGTGATTAGAATGAAAGCTAACGGTAGTCAAAATTTTGGAAGCTTGGAATCGAGAGCTTTATTTTCTGCCATTCAGCCTTAACTTTAGATGCAGTTGATGCTTCAAAATGTTTTCTTGCTGTCTTAACTGACTTCATCCTGACAGTCTCTTCTTACTCCAGTTATGTATTGTAAGATGTCGCTGTAAGAATTGCTGTTTTTCCTCTATTTCTGTTTCTTTCCTTCTTTTAAGTTCTTTCTTCTTCGTGGGGCGGAGGTTGCAGCATGATTGGAAATTATTTTAAAAACCGAAAGCGACTTAAGTCTAGAGCAAGCTAATGTTGAAAGAACACCTAGACCTGTTGAAGATGTTGGGTGATCAGAGAATGGCGAAGGCTCATCACCAGTCCTGTCTGCCTCTGACGTTGAGGGGTGGGATAGTATTCGATTCCGTTTATGCAGCATTTCTGTTGAACGGGAATATTCCGGTGCATTTAAAACCCTTAATGGCTGTTTCCATCACAGCTGCTCTGGAAACTAAGTTTCCAAAGACTTTGCCACTTGATAAATTGTTACCTGTCTCCCAGGGTGGGCGACCATATATTTTCTAATCTCTTGACGTAGTAAATGGAGAGAGGAGCCATGAAAGTAAAGTCGAGTGGTTGCAATCTTTGGGTACAGTGTGAAGGGACACTGAAGAGAATGGTACTTTTTTCTTTGCACGAAGAATCAGCAGGTTAGAACCAATAACACTGTCTTTCCTAGTGTTGGATTAGAAAACTTAACAAAATTATTGAACCAATAAAGGAAGATCTCTTTGTTTATCCACCCTGACTCATGGAAAAACCGTGGGTCCCATGTCCATCACCATATGGTTCGACCTCTTGCGAGGAAAATAAACATAAGTAGTAAAAATTGCTTCCAGCATTCAAACAGGCCTCAGCAGTGACCAGTATTCCTTTCTCTCCCAATAAATGTGAACCAACTTGTTTCTTCTCACGTAAGGCCAAAACTCTTGAAGGCTTGCCACGGATAGTAGCAATTCACGTTTCGTCAAATAATAAATACAAGATGAAAAAACAACCGTCTCGACCGGGGCTTGAGCTAACGAGACAAATGATTTTCCCTCTTGCATTTATTAATTTATAACTAGCCTACTAAGCCACGGTTGCTTTCAGCTGGCATTAACCAGTACCGATGAAAGTGTATTAATAAATTGTAAATTCAATTTTTATTTATATTTCCCGGACGGGAATTAAACCAATGATGGCGAATAGAAGAATTTTTTAGAGCTTTTATTTTTACCTATTATAAATCAAATCTAAATACCCCGTCTTCAAACCCCAGATGAGGCGATTGTTTTTTTCTTCTTATATTTATGATTTGATTTAGAATCGTTAAAAATAAAAGTTCTTAGTAATTCTTCTATTCTCCATCATTATAAATGCCGTTTGGAAAAATTTTGTGTTCCTAATATACAGTTTGATGCAGTTAATAAAAACCTTGAACCTTGAACTGCCATTCGGTTGAATCCATTTGCGCATGACAATAAAGTCTTCGGGATCCCTGACAGAGATTTCTTTATGCCAGTTTAAGAATTTACACAGCCAGTTATTCCCTGCCCTTTTTCTTTTTCTTTATTGAATGGGTGATTAATCCCATTTCTCTAGCGTAAATGAGGCAAGGTGAAGCAGGAGTACATACTACTTTAGCTTATTTTCCTGCTCAACTGTATAAATTGAGAATTGTGAAATTTTTAAAAGGTCAATGTAAGAAAGTTTAACTTTGGAGAAATGTAGAAGGAAGATGAAATATTTGCATGTACGGTCCATATTACCTCTCCACAGGCAGTACAGTCAGTTAGAAATACCTGTTTGTCTTGTTTGATATTGGTTTTTATATACTAAGGACAATGAAGTGGGTCAATGGTACAAAAGGAACTCAATCGCTATAATTCCGGAGGGATTGCAAAAAAGAATTCCATAACAAACCCGACTAATAAAGATCACACACTTCCATCTTGTAAAAAAACATCAGAAAATAATTCTTGGAAGAATCAAAACAGTTAAAAAATTTGCTGCTGATATCCTCCACGGTAGAGACATCGCCGACATATTACACAGTTGCAGAGACCTTCCATTGCGATAATCCAATCGATAAGCAGTTCAGTATTCCACAACCCTAGTTCAGGTCAAAATTTATAACAGGTAAACAATGTCCGAAGGTTGCAAGGTAAATAGTCGTAAAAAAATATGTAATAAAAAACCGAATGTAGTCTCACCTAACACAAAATACGACTAAGCGACTGATTCCTGTCTGCGCGTACGACCAATCCTGCCGAGGTGGGAGAGGGTACTGGGTAGTGAGTGCTTCCATTGTCTAATTGCAATGGACTACTAAAGTATGGAATAGTAAAAGACAACATTTGATTTCTATGAAAACAGCCATGTGTTGTGAACTCCGAACGGACAAAGAATTGGAACAAAGCGCCATAGTAATTATTATTCTACATAAAAAGTCCTTTCTAGTGATACAAAAATTATTGCCATTGCAGGTGGGTATTAATATGCCCATTGTCCTTTGAAAGCACTAACTCTATATCATAATTATATTATGTTCCATACATAATGACATTGATGGCTCTGCAAAATAAATTAGGAAACTACGCATATCTGTCATAATTTTTGCAGTGTTTGATTTTTAAAGAGTGATAAACTGCAAAGTTTTTACTATCACTATTTCTTCTCTATCTTGGCTATCTCACAGGTAGGTATCAGTACACTAAAAAGTAGAAATATGTGAGCTAAATTCCGTACTGGCGAAATGAGACGCCATGGTAAATTATAGACGAGATTGAGGGCTAATCGTGAGGTTACTTGAGGCTAAGAAAACCAAAGCTTAGCATCCAATAGAAATAACACTATTATTGTTGATCTATCTCGCCGTTTCGACAATTTTGTGTGGCTGTTTCCAGATTCACTTACCCTACTTGCCTGCTTGTAAATGCCGCGCAATGGATCGAAAAGTACTCCATGGTTCCTGATCCGTTGTTTGTAAAGTGACCAACGACTGATTTCTCATTAATAGTGCATTTCAGGAGAAATTGCTTCAACTAACTTTTCTTTGTATATATTCTAAAAGACAAAAAAAAAACAAAAAAGCGTTCATTAACAAGCGCGCTGTAGACCCAAGGCGAAGATATTAACCAATATATGAATGGTCTCAAGAAATGAACGGTATTCAAGCATGCCAGCTGATTATTAAATATATACTCACCTCCTCAGTCTTCACAGCTAATAACGCCATAATATCGTTGATTTGTTGTTTTTGTTTTAACGGAAGTGATTGTGATTAAGTATTTGGAAGTCTGAACTCAGTTAATGTGTCCGAAAATCTGTTTATTTTAGTGTGGGTACCTTCATTGATTTTCCCTTAGTTTGTCGTGCCCCTCGAGCAATTAAATAAACAAATCCAATAATTAAAAACGACACTCGAATTTCTTTTAACGTTATAAATCTTTATTTTACTATATACTATATACTAGCAATTGCTAATTATTTCACTAAAATGCGCCCTTGGCTGCTGGAAGAATCTTCCTTATATTGGGCCACAACATCCCTCCCCCCTTGGAAAAACTAGTTTCCGCAGGGAACTAGATCTGGAGAATGCAATCAATTAAATAAACTGAGAATATCCTAATCCTCGTTCGGTTCAGATTCTTTACAGTATATCAATACAATTCTGTACATTACTTTTTACATATTTCGAAATTTTCTTATTTTCTTCTCATTTCTTTTTTATTCTATTCTTACTTTTGTACAATATTTCAAGTTTGGTTTCTCTTTTAATTTTCTTTCTTTACAAGACCTCTTTGTTTATAAATCTTCTTTCTTAACACTTTATTTTTCTTTATTTGCATTACTCTATTGTTTTTTATTCTATCTTTCCTACTTTAGGTTTGATTTCAATCTTGATACATTTAATATTCTTTTAACTTTTTATTTCTGTTTCTTTTTTCTTCTATTCAATCTGCTCATTCTCTGTTTTTTTTTCAACCTCTAATTTTTATTTCCAAAAGACATTTGCTTACCTTTACATCTCTAAACTTACCTCACATCGGATCCACTGGGTTACCTTTATAAATCATTTGAATACCTTCCTGTCCTTATCAAGCTCTGCTCATCGAATTTCTCCTGAAATTAGAGGGAATTTGTTGGACATCTCTTTGGTTACGTCCCCCGATTCCCGGGTCATAACCGTTACTTATCTTGTAAGGGGTTATTGAACTTCCAGTAGAAGTCGCATTTTCAACATGAATGAAATTCCGTTCCACTACTTTCCTTCTGCCTTGATGTACTTTTGTCCTCTCCGGCATACTATTATGTCGTTGAAAGTTAGACTTACCTTCTTGCAGACTCCACTGGGATTTCCGTAGCTGAGAATAGAAATTGCTAGTACCCTTATAGCGCCATGCAGCTCGTTAAGAATACTTTCGAGGTCCGTGTTGTTCATACGAGGAGTTCATGGCTTTTACAGGATAGGTCCTTGCATTGGCAACTCTTACTAATGCACATCCAACTTTCAGCTCATTTCCGCTGTGGCCAAAATATTCATCTCGCCTCCTCCTCTCCTTCCTAAGTTCTTCGACTCTTACCTCGTGAAGTCTCGCACTGTCGTGAGCTGTCTCTACCCTGCCCGTGTTAGATTTACATTCGTCGTCTTTGTTATTAACACCTTGCCTGATGATTTTTGCCATGTTCATTTCATCTTCCTCTATTCTGGCATGTAAAGGGTTTCTTTGACTGGACAAATGCAGAGTATTTGGCACAACTTGTCCACTAGCTGCAACATTCTCAAAAACGACCTTTTCTTTCTTTTCCTCACCGGCGTTTTGTAACCACAGTTTCTTATTTATGCAGTCGATAACAGCTCTGTCCCTCAGGAAATCCATTCCAAGTATACCGTCGGCTGGAATTGAATCAGTTTCACCAATGGCATTAAATTGACAAGACTGCCGACTGTTATCTATCTGCAAGTTCGCCTGACATGTACCTATGGACTTCCTAGCGAACCCGAAGAGTCCTCCAATTCTTATTTTCTCATGCGTCTGTATTGACGTATTTCTTTTTATTCTATTGATCTTAATTAAACTACAGGTGGACCCAGTGTCAATTAACAGTCTAAACTTACCTTCTAACGCTATGTCCGATGGCACTGTGATGACAAACTTACTCTTGGAATTCACTTCTTCACTCTCCCTCTCGGCTAAATACTTTTTCAGACAGTTTGCCGTGTAGTGATCCTGCGTTCGACAGAATTGGCAATAAAGTCCCTTCCGTCCTGAATGGAATTCATCTTGGATGCCAGTTGCATAGTTTGCCACTCTGACGTGATGAATTCGGCAATTGGATTCCTTGTGTCCATATTCCTGACATTCAGTACAGAAGAGAACTTGCTGGCACTCTCTCGAGAAGTGTCCACGCTGTCCGCATTGAAAACATTCAGTAGATCTGGGAGGTGATCTCCTTGTCGAAGATGCTTGGTATCTTCCTGATGACACTGGCCCTGTTTTGTGTAAGAACGGTCTCGAATTCTCTCTGGGCTCGTCTCTTTTAAAATCCGCCGTTGCCCATCTGTTTGGTGCTCTTACTGTGTTCGACTTTCGGTCTTCTTGCCATACTCCCAATTCTCTCACTTGAAGTCTTTTGGCATCCTTTTCAAAAAAACTGGCTTCCTCTCTCACTTCTTCCAGTGACAGAAACTTACGCCCTGTAAGGTACACTTGCGTGGGTCTACTCATCACACCCGCTTTAAAAGTAGCTACAACATCGGTCTCCAACTCGGCTAGTAGTCCCTTCTCCCCTCCCGGGTATTTGGCCGAGACAGCCTCCTTAATATGATCGCGCAGTTCTTTCATTCGATCCGCAAACTCCCTGATGTCCTCTCCAGGTCTTTGTCTACATGCCAGCATTTCAGTGCGCAATTCACTGAAAGATTTTCTCGGCAAATATGCAGTTTTTATCGCTTGCTGCAAAGACTGGAAGTCCTTCGGCTCCTGAGAACTTATCAGGTAATAAGCGTCATCTGCCAGGCGATATTTTATGCATGTGATAAAGATGCCCTGCTCCTTTTGCGTTAGTCGGTCGTACAAGTCCTTACTGCAGCTAAGAAATCTGTAAACTTCTTTTACAAGTTTTGGCGATCTTTCCCCCGAGAACATTGGTACATATTTAGCTACCATGTCCATGATCTTTTCATATGCATCTGCCATTTTGTACACTTTTACTGATTTCTTATATTTTTATAACTTTCGAATCTACCTCGATCTGGTAATTTCCTTTACTTCGAAATTCCCTTTTTCACCAATAACATTTATACGTTTCGAAAAATTTGTACAACGCGCTATAGAAAAGATCTTTCGTAAAACTTAAATCTTTATTAAAGGTGCTAATCGAACACTAATACTCATATATAACGTTAAACATTCAAAACTGTATCATAATTAATACACTCAGTTACTCTGAATTCAGCTATTATGCTCACAAACATGCTTTCTCCAAATTTTTATTCTTCTTTACGCGACGTTGAAAAAATTGCTAATTCTCACGTAGCTAACACACATCTATTACAATTTTCTTAAAAATATTGCACCTTACAAAATTATTTTATTTTAACTTTAACACTTTTTATCTGAAAGAAAGAAGCATTATCCTAAACTCAATCAATTACTTTATGCTGAAAAGTAAATGGAGCAGCTAAAAAACAAGCATTACTCCCACAAAAATAAAAAAAAATTGGAGCAGCTAAAAAAGCATAACTCCCAAAATTAAAAAAAAAATGGAGCAGCTAAAAAGCATAACTCCCAAAATTAAAAAAAAATGGAGCAGCTAAAAAGCATAACTCCCAAATATAAAAATAAATCAATTGTAAAAATCACAATACCTCTTTTAACCGGCTGCGCCAAAATGTCGTGCCCCTCGAGCAATTAAATAAACAAATCCAATAATTAAAAACGACACTCGAATTTCTTTTAACGTTATAAATCTTTATTTTACTATATACTAAACTGACCTATCTTAATACTTTTAAAACAATCTAACCCGAACCGAACTGAAACTTGATACTCTTAAACAAAGTTGAATCGCGACTGCACAATTAACGGCGACGATGACTGAAACTAACGGGCCCTCGCCAGACCAGTCATTGGTCTTTTATGCCCCAATATTCGGAACTTTGCTCACAATGCGGATGTAAACAAACGACAACAACCTTGTCGTTTGTTCTACCGGTTGCAGCACCTGAGTCGCTTAGTAGTAAACAATCGCTTTACATAATAATTACCATTCAAGGTTAATTATTATTGTAATCGTCGATTGCTCCACTAAGCGCTCATCGCAGCCAGCTGTTGAGCTAATCAGCAAAATAACCGACAGTTGCAGAACAGTACCATGCGAGGTTACTGTTTAGCAATTGCTAATTATTTCACTAAAATGCGCCCTTGGCTGCTGGAAGAATCTTCCTTATATTGGGCCACAACAAGTTCATTTCCTACAAATCTCTAATGAGCAAAAGAACAAATGATATCCGACCAATAAATGGCCACCAATATTTGTCCAAAAAGAAACTATGTTCGAGTTAATGCAGCAATTAATTATGAAATCGTGATAGCAATAACAATTAGGGCCTTGATAGGTATTGTGAGTGAGCCTGCTAATTAAAAAAATTTAATTGTGTGTGCAATAACTTAACTATGAGAATACAAGCCCGGCTTGTCTAAAGTACAGTCTTACATGTTATATTGTGGTGTGATCTACATATTTCCGAATTTGTTTTGGAAAAAGAGAAAACTGTTGCCTACTACTTACTAATTGACTAAATGTAAATAAAAAAAATGCCAAATAGTAATGCAAAAATATTGATTCTGTTGAAGATAGTAATTTACAGTAAAAAACGTAATACGATATTTTATCAATTTAATGTTTACTTCAAAAGTTTTCACACTTTAGAGATTTTCATAGAAATCAGTACCATGTATTGCCTTTCGCATTCACTTCCGTGATAACCTTAACATTGAAAAATTAAAATAAGATTAGTACATTTTTACTGTGATGTGAGATGGCTAGAATTCAATGTTAAAATCTTCCAAAAAACATTTTGGCTCAATTCCGAACCGAAAAAGTAACGTAAAATGTACGTGAAGTTCATTGGTGGCTAAAATTGGCGAATTTTCTCGTAGTGTTACCATATAAAAGTTTTGATCATCTCCATATATTTAGATGCTACTTGATAAGGCGTTGAGCTATATAGAGTGTTGTAATTTGGCGTACGGGGCATTCTTATAATAATTATAGATCTGGCTTGGAAAACGGGTAGGACTGGGCAACTCTTTTGTAAAGTTGTGACATAGAAACTTACAGATTTGCAGAATTTCCAAGGTTTTAATGTTTACTGAAAAGTTCTTCAGAATGCTGAAATGTATAAAATTGATTAAAACTAATTTAATTTTTGATTATTTCTTTTAAAAAATTAAACCAAAGACTCGCTTCCATTATCTAACTTGCATATTTTCAAAACAAAAGACTTACTCTACATAGAAATACAATCATTCATATATACTATCGTTTTTTTTTTCTCCTCAGATATCTTAAAAATTTAGCTAATAACTTTTCGCTAGGGTCACTGCCACTTTCACTTTAAATTTTCTATAACCTATAATTACCCACAGGACTTCAAACCACTGATATTAATATATAATTGGCATATTATTACAATCCAATGGTTAAACATTCTGTGAGATTTGTTCCCGAAACATCGGATCAAGCCTATAAAGAGTTGATTAA
This sequence comes from Dioctria rufipes, assembly GCA_963924295.1. Taxonomy (NCBI): domain Eukaryota; kingdom Metazoa; phylum Arthropoda; class Insecta; order Diptera; family Asilidae; genus Dioctria; species Dioctria rufipes. Next base: position 69,996,777 of record OZ002740.1, on the reverse strand, counting down.
TGATTTTCTTTGAGAGAACACAGAGAAAACTCACTCTAGTTTTGGAATCAGGAAACACATTTCAGTCTGAGCCTTCCATCAATAAAAAAAAAAACCAAGCTCGGTGAAGAGGGGAAAATGATTTGTGAATGCAAAATGAATGGAAAGAAATGCTGCCAAATGAATAAAAAAACATTATTTAATTCTGTAGCTTGCAGTACTAGGGTTATCTAGAAAATGTGAGACTTTATTTTCTTTCTTGCACACGATCATAAATTATTAAATAATTATTCCTTTATTGATAACTCTAAAACGGAGAATTTGAAAATTATTTTTAAAACGTCTTTTGATATTAACGATGGAGCGGTACTTGTCAAGAAATATAAAGTTATTAAAGAGCTATTAGAGGGAGAATTTCAAAGATATGGGAGACAACAAAATTGCTCTAAATAAACAGTATATTGCATAAAAGGTAATTGTTGAGAACCAGCAATAGAAAGCCAACTGAAAATAAAATCAGACAAAAAATTTTAAATTTTAATTTTATTTTACGCGGAAGGTTTTAGGCAATTTTTACGGGTGAGAAGTATTCGGGGGTTGAAGACTTCCGTGGTACCAAGTTTCGATCGGGAATACGGGTAGCATACTAATACTACTGCAGGCAAAATAGTTCCGGCCATATTGAAATTGCGAAATTCCTGAAATTTCTGATCGGATAACTGTACAGATGTTTACCTGCGATTTGAGGTGATAATATTCACATAGTGGCTAAGGTCAGTGTAATGTTGTTGCTCTGCGTAGTGTAGAGTCCGTTGTTGGTGCCGTGTGCATCGCAGACTAACTTGAATCTCTCTCTTTTTGCGTCAAGCGACTAGGGATTGTACATTATTAGGGAATCGACTTGGCTGGAATATTATTCACAAATTTGTTTTATTCTGGGTATCGACTGGAATAGATAGTACTAAAAATTTTACTTTATCTGTCTCGACTAAGATGAAGATATTTATTCGGGGTATCGACTGGAATAAATTCTACATACTAACAGATTTACTTTATATTGGGTAACGACTGAGATAAAAATATTTATTGCTGGAATAAATCTTACTGACAAATTCACTTTATCTTGGGTATCAACTGACATACATGTACTTATTCTGGGTCTCAACTGTAATAAATTTTATTAACATAATCACTCTATCTTGGTTCTCGCATGGGATAGAGATAGGTATTCTGGGTAGCGACTAGAATAGCACTTACTAAAATCAAAAATTTATCTTGATTCTCGACTGAGATAAGAATAGTTATTCTGGATAGCGACTAGAATAACACTTCCTAACACCAAAGTTTATATTGGGTTTTGACTGAAACAAAGTATCTTGCTTCGGGGCACGACTAGAGCAAGATATACAATAACTTCCTTTTAACGCCATAGAGTCGATTCCATAATCTAGATTGGTGACTACCTTTACAGTGTTCATTCGTTATTTATGTTTATATAAGGAGTGACAACAAAAGTTCTGCAAAAAGTAAAAAGCCGATCATTTTAAGAAACGGGAAGTAAAATTTTAATTCATTTGTTAATATTGATCACGCATAACTTAAATTAAAATAAAAAAAACTTGTACTACTCAGGCATTTTTTGGCGACCATACAGTCGAGTTTTTCTTGCAACACCCTCCATCAAGTTTTGCACAACGGTATGTGAAACATTTTTTGTTGCATTTCTCCATGAAATTTTCACATCCTTTAATGTTTTTGCCTCTTTACCTATTTTTCTCAGTATGCTTTCTATTATTTCCGAGTATCGTTCTATTGGGCGAAGCTCCGGAACATTCGGAGGATTAAGTGAATTTGGCACGATATGCCACCCTTTGTGCTCATACCAACTCACCGTTTTCTTGGAATAGTGAGGTGGCGCTAAATCTGGCCAAAATAACGTTGGCCCATCGTGTTCCCGCAAAAAAGGCAACAGTCGCTTTTGAAGACACTCTTTAATATATACATCTGTATTTATTTTAACTTTACAGAAGAAGAGCGTACTTCTATTCATACACGGGCAAATATTAAAATTTTTTTACCGATTTTTTTATTTTAATTGTTTTTTTTTTTCTTCTCAGAATCACAGATAACCTCTCCAGGCATAATTGAATAAAACTGTAGGCCTGGTATTGTTGAAAAATGCATTTTCAAATATGTTTTATCATCGATAACGATGCACTGCTTCTTATTCGAAAATTCTTGCTCGTACAACTTCCTGGCTAAAGATATGCTTTTCACTATCTGTTTTTGGGTTCGTTTTGGTGCTTTCTGCTTCTTAAATGTCTCGAAGTTAATTCTCTTTTTAATTTTTACAATCACCTGTTGAGAAGTTCCGGCTTTTTTTGCAACATCTCGGGTAGACATACATTTTTAGCCTTTACTATATTGATCACCCTTTTTTCCAGTTCCTTATCTGCAGGACCTTTTCGACGTCCCTTCCTTGGCTTGTCCTTTATCCGCTGATAAGTTTTGAAGTTCAATATCGCCATTCGAGCCGTGTCATAACTCGTTCCAACTTGTTTTGCCAAATTTTTGTATGACAGTGATGGATTTTCACTCCACTTGTGCAAAATTTCAGCTCGCACTATTTCGTTTTTATTCATTTTCTCCCGAAATTGGTTTAAAATTTAAAATATAACTGCACACGTGTAAATCGTAAATACGACTGACAACTAATATTGCAACGCATACTTCTTCTCTGTATTTTTGTACAGTTATAAAATACGAACATTATTTGCAGAACTTTTGTTGTCACTCCTTATTTACAATATACTTTTTACCATTCTTAAATCAAAAATTTATCTATTACCTTTATATTGATTGATTACATACAAAAATATTCTCTGGATTTCTCGTAGAATTTAACCTTTTACAATGAGTAAGTATTCATTAGTAATATATTAGGAACTATATATATAAATATTTCAAGATATCTTAGTAATTCAAAGTTTCCTAGTTATATTTAGTCACAAATTGAAGTAGTGTATTTAAGTGACGAATTGGAAAATAAACGACTACATTTTGGTCTTCATCACCATTATTATTTACAGTCCCCTGTTTTGTAGTTTTGTTTGAGTGTTCTCCACACGGGCACAATAGTGATAAATTCAAAGTTTATCTTCTTACAGAGTCCTTGGGAATAAATTTCTGTAACTATTTTTGTATATTCTATATATTTTGTATAATTTGTAACCATACTTTTTTATAAGATTTTGACTATGGAATATTTTATTATTAATTTTATACATCAGTTCATGTTAACTAACTAATTTTCTTTTCAGTATGCTGATTTTGAAGAAATTTAAATAAAAGAAAAATTATTGGCCGCACAATTACAGCTACTCACTAGTGCATCTTTACAAAAAGATCATGTAGCCCGGGTAGAATTCTAAGAAGACTACGTGATGATCTAGAATTTCTAAGAGCTGTGTTATGAACGGATGAATCCAAGTTCATTCGGAATGGTATCATATTCACCTTAGGCTAAAACTATTCCACACAAAACATGCTAGAGAAACCTTTACGCCAGCATTATTAACAGGAGTTTAATTAGTTTAAATTTTCCACCGAGGTGATAACACGTGTCTTTATTATTTGATGAAGGGTGTTTAACGTATCAGAACAGGGTTACTCCCAGCATCGTGGTTTTCCTCCTCATTATGGCAGAAAAATAAGGGATTGGAATCATGCTCAATACCTGAATTGAATGAGTTATCCCTAATTAATTGATTTGCACGATCAACCCATCTAAAGGCAATGGTTTTTAACGTCTGCGTTGTCTTGAGAGAAATGCAGTAGTAGCGTAAAATTAAGATCGTCGTATTATGGCAAAGCCAAAAAAATTTGCAAACAATTTGGAAAGCATAAACATTCCTATAATTATTGAATGGCGACATAAAGTAGAAAATGGAGTACACACACTTATTATACCCATTTAATAGTAAGTAATCTAATTAAAAATTATTTATTAATTTTTTTTTTTTTTCATCTCATTTGCTAATTACATTTTAACACTTCCCAGAATATAAAAAGCTTACAAGCTGGCGAAATGTTTGAGTTAATTTTCTTCAATAGGTGGTGAAAACCTATCTGATTTTTCAGTTTAAATTTACAACAACGTTAAGTTATTATATCAATAATAGTGAAATATTATGCCACAATAGGAAAATAAGTTAAGAAGAGAAAGGAAAATACAGGAAACCTAAATTCAAGCACCTTCGTTCAGATAAAGCTCATAAATAAATAAAATAAATAGAGAACGCAATAAGCTTCCTGTTCCAAATTGATATGATCAGCTATATATAGGAAACGGTTAGGACATTTAAAGTCCATGTTAAATTAATTTTCCAATGCAAGAAGGAAAAAGAGAAGAAAAAAAAACATTAAATATGCACATATGTCTGGTTTAGGATCGGGAAGAGATTCCAATGCCCGAGTAATCAAAACGTAAGATTTGTAAAGAAAAAACAGAAATCACGGAGTTTTTTTAATTGTTCGATAATTCATTATTATGGTTAGAAACTAGATAAAATATTTATTTTTATTCAGGGTGGGCCTTGGGGCAATAAATAATTCCGGAGACCCATGCTCCCTAAATAATGCAGGGCCATCCTGCTCCAAAAAATTGTTTTATGTTATTTATTTAAAGCATCTAGTATAACAAAATTTTTAATAATCTACCAAACATTTATTTCAAAATATTTCAAAACCATTCCCATGGCCTTATATTAGGTAAAATACGATGTTCAATCAATAAAGGTAGGAAAGTATTGCACACTGTTGCACACTGTTGAAGACAGGTGGCTTATAAATCCATTTCCCAGATTCATAAATGCATTGCTAAAAATAAACTCACTTAGGAATTCTAAAACACTTAACATTTTCCATTGCCCATTGATAATAATTTTTAATAATAATTTTTCCCCAGTATTCTTCTCGCTACCGAAAACATTTTTTCATCTGCTTGTAAAGTCGCTCCTCTGTAAGACTCACTAACTAATGCATTGGTGGATAAACTATGTTTTGAACAACAATATGCTGCTGAGATTGATCCTAAAGCTAACCATTGAAGAACAACTTCTTCACCAACTTTTACTCAAGGCATAGTTTTGCCTACAGAACGTAGATACAGAAATTACACGCTATCAACATAGAAGACGCGCGGTAAACCGACTAAAAATTTTAAATGTATTGAGTAATAGGTATAGGTCATCGCAGTTCCAAAAACAGCGAAATAAAAAATACACCATAACTTATTTTTTCTGTTTCTCATGGAAGATGTTTCCTATTCCAATTTAAAAATTCGCATAATATTGCGGGCCATAAGCCAGGACCAAACGCGCCTGTATGTATAAAAAAGTTCCTGACCATATACAATAAAACTATTCAAGCTTGCTGTAGGGCGACCAACATAATGACAAAGCCAAATTCATTCAATTCTGGAGAACCCAAAGTTGGAAGTGAAGTGAGGGTCTCTTTCTTATTTCAATTCGACATTGAAATCGAAAAAAAAATTGAGGGCGAACATCTGTGTGAGGAGTGAAATTTAAGCAGATACACTCAGATTATAGGAAAAAGAACTACGCAGAGAATTTACACTTAAAAAAGAGTTACACTCTTTAGATCCACTGAAAAGGAGTGCCGACCTTAGAAGACACAAAAAGAAAAAAATTATGGTTACGCTCAAGAATACGCTGCAGCAGACATAAAACTAGTTAAGCCAAGAAAAATGTAAATTTGGTTTACGTTAGTCAGGAGTAGATAGCTAAAATAAAAAGAAAATTTTTTAAGATATCAAATGGAACATTTTTATTGCAAGACCCTGAGCAGCACGATCTAATGAATCTTTACTACTAACTAATCATTAAAATGCCGTGTCATATAGTATTCGTAATTAAGGCTCGAAAATCAGATCATAATGAAGTACACTAATGATTCTTTCCCCTTCATTACAGCTCTAATCAGGAAAAATATGCTAGGACTGAATGTATGTTGACATATAATATAAATCTGAAGCTCCTCCGTTTTGAAAAAATAAAAAGAAGAAATGCATAGTATACAAACTATATTATCAATATTATTTTTTATATAGTATAATGTTTTTTTCATTTGCAAATGTTAAATTGACAAATAAAATAAACAAAAACAAAGTTAATCGCGGTGATTAAATCCAAATCGCTTCTTTGATGTCATAAGTATTTCAAAACCAATTTTACAGTACAATTTAACTAAAGAAATAATTGTGTGTCTGCAGTGGTATAATGAATCGTTAGTTACTTCTTCATTAGGAGCGCTGTGTATCTACAGCATTAGCATGGCGGCTTACAGTCCAAGTGAATTCCCATAGATACTAAATGTCTTACACATTTTCAAGAAAACCTTATGATCTACTAATTTTTCTGAAAAAAAAAAAACGTATTACGCATTTTTGGAAATAAACTTGCTCTAAATATAAAATTTACTACAAATTCGAAAACTCTGACTTCCGTAAGTCAATTTGTACAATTTTTTGTTAAGCTACTCTATTTCTAAAAGCCAGTCACATTTAATATACCAAATAATAATAATAATAGTAATGATCTACATTTTTGTAACTTTTAGCTTGAAAGCGGACCGAGGGATTTTGATTAAGTGGGGTAAATCTACTATTTTTCGGATGTGAAAGTACGATTTGACAAGATGTAGACTTTTATAAAATCCGTTTAGATATAATATCCCCTAAATTTAATTTACAAAAGTCTACAATTTACAATTTCCTAATAATCCACATATAAGAAAAAGGACAAGCTTCAGACGTACTCCTCATAGTTGATATTTTAAACACAAAGATGAAATATTCAAGCAAGTTATAGTGAATAAGAAAAGAAGTTCTATGTAGAGGTCTGCATCTCTTGAGATAAAGAAATCCATTTTTTCTAAGCATACAATGGGCCCTATTCTGTCGGTAAAATTTTATCATTTTATGTTATATGCATTAAAATAAAATAATTCCCTAAAAAAAATTTTAAATTTTATTTTATTTTATGCATCGTAACATAAAATATGTGCTGTTATGGAGCATAACATAAAAGAACCTAAGCAGCACATTGTAAAGGTATTTTGACATATTGTATCAAAATGACATACGTCAATTGACACTTGTGGTGTGAAGTAGTTTTCATTAAAAGTTAAAATGTCCAACGCTGTTAGAATTGTAATTTTGTCAGAAATTGTGGAAATCCGTGCTCGGTATGGTAAAATATAAATAGTTAATGAAATTTGAATTAAAGTTGTTATTTTATGCAGAAGATATCATAGGAGAACTTCACGATATCTTCGCGATTCCAGTGATCCATTTGAGTTGCCCAGCTAAAGGTTTCAACAGTTGTCTCGGCTGGATAAGATTGGGGTTAAAATACTTATCAAAAAGCTAGAGCCTCATGGCAGAAAGACATCCATGACCTTCACTTTGAGATTTGTAAGTGCTTTGCATTTCTACGGACATGGTTCGTATCAAACTCCAGTCGGGAGTTGTCCTATTTTAGCACTTTCACAGGAAGTAACGGCGGATTATTTAGTAGGTGATTTGAGAGTTTCCTAAAGATCTTCCAGTGTGTACTCTTGGACGTAAACTTCCTCCTATCAGCAAAAAAAAAAAAAAAACAAAAAGCTTTACAGGCTACCAATTGTTATGCCTGCCTAGCAGTTAGTATGGTTAGTATCTTATACCGCTATATCATGACATTTAACATAAAACACTTACATGCTTGTTATTACACAGAACACGGCCATGCAAACCCAAATTACAGTTATATCACAGTGCGTATCACAGGCGGTTATATCACAGATTTTAATGGGTCCTGAGTCGCAGTATATGCCCACCGCTTGGTACTTCACTGAGTTAATAATATATCACAGCATTGGTATTTGCGGAGTTTTATAATAGTTCTTAATAGGTTCTACTCAAGCGTAGCCAAACCGCAAGGCATATCCCTGGGCTATAATAAATATTACAGTTAAGTAAAATTGGGACAAAACGTAGCATACGTGCTTGTCCTAGTAAGTTAGGTTCATTAGGGCGCACACCCCAATTCTGGTGATATTAGTAGTAATCTCCTAAACGCAATTTTGAGCCTTTTCAAGGACAACTTTGTGTTATTAGGGATCACTCTTCTGGTTCTAACCACTACTGGTAGGACTCCAGCTACACTAGCACCATAAGAATTCTTTAATGTGTCCAATAGTGGAGTGTATTTGTAAATCTTGTCCAGCTTTCCTCGTTCGAGGTAGTCCTCATCCTCATGGCGGACAGTAACGTCGAACCCGAAGGCCCTTCCTGGTTCTTTATTACCAGATCAAGTTTGAGGCACTCTCCCGATTTTAGCTGGATACTGGGCTCTTTAGTGATGGTGCAGTTTGCATCCCCAGTTCTTGCTTCATTTAAGATCAAGTCCATCACATCATTATGCCGCTTAATGCGTGAGGATTTAGTGTGAAAACACAGACCCACTATATGAGCGAGGGTCTCAAGTGTACATAGTTTCACATTTTCTGCACATTTGGTCCTCAATGCTATAGCATCTGTCCAATGTGAATCTGCCATTAGCCACATTAGCCCTCATTTTAAGTGCAGTAATATACCCACATGGTTTGAGCAATATTGTCTTGGTCAACCAAGCATTACTTAGCCTATCCCTTTTCTATAGTAAATTTTTTACAAAATAATTTTTTACTAACACAAGTTTTAAATGCACCGAGAATTGCATTTTCTATAGTAAACTTCGCAAAAAATAATTTCCTTCTGTCGCAAATATTGAATACAACGATCTTTGCCTTTTCTATAGTAAATTTTTCAAAAAATTATATGTATATGTATGATCGGATCGCCTTACCCTGGCTAGGTAATGACGCCTAGTGATTTAGCTCATCTAGCTTGGCCCTCACTTTAAATCGGTCATTCCTTTAGGGATCTTTTATTGGCCAATTAGTGCGGATTGCATTATCAGCTTTTTGAGCCGATTACAAGCGCCTGTTATAAGTGCAAGAGAGCTCTGGACTGCGTCATTTGAGCTTATGTAATATGTAATAATTATTTTCAATTGCGGAAATCCAATTCCGCCGTCTGTTTGCGATTTGCGTTGAATATCCTTTACCATTAAGTCTTGGTCCATTGTTCTTACTGCGGCTATGCGCGGGATATCCAGAAACAGTGTGTAAATAAAGTGTGGTATTATATGCTCAGTAAAAAGCTATATCTTTTGCTGTGGCTTCCGAACAATTTTTTTGAGTCTGTGACAAGACGTCTAAAGAAAGTCTTTGTTTGCCCTGACTTGTATACAAAACCAAGGGGAGATTTGGTTACCTAAGTATTCAAGGTATGAATCTTCCTTAGTGAAGGGACTCATATCCCCATTGGCGAGTGCTATTTATGTGTCTTGAATGAACCAAGTTTTGCTCATATGCGCAATCTGAAAGCTGGTGCCCTTGTTAATGCTAAGGGACATACCCCTAGCTATCAAGAAATCCTCTAGCGTCGAAACTAGCATTTTAATTTTGCTGGAGTATCAGCAGTGACCAATATATCGTCTGCAAATGCAAGTGAGCTAATGCTAACATATTTGTCGATAGATAGTCGCGGCAACTCCTCAAGAGCTATTAGTAGCGGTTCGGATGCCAGATTAAAAATGAATAAAGATGCCGGGTCATCTTGATTGGTGCCTCACAGATTTGTAATGTAGTTGTGACGTCTTTGTAAGAGTTCATGATAATTCTTATTGGTGGTGCTGGCACACTTTTATATTTTAAAACATTGAGTATGGCCCAGTGAGGCAGAGTGTCAAAATCTTTGGCAATATCTATCTGAACATTGTTATAACATCCAGACTCCTTAGTAAAGCCCTTTTAACGGGGGCTCAATGATATGTGATTTCGCGTACGCTCATCATAATTCCCCAGTATATTCTAGACAGCAGTGAACTAATCTTGATAGGCCGATTGTTTTCAACTATATTGGAGTCTTCACCATCTTTAGGAATGAGGGTTGTTCTATTGTTCCTCCATGGTGATGGCTGACATTCCATCACCATGCAGAGGTTATATATGTACTGCAGTAGCACCCTGGCTTGTTTTGACATCAAGGCCGATTTTCTAATTCCTTCGCTGCCAGCGGCAACTTTGGGCTTCAGCCTTAGTTTTTTTTACTTTTATTTCATCTGCCGTGATAACAAACAACACTTGTAGTCATAGGAATTGCTTCTCCAGCACTCCATAGGCTAGAAAAGTGGCATCTTACATTTTCCGGAGCTGGGCTATTGGCGCTGATATTTTCAGTCGCCTTGCCATTAATTGCATTTTTCGCTAGGAGAGACTGGTTGGAGTTTTATAACTCTTGAGTTATAGCATACATGTGCTTTCTCCTAGCTTCACGTGAACAAGTCGTGATACCGCATGGCATCTTCTATGGCGCCTGTTAACTCGGGGCCGGGTATTAACAACTACAGGCTGATAAAGAAAATTAAGTAGTCTATCAAATAGAGAATCAAGTATTCCGCAGTCAAGTTTACTTGACAGACATATGTAATAGCACTCACTAGTGTTAGCCATACTATCAGATATTGTGTTACACCATTTTTCGTGGCACAAGTCAGGTGACCTAGAAGTCTGCGTTACGTGTATTGCTAGTTCAGGTGGATGTGGGACCACCGTTAGTGCAACATTAGCAGTAGTGCTTTCAAGTTCATCTATAATCTCATAAGCCGATACAAATGGTGGGGGCGGAACCACCAATTGCATATTAGTTTCAGTTTGGTTCGGAGCTACTGGCTGTGTAATAACAGCAACACGAGCCCATTACTGATCGCATTTGTTGTCATCGCTAGTTGGGGCGGAACCACCATTTGCATATTGGTTGAGATACTTCTTAGGTACATATAGTAGCCACTTTGGCGGCAATCCTTGAATCCCCTGATTGCATGCCTCCGTCTCTAGAATCACGTTAATCTCATTATTCGTGAAGATTATCGTGTCTATTGCGATGGCCTAATACACTTGCAGTTGTAAATCTTTTCACACATATTATGCAGGGAAGGCTTTTTGCAGAACATTTAAAAATGGTTTAGAATCTTTCAATTCAATATATTTCGGTTGGTTTCATAATTGGGGCGACTTCATTTTTGAACTAGTTCAATGTTGCTAAGAATTCTAATATCTAAAATATTATTAAAGGACCTTCCAGACTACCCGTGAGGTGTCCCTTTTAGTCCGTTACCTTTTTTTTACATGGTAGGCTCCGCAGGAGGCATATAAACCATGATTCTCGACTTAAAGGACACAAAATGCTAAAAGGACTAAAAGTTTTAATTAATATTAAATATTTATTTCAGTTCATACCTCTTGCTAACTAAAACTAACTTCTTCGGACGATTCCTGACTAAACCCGTCTTTTCCCAATCCTATTTCCTAACATCTACCTCTTTACTTTGGCTAAAACTACTACATTATCTGTCCCTACAATATTCCCTAGGTAGAGCGCGCACAATTCACATTTGAAATGCGAAGAAACAGACCATCTAACGGAGCAGCAACCGCAAACTATCCTTCGGCATGTCACACATTCAACTTGGCCTTTGTCTGATTTTGCCGCTGTGCAATACAGGCATATTGGTTGAAGTGCTTCAGACATCGCAAGAAACATTCGTTGCATAGTCTGATGGAAGGCATTGGGATCTCCTATGTCACATAACGATTTATTTCTCAAAGAGCCCTTGGCATACATGACTACTAGTACGCCGCAGTTAAAGCTATCAATTTGTTCTTGAAAGCTTATTGGAGCGTATTGGAACGTCTTTCCAGCGAAAGAGTTGAAAATATTGGTTAATTGCCTCGCTATTGTTACCAAAAGGATTTAGCCAATAAAAATTTCCAGTAGAGAAATCTGCCATGGCCAAGACAAAATGATTCCCAGGAAGGTTATTAAGCATTAACCATAGGCCCTTTTGGTCGATGTTTTGAACTTTCGGATGCGTGCCTTTGAAAATCGCAACCGACTCCATCGAAACACTGTTCTTTGTTTCATATCCTGCGATAAGAATCAGCAAAACTAAACATTTTAAGTGGTCGGAAAGGCAACCGTATGTGTCGCGAAGGTTCAGAATACGTAAATCCTGGAACTCTAAATTTTTGGCCATAATGTCGATGCTACTTTGTAACCTAAAGCTGGGTTCTTCTCTAGTAACATAATATGAACCGTCGGTCACTGTACCACTACTACGTAGCAATGTACAGGCACCTACTCCTTACGGATTCCTAACACTTTTTCTATCCCAATTTTTGAACCCGAACCAAATTTCCGAGACATCGTGCTTGTTTCCGGGAATTTCAATCATGAACTCATGCTTTCTATATTTCCTATGCTTTCCCTGCTGTGTTTGTACTTTATCCTTGTCCATCATCTTAACATAGCAGTACCCTTTTTGCGGGTTAAGACCTGCATAATCTGTTGCTGCTAATACGAAACCCTGATATAATCGTACGAACCTAGAGAGCCTAATATATCTACTAAAATGCAGCTCGTCGTATTTGACTAATCTAAAAAAGCTTTCTACAGGACCGTTACTAACTGTTTTCATGCCCGTGCAACCGCAATATGCTTCTTTAGTAGATGGGGGCAAGCTAGCGGGTCAAAGAAATTATTGATGTTCGTATACTCCTTGCCCATGTCCGACAGTGAAGATTTTATATCCTCATACAAGTTATTAAAGTGAATATAAAATTCACTCCTTTAAAACTGCGGGCCCGAGGAGTGCCGTTTTTGTTTAACTTGATCCTCTTGAACAAGAAAAGAATCAGTGCAAAGCATTATTTTTTCAAATGTTATATTAATACCGCTAGCGTTATCCTGATTCTCTTCGGAGACAATATGTGTTACTGCTCCTTTCATCGCCTCCACTGTTTTTCTACATTTTTTCAAAATTTGTTGCGCTTTCGTTGCTTATAAGCTGCTTTTGTTTAAGGCAAGCAGCTCTATCTCTACATTTAGTACTTGTGTTGTTTGTGTTCAGAAGGTAAACGATTTTTCGGCCTCCGCCTTGGTCTCTATTTTCATCGCAGCTTTCAAGCTGTTGCTGCACAGCTCTTGTGCTCTTGGCTCTCTCTTTGCGGCATCATCTACTACTATTGTGGTGTAATGCGAACGGCAGAACTGTATACACGTCATCTCTAAGCCCTCACCACGAGTAATGATGCCATAGTCCTTGTTGACATACTCAATGGTCCCTGAAATACAATCGAGGCCTCTAGCTATGCCTAAAACGGATGCATAACTAACGTCTACTACTATTCTTTTACACATTCGCTTGGTGGATCCAAACGAACGCCGGTAAAAGTCCTGCACATTCTCAAAAAATTGCAAAAATTGCAATGGCCGTATGATCCGTTCAGCAACGGAAGATTCATTTGCGTATTTGCGCCACCAAAAAATATACTGAGTTCCGCTTTTCCAATAATCCTTCTGGAGTGACAACCATTTGTCCGCTGTCGTCAAAGTGTAGCGTCTCAATTTTCTTCTTTCGCATCACTTCGAATGGCTCTTTTGAAAAGAGATAGACTTGGAACGGAGTCATTACCCGAACTATCTGCCCATTTCGATGCTCCAGCATCAAGTAGTATAAATCTACAAAAGGGTCTTTATACCTATCGAACGAGGCTGACACTACACATTTTGCCCGACGACCCTCATTACTAGAAAATATGAGTCGTTTTCCTGCCTTTGCAATAGCCAGCGGAACTGTTTTTGTTTTTTTTTTTTTGTGCGACTTCAGCACCTTGTAGCAGCTCTGTGAAGCCAGCAACCGCTGCGTGAATCTCCTGTCAAAACCACGAAGCTGCGGTTCTATGTCAAAGTTGATGCCATGCGTAACATATTTCTCATTAGCAAAATCCTTTTTTCATCGACGACAGCTCGAGAAGATTTTGCATATATTTAGTTTCTATGACCAAACTACCTAGTTCCTGATTTGCTGGATGTGCTTTTCGATCATCACAGAAGACCATTTCGTTACCATCCATTATGTATGTTTTCTCCTCGCTGTCGATATTACGGTCGACCATCACGATGTTGCCATCACAGACTGGTTCATCGGACTTCGTATAGCTGGGGTTGAGACCAGCAAATTCGCCAATACTTATATGTAATTCTGTACAATCGAGCAAGTTTTGACTAAGGCGTGATTGTACAAAACCAATATCTTCACTAGCAGCAGTTTCTCTTTCTGCCACAACTTCGTTATCAGTAATTTCATTATCTAAACCTAGGCCAGCAGCAGTTTCCCTTTCTGCTACACCTACGCTAGCGACGAATCTATCAACTAAACTTACGCGAGCAGCAGTTTCCCTTTCTGTTACACCTATATTAGAAGCAGTTTCTCTTTCTGCAACACCTACCCTAGCAGGAGTTACCCTTTCTGTTACAACTCCGCTAACAGCAGTTACACTTTCTGCTACCACTTCGCTAACAGTAATTCTACCTTCTACACCTAGGCTAGCAGCGGTTTTTCCTAACGTCCTATCTATGGTAGTATTAGCAGAAATTTCCGTACGTCCATCTACACCTAAGTTAGCTTCAGTTTCCCTAACAATAATTTCCGCTCTAATATTTACGTCTATAATACTATCCGCGCCTAATTCTGCTCCAATTGCTATTTTACCAGCAACCTGTAGTCGCTTGCAAATTGAGTATAAACGCATGCGTTGTAATTTGATGACAGCAATGTTTAATTTTTCACAAAGCCTAACATAAACCCCCGAAGTAATATCCCGCGGAAGGACCCCACACCCTAAACCTTCCACTGTAAGCAGCAACCTGCCTTCGCTTTTCTTCCTTTGCTGTCTGTAAAAAAAAAAAATTAGTTTACACTGTAAAGCTGACCGCAGACAAAAAAAGTAATCAAAAGTAAACATAAATATAAACAAAACAAATACTGAACAAAATTACAATAAAAGCACCCAACATTATTAATATGAATCACCAAGAAATGCTGACATAGCAGTAAAAATTCTAAGAGCGAAATATTTCAATCCAGAAATATTTAAGCTAGAGCAAATTGTATAGTAATCAATATTGTTTTTTGTATTACAGAATTTTTGTATAAATAATCTGTGAAGAGCTCAATAAAATTTTACATCTATACGGTTGACTTCCCTCCCCTGGCCGACCCTTTAAAATCATCACATACGCAGACTACATTCACAACAAAGCTACATCTGCTGAAAAACTATAAGATAGTAAGTTCACCAAATTTAGAGATAAACAAAGGAAAATATAAAACTGATAGACGATTTAACAAATTGTTGAAAGTACTAAAGTTAGATGGATTGGATGAAAATGCAAAGAATTCTATTAAAGAGATTTGCATAAAATATCAAGAAGTATTTCACATAGAAGACAAGAGCTTAACAACAAATAATTTCTATGCACAAAATATAAACACTATAGACAATAACCCCGTCTACATAAAAAATTACAGACTACCATACTCGCAAGTCGACGAAATAAACAAAGAAGTCGATAAGTTAATATGAAATGATATAGTTTAAACTTCAGTGAGCCCATACAACTCACCACTCATGATAGTACCAAAAAAATCAGGTGAAGAAAAGAAATGGAGGCTAGGACGAGCAAAGTACTTCTCGGCGCTTGATATGACGAATTATTTTCATCAAATAGGACTAGAAGAAAATTCAAGGAAATTAACAGCATTTTCAACCAATCAGGGGCAATATCAATTGAAAAGAGTACCTTTTGGGCTGAAAATATTCACAAATAGTTTTCAGCGAATGTTCTCAATCGCATTAAGTGGTTTGAATGATGGTGCATTTATATATGTCGATGACATCATAATACATGGATGTAGCCTTAAGAATTATAACCAGAACCTAGAAAGAGTATTGAAAAGGCTTCAGCAGTATAACTCAATCCAAGCAATACACAAAAGAACCTCTGAGATAAAACACACACCACACAGTAGTTTTGAAACGATCTCAGTTGGCACAGTAGGATCTCTAAGAATATCAAACGGTTTTAGGTACATTCTAACGCTACAATTGACAAAGTTCATAGAGGCATACCCGATGGAAACAAAAGAAGCCTGCGCTATAGCAAAAACAATTGTTGAGCGATTCATTTTGAAGTATGGATGTATCAAAACATTGAAAACAGACTGGTACAGGATTTGAATATTAACTACTAAAAAACAACTGCAAATTTCTGAACATAAAACATGTCACATCCACGCCGTTCCATCACGAAACACTAGTATCGATTGAACGAAACCATAGAGTGCTAAACGCATACTTAAGAACATTCTCGAAAAAAGACAACTGGGATGAACTAATTCCATACTATGTATTCTGCTACAAAACAACACCACACACAGATACAAATTATACACCATTCGATTAGTATTTGGGAAAATTGCAGCACTACCAGCAGTAATTACTAACTGTGTGTTTGCCCGTGCAACAAGCCCTTTCCTAACAAATTGGTCCAAAAGCACATTACCGCAATATGCTTTTTTGTAGATGGGGGAAGTTAGCGCGTCAAAGAAATTATTGATGTTCGTATACTCCTTGCCCATGTCCGACAGTGAAGATTTTATATCCTCACACAAGTTATTAAAGTGAATATAAAATTCACTGCTTTTAAACTGCGGGTCCTCTTGATCAAGAACAGAATCAGTGCAAAGCGATTTTTTTTCAAAAGTTATATTAATACCGCTTGCGTTATCCTGATTCTCTACGGAGACAGTATGTGTTACTGCTCCTTTCATCGCCTCCACTGTTTTTTCTACATTTTTTTCAAAATTTGCTGCGCGCTCGTTACTTATAAGCTGCTTGTTTAAGGCAAGCAGCTCTATCTCTGCATTTAGTATTTGTCTTGTTTGTGTTCAGCCGGTAAACGATTTTTCGGCCTGCGCCTTGGTCTCTATTTTCATCGCAGCTTTCAAGCTGTTGCTGTACAGCTCTTGTGCTCTTGGCTCTCTCTTTGCGGCATCATTTACTACTATTTTGGTGTAATGAGAACGGCAGGACTGTATGCACGTCATCTCTAAGCCCTCACCACGATTAATGATGCCATAGGCCTTGTTGACATACTCGATACAATAAAATCGAAGACTCTAGCTATGTCTAAAACGGATGCATAACTAACGCCTACTACTATTTTTTTACACATTCGCTTGGTGGATACAAACGAACGCCGGTAAAAGTCCTGCACATTCTCAAAAAATTGCAATGGCGTATGATCCGTGCAGTAATGGAAGAATCATTTGCAGATTTACGCCACGAAAAAATATACTGAGTTCCGCTTTTCCAACATTCCTTCTGGAGGGGAAACCATTTTTCCGCTGTCGTCAAAGTGTAGCGTCTCAATTTTCTTCTTTCGCATCACTTCGAATGGATCTTTTGAAAAGAGATAGACTTGGAATGGAGCCATTGCCCGAACTATCTGCCCATTTTGATGCTCCAGCATCATGTAGTATAAATCTATAAAAGGGTCTTTATGCCTATCGAACGAGGCTGACACTACACATTTTGCCCGACGACCCACATTACTAGAAAATATGAGTCGTTTTCCGGCCTTTGCAAGCGGAACTGGGTTTGTTTTTTTTTTGTGCGACTTCAGCACCTTGTAGCAGCTCTGTGAAGCCAGCAACCGCTGCCTGAATCTCCTGTCAAAACCACGAAGCTGCGGTTCTATGTCAAAGTTGATACCATGCGTAACATATTTCTCATTAGCAAAATCCTTTTTTCTTCGACGACAGCTCGAGAAGATTTTGCATATATTTAGTTTCTATGACAAAACTACCTAGTTCCTGATTTGCTGGGTGTGCTTTTCGATCATCACAGAAGACCATTTCGTTACCCTCCATTATGTATGCTTTCTCCTCTCTGTCGATATCAAGGTCCACCATCACGATGTTGCCATCACAGACTGGTTCATCGGACTTCGTATAGCTGGGGTTGACACCAGCAAATTCGCCAATACTTATATGTAATTCTGTACAATCGAACAAGTTTTGACTGCGGCGTGATTGTACAAAACCTATATCTTCACCAGCAGCAGTTTCTCTTTCTGCCACAACTTCGTTAACAGTAATTCCATTATCTAAACCTAGGCCAGCAACAGTTCCCCTTTCTGCTACACCTACGCTAGCGGCGATTCTACCAACTAAACCTACGCGAGCAGCAGTTTTCCTTTCTGTTACACCTATATTAGCAGCAGTTTCTCCTTCTGCAACACCTACCCTAGCAGGAGTTACCCTTTCTGCTACTACTCCGCTAACAGCAGTTACAATTTCTGCTACCACTTCGCTAACAGTAATTCTACCTTCTACACCTAGGCTTGCAGCGATTTTTTCTAACGTCCTACCTATGCTAGTATTGGCAGAAATTTCCGTACGTCCATCTATACCTATGATAGCAGCAGTTTCCCTAACTGAAATTTCCGCTCTAATATTTACGTCTATAATACTATCCGGGCCTAATTCTGCTCCAATTGCTATTTTACCAGCAACCTGTAGTCGCTTGCAATTGAGTATAAACGCATGCGTTGCAAATTGATGACAGCAATGTTTAATTTTTCACAAGGCCTAACATAAACCCCCGAAGTAATATCCCGTGGAAGGACCCCACACCCTAATCCTTGCAGTGCAAGCAGCAACCTGCCTTCGCTTTTCTTCCTTTGCTGTCTGTAAAAAAAAATTAGTTTACACTGTAAAGCTGACCGCAGACAAAAAAAGTAATCAAAAGTAAACATAAATATAAACAAAACAAATACTTAACAAAATCACAATAAAAGCACCCAACATTATTAATATGAATCACCAAGAAATGCTGACATAGCAGTAAAAATTCTAAGAGCGAAATATTGCAATCCAGAATTATTTAAGCTAGAGCAAATTGTATAGTAATCAATATTGATTTTGTATTACAGAATTTTTGTATAAATAATCTGTGCATAGCTCAATAAAATTTTACATCTATACGGTTGAGTTCCTTCCCCTTGCCGACCCTTTAAAATCATCACATACGCAGACTACATTCACAGCAAAGCTACATCTGCTGAAAGACTATAAGATAGTAAGTTCACCAAATGGAGAGATAAACAAAGGCAAAGATAAGACTGATAGACGACTTAACAAATTGTTGAAAGTACTAAAGTTAGATGGATTGGATGAAAATGCAAAGAATTCTATTAAAGAGATTTGCATAAAATATCAAGAAGTATTTCACATAGAAGACGAGAGCTTAACAACAAATAATTTCTATGCACAAAATATAAACACAATAGATAATAACTGCGTCTACATAAAAAATTACAGACTACCATACTCGCAAGTCGACGAAATAAACAAAAAAGTCGATAAGTTAATATAAAATGATATAGTTTAAACTTCAGTGAGCCCATACAACTCACCACTCATGATAGTACCAAAAAAATCAGGTGAAGAAAAGAAATGGAGGCTAGGACGAGCAAAGTACTTCTCGACGCTTGATATGACGAATTATTTTCGTCAAATAGGACTAGAAGAAAATTCATGGAAATTAACAGCATTTTCAACCAATCGGGGGCAATATCAATTGAAAAGAGTACCTTTTGGACTGAAAATATTCACAAATAGTTTTCAGCGAATGTTCTCAATCGCATTAAGTGGTTTGGATGATGGTGCATTTATACATGTCGATGACATCATAATACATGGATGTAGCCTTAAGAATTATAACCAGAACCTAGAAAGAGTATTGAAAAGGCTTCAGCAGTATAACTCAATCCAAGCAATACACAAAAGAACCTCTGAGATAAAACACACACCACACAGTAGTTTTGAAACGATCTCAGTTGGCACAGTAGGACCTCTAAGAATAGGTACATTATAACGCTACAATGCGAATTGAGAAAGTTCATAGAGGCATACCCGATGGAAACAAAAGAAGTCTGCGCTATAGCAAAAACAATTGTTGAGCGATTCATTTTGAAGTATGGATGTTTCAAAACATTGAAAACAGACTGTTGTACAGAATTTGAAAATTTACTACTAAAAAACAACTACAAATTTCTGAACATAAAACATGTCACATCCACGCCGTTCCATCACGAAACACTAGTATGGATTGAACGAAACCATAGAGAGCTAAACGAATACTTAACAACATTCTCGAAAGTAGACAACTGGGATGAACTAATTCCATTCTATGTATTCTGCTACAATACAACACCACACACAGATACAAATTATACACCATTCGAATTAGTATTTGGGAAAATTGCAGAACTACCAGCAGTGATTACTAACTGTTTTTTTTCCGTGCAATAAACCCTATTTCCTAGCATATTGGTGCAAAAGCACATTACCGCAATATGCTTTTTTAGTAGATCGGGGCAAGCTAGCGGGTCAATGAAATTATTGATGTTCGTATACTCCTTGCCCATGTCCGACAGTGAAGATTTTATATCCTCATACAAGTTATTAAAGTGAATATAAAATTCACTGCTTTTAAACTGCGGGCCCGAGGAGTGCCCTTCTTGTTTAACTTGATCCTCTTGATCAAGAACAGAATCAGTGCAAAGCGATTTTTTTTCAAAAGTTATATTAATACCGCTAGTGTTATCCTGATTCTCTACGGAGACAATATGTGTTACTGCTCCTTTCATCGCCTCGACTTTTTTTTCTACATTTTTTCAAAATTTGCTGCGCTTTCGTTGCTTATAAGCTGCTTGTTTAAGGCAAGCAGCTCTATCTCTGCATTTAGTACTTGTCTTGTTTGTGTTCAGCAGGTAAACGATTTTTCGGCCTCCGCCTTGGTCTTTATTTTCATCGCAGCTTTCAAGCTGTTGCTGTACAACTCTTGTACTATTGGCTCTCTCTTTGCGGCATCATCTACTACTATTGTGGTGTAATGAGACCGGCAGAACTGTATGCACGTCATCTCTAAGCCCTCACCACGAGTAATGATGCCCTAGGCCTTGTTGGACATACTCAATACAATACAATCGAGGCCTCTAGCTATGCCTAAAACGGATGCATAACTAACGTCTACTACTATTTTTTTACACATTCGCTTGGTGGATACAAACGAACGCCGGTAAAAGTCCTGCACATTCTCAAAAAATTGCAAAATTGCAATGGCTGTATGATCCGTGCAGCAACGGAAGAATCATTTGCGGATTTGCGCCACCAAAAAATATACTGAGTTCCGCTTTTCCAATATTCCTTCTGGAGAGGAAACCATTTGTCCGCTGTCGTCAAAGTGTAGCGTCTCAATTTTCTTCTTTCGCATCACTTCGAATGGATCTTTTGAGAAGAGATAGACTTGGAACGGAGCCGTTACCCGAACTATCTGCCCATTTCGATGCTCCAGCATCATGTAGTATAAATCTATAAAATGGTCTTCTAATGTGCACTCATCCACATCCCTCGAAGCAAAACTGACCTACCAATCAATTTCACTAAGATACTGACTAAGACTTCCCCAATCAGCATTTATATATTGCCATAGAAGCCTACTTGTAGGAGAAGTAGGGTGCCGCCCTACAGGTTTGGTAAATTAAGGTTTAATAAGTCAAGCAAACAATCAGTGTTGCCAATAATTTCCTTCTAAAATCGGCTAAACAGTTTTAAAATTCGCCTAAAAATCGGAAAATTCCAAATGATAGAATGGCATAAATAGCACAAACGAATGTAAATGCAAAACCAGCAAAAACGGTCTCGCCGTGAGTACCATCGAGTGGTGTACTGTTTTCCTGATTCAGAAAACTTCCTCGGGTCGTTTTTTTAGCCGGAAAACCAATTCGTTGCAGTTGGGTCACATGCACCCCGGTTACTTCATTTCCTTCTTTCAGGGACTTTGGTGCTCTGTTGTGAATATTTTACTCATAGAAAATCACTTTCCACGATGCACCAATTTCGCATAATCCCGAGTGGAAAACATGGGTCTCGCCGAGTACTATCGAGTGGTGTACTCTTTTCCTGATTAAGAAAACTTTCTCGGAACTTTTTGTTGCCGGAAAGCCCATTTTCATGCACTTGGGTCACATACACCCCAGTTACTATATTTTGCATTTATTTTTTCTTTCAGGGACATTAGTGATATGTTGTGAAAACTTTTCTCATATGAAGTCTTTTTCCATGACGAACGAATTTTACACAATCACGAACGGAAAAAATCCACTTTTTCATCCAAAAAAGTGGCTCAAAATACATCCGACTACCAAAGCACTACACCACACCAGGTGAAGTTTGAGTCAATCCCAAAATCGGCTGATGCAAATGGGCTAAAAATCTGCTGTCGGCTAAAGTAAATTCTTTTGGCTAATCAAGCTAAAAACCCGTCAAATTAGCGGATTTTCGACTCAATTGGTAATACTGAAAATCCGATTGCTTTTGGTCGATCTTTAAAGATATTAAGAAGCGCCAGATTCCACACAGCTTTCGACGCAGTTTTCTCTGATTTAAATTGTGTATATTACGTATTTTCGACATTTTCATAGGATACAAAAATTATACTTTCCAGCGTCAATATAAGAAAAGATTTTTAGTTGTATGTACAAGTAATTGTGTTAACTTTAGTAAAATGTATTTTGTATGAAAAAAGAACTATTCATACTTATTTATTCTTGTGTTGCTGTAGGTTCTCAAACAACGGACATAAAAAAAACTTACGTCAGAAGTCGGATGCAATGCATATAATTACGTGACAGCAAAATTATATTATAATACCTATACAATGTCAAGTTTACAATTTCGCATGTTATAAGTGGAGTAAAAATCTAATAAAAAAAATCCAAAAATAACAAAATTGATTCTGCTCAGCTGCTTCAACAAAACTGGAGTGATTATATTGCTCTACATAGTAAATATCATCATCATCCCGCATTACTTTTAACATATTCTGAGCAAACTATTTCCAACGTTACACAAAATTAACGGATCAATTCTCCAGTTAAAATGTGAGTATCTCAAAGTTATAATGGTGTGTTCATGTCAAATCCTCAAATTGGTCAACCTCAACAAGTCGAAAAAAAGGGAGCCTAAGCTCTGCTATATTGATAGTGAACGATTCCGAAGTTTCTCGCTATCCACATTAACACGTTATTTAAATTAATCAAACAATTTTATGGAAATCGACAATAACTTATCCCTTTCCTTAAAAATAGTGTTGCCGCATTAAAATTAGTCTCAATGGGAACATAAAGTACTAACCAGAAAAGTAGTCATTTTTCATGAATTATAAGATATATCTACTTTCATTTAGTCGTTTGGTTTCTATCTTACTTGCTATTAGTAGATCTAATGTTATAGACAATTCGATTAGATTAATAGAACTAGGGTGGCACCATTACTCGCGATTTTCCAGTGTTTACAAAGAATAATGAAAGAAGTAAGACTTTGTTTTACAGCTATGAAAATAACAAGTCTCAAGGAACTCAAAGATATATGTATCTTTGCTGAAGTGTAAAAGAAAAACAATGTTTATTGTATCATAATGGAATCATTCACAAAATTCTGCAGATTCAAATTGATTTCCCGAAAATTTTGATTTTTTTGTTATTTTATTCTTGTTGCTAAGCCAAAAGGACTAAATCAATCAATTCTGTTAAGTCCAGCATTAATAATTTAGTACGTTTTGAGGCTCCACACTGCACAACGCTCACTACACTATGGCTATAAAAGCTAAAAATACACAAGTAAGAATGATTTTAATCAATATTAAAGGATTTGATATTCTGAAGATCTTTTCAGTACATTAAAACCGTATAGGAATTATTGTTTTCACAGTATACGTAAAAATCCCAAAATGTTATGTGGCAACACAAAGAAGGGGTTGCCCCATTTATTGCATTTTTGAAATTATATTTACTATTTTAATGAAAAGGCTATGTACAGGTTGCAGCTCTCGACGTTGACGCGTTCTCAAGAAGCGTTCACATATGCAGTAAAGAACGAAATTTTTGTATGGCAACCCACCGAAGCATTTACCCGATTGTTCTATTTTCAAACCTAATTTTACTTTTTGTTTATAAAAAAATAAGCCATATGCAAAATTTTAGCCGTCCAAGAGTACTCGCACCATCGAATTATCGTTAGGACAGACGGACGGACAGACGGACATACAAAAACCAAAATAACTTTTAATTTCATGCATAGGTATCTAATCCAGTTTGCTCTACCATCATTATTTCTAGGTGCAACAAACGGAATGACAAACTGAATATACCGATAAGATTTAATCTAGGGTATAAAATCAAAAACCCAACAAAGAGCAAATGCCTAGACTGCCTTCAATCAGTAAAATCAACTTTTTTGGCTTTAATCGCGATGTGCTTTTTAGTTGATTTTAGCACCAAATGTAATTTCAGAAAATCTTTCTATTTGTAGCAAAAGAAACCTCCGAAATTTTATTTCCTCTATTTTATTTAAAATACAAACTGTCATGTGCGGCTGTCCTTTTGGAATTTAAAACTCGATGGAGAATTCGATTAAATCTGTTTCCAAATCATGTACAAAGCAAATTAACGAATTGCAGCCTCAAAATTAGCATTTTTTATTAGAATCTACTCAAATCTGTTTTATATTTATGGCACATGAATGTCGCATTTTACTTTATAGTTGTGCGACCAGCCCGGGCCCAGATGTGAGAATTGTATTCCATTCTAGGTCTTATATAGAACTTGTAGAGGAGCGCTTGATTTGATGGGCTAAAATATTTCTTACACATTTTCAGAAATCCAAGACATTTAATGCTTCTTTGGCAACAGAGAAGATGTGACCTGTCCAGCTAAATTTACTGGAAATATTAATGCCAAAGATGCATAAAGATTGTGTATCGTAAATCAGTGCTCCATCAAATGAAATGGGAGTGGATAAAATATGATCTTGTTTTAATTAAATAAGACAGCTTTGGAATAATTTAGATGCATTGAATTCGATATTCGGATATTTCAAGATCGTTATTCAATGATTTAATCATGCAATCTCGTTTAACACATACGGCATTCCCTCTAGAGTCCGCAAGAGTGTCAAAGGTGTAACCGAAATCAAGGGTATTGTCATCAGCGAAGCTATGGATGGGATTGAAAGTAAGGGAAAGCAGAACATTAATGACAATTAAAAAAAGAGTTGGACAGATAATAGCACCTTGAGGCACACCGGCATTTATGGGATGAGGTTCAGATGTAACGCCATCTAATACAACATGTATTTGGCGACTAGATAGGGAACTTTCAATCCATACTAGAAGAGGATGAGGGAGACGAACTGCTTTGTTTGGCTAAAAGGACTGGATACCAAACTTTATCGAAGGCCATTGAAATATCTAGTGGAACGATGATGAGTTTCTAGATACTTCAGTAATTTGAAGTTAATGATAGATTCAAAAACCTTTAGAAGAATCGAAGTGATTGCAATTGATCGAAAATTTGAGGGATCTCTACTCTCAGCTTTTTTGGGAATAAGCTTAACGTGAGCTAGTCTCCAAGCAGTTGGAAATTTTCCTGTCGAATAAGACAAGTAGAATAATTTGCACAGGGGCTTAGCCAAGGATGAGGCGCAGCTTTTAATTAACAGCTTCGAAAAACCATCAGAATCTGCGGCTTTGGAGACGCCGATGTCCTTAAGGACCTTGAACAGATCCCTCGTACGGACGTATATTGACTCTTGTACACACCTAAACGGAGATGTTAAACAGGAGTCTGTCAAGTGGGTAGAAGACGAGAATTTGAAGCGAATCTAGCAGCCAAATTGTTAGCTTTATCCAGGGAGTCCACAATCAGTTGACCATTATTAAGTAGTGAATGTATAGAGGAATTGCTGAAGTTGTTTCTGGTGGTTTTGATCAGAGACCAGAAACCTTTGCTGCTTCTGTGGCCTGCCAAGATTCTTCGTCTGACACTCTAGTCAAAAAGAAGTTTTACTCTCTCGATAATTGACTTACAGGTGTTTCGTGCAGTCTTGTATACTTGTTTCAGTTCTGGAGACGGTTGCAGTCGATAGGCGGGAAATGCAGCCTCTTTCGCTTCTATTGCCTGGTTGAAGTTATCCTTACACCAAGAAAGATGGTGTTGTTGAGATCTGCTGTAGGAATATGGAATGTATTCACGCATGTAAAGATTTAGAATGTTATTAAGTTCTAATGTACACTCATCCACATCCCTCGAAGCAAAACTGACCCAAAAATCAATTTCACTAAGATACTGATTAGGACTTCCCCAATCAGCATTTATATATTGCCATAGAAGCCTACTTGTAGGTGGAGAAGTAGGGCGGCACAGGTTTGAAGTGGTAAATTGAGGTTTAATAAGTCAAGCAAACAATCAGTGTTGCCAATAATTTCCTTATAAAATCGGCTAAACAGTTTTAAAATTCGCCTAAAAAGCGGAAAATTCCAAATGATAGAATGGCATAAATAGCACAAACGAATGTAAATGCAAAACCAGCAAAAAAGGTCTCGCCGTGAGTACCATCGAGTGGTGTACTGTTTTCCTGATTCAGAAAACTTTCTCGGGACGTTTTTTCGCCGGAAAACCAATTCGTTGCAGTCGGGTCACATACACCCCAGTTACTTCATTTCTTTCTTTCAGGGACTTTGGTGCTCTGTTGTGAATATTTTACTCATATAAAATCACTTTCCACGATGCACCAATTTCGCACAATCCCGAGTGGAAAAAATGGGTCTCGCCGAGTACTATCGAGTGGTGTACTCTTTTCCTGATTAAGAAAACTTTCTCGGGACTTTTTGTCGCCGGAAAGCCCATTTTCATGCACTTGGGTCACGTACACCCCAGTTACTATATTTTGCATTTATTTTTTCTTTAAGGACATTAGTGTTATGTTGTGAAAAATTTTCTCATAGGAAGTCATTTTCCACAATCACGAACGGAAAAAATCCATTTTTTCATCCAAAAAAGTGGTTCAAAATACAACCGACCGCCAAAGCACCACAGCAAACCAGGTGAAGTTTGAGTCAATCCCAAAATCGGCTGATGCAAAAGGGCCAAAAATCTCCTGTCGCCCTATTTATTGCATTTTTGAAATTATATTTACTATTTTAATGAAAAGGCTATGTACAGGTTGCAGCTCTCGACGTTGACGCGTTCTCAAGAAGCGTTCACATATGCAGTTAAGAACGAAATTTTTGTATGGCAACCCGACGAAGCATTTACCCGACTGTCCTATTTTCAAACCTAATTTTACTTTTTTTATATAAAAAAACAAGCAATATACAAAATTTTAGATGTCCAAGAGTACACGCACCATCGAATTATCCTTAGGACAGACGGACGGACAGACGCACATGCAAAAATCAAAATAACTTTTAATTTTATCCATAGGTGTCTAATCCAATTAGCTCTACCATCATTATTTCTAGGTGCAACAAACGAAATGACAAACTGCATATACCGATAAGATTTAATCTAGGGTATAAAATCAAAAACCCAACAAAGAGCAAATGCCTAACTGCCTTCAATCAGTAAAATAAACTTTTTTGGCTTTAATCGCGATGTGCTTTTTAGTTGATTTTAGCACCAAATGTAATTTCAGAAAATCTTTCTATTTGTAGCACAAAGAAACCTTCGAAATTTTATTTCCTCTATTTTATTTAAAATACAAACTGCCATGTGCGGCTGTCCTTTTGGAATTTAAAACTCGATGCATAATTCGATTAAATCTTTTTCCAAATCATGTATAAGCAAATTAACGAATTGCAGCCTCAAAATTAGAATTTTTTATTTGAAGCTACTCAAATCTGTTTTATATTTATGGCACAAGAATGTCGCATTTTACTTTAAAGTTGTGCGACCAGCCCCGGCCCAGATGTGAGAATTGTATTCTATTCTAGGTCTTATATAGAACTTGTAGTGGAGGGCTTGATTTGATGGGCTAAAATATTTCTTACACATTTTCAGAAATCCAAGACCTTTAATGCTTCTTTGGCAACACAGAAGATGTGACCTGTTCAGCTAAATTTACTGGAAATGTTAATGCCAAGAATGCATAAAGATTGTGTATCGTAAATCAGTCCTCCATCAAATGAAATGGGAATGGATAAAATATGATCTTGTTTTAATTAAATAAGACAGCTTTGGAATAATTTAGATGCATTGAATTCGACGCAATTCGCTTTGCCCCAAGCGAGGATATTTCAAGATCGTTATTCAATGATTTAATCATGCAATCTCGTTTAACACATACGGCATTCCCTCTAGGGTCCGCAAGAGTGTCAAAGGTGTAACCGAAATCAAGGGTATTGTCATCAGCGAAGCTATGGATGGGATTGCAAGTAAGGGAAAGCAGAACATTAATGACAATTAAAAAAAGAGTTGGACAGATAATAGCACCTTGAGGCACACCGGCATTTATGGGATGAGGTTCAGATGTAACGCCATCTAATACAACATGTATTTGGCGACTAGATAGGGAACTTTCAATCCATACTAGAAGAGGATGAGGGAGACGAACTGCTTTGTTTGGCTAAAAGGACTGGATACCAAACTTTATCGAAGGCCATTGAAATATCTAGTGGAACGATGATGAGTTTCTAGATACTTCAGTAATTTGAAGTTAATGATAGATTCAAAAACCTTTAGAAGAATCGAAGTGATTGCAATTGATCGATAATTTGAGGGATCTCTACTCTCAGCTTTTTTGGGAATAAGCTTAACGTGAGCTAGTCTCCAAGCAGTTGGAAATTTTCCTGTCGAATAAGACAAGTAGAATAATTTGCACAGGGGCTTAGCCAAGGATGAGGCGCAGCTTTTAATTAACAGCTTCGAAAAACCATCAGAATCTGCGGCTTTGGAGACGCCGATGTCCTTAAGGACCTTGAACAGATCCCTCGTACGGACGTATATTGACTCTTGTACACACCTAAACGGAGATGTTAAACAGGAGTCTGTCAAGTGGGTAGAAGACGAGAATTTGAAGCGAATCTAGCAGCCAAATTGTTAGCTTTATCCAGGGAGTCCACAATCAGTTGACCATTATTAAGTAGTGAATGTATAAAGGAATTGCTGAAGTTGTTTCTGGTGGTTTTGATCAGAGACCAGAAACCTTTGCTGCTTCTGTGGCCTGCCAAGATTCTTCGTCTGACACTCTAGTCAAAAAGAAGTTTTACTATCTCGATAATTGACTTACAGGTGTTTCGTGCAGTCTTGTATACTTGTTTCAGTTCTGGAGACGGTTGCAGTTGATAGGCGGGAAATGCAGCCTCTTTCGCTTCTATTGCCTGGTTGAAGTTATCCTTACACCAAGAAAGATGGTGTTGTTGAGATCTGCTGTAGGAATATGGAATGTATTCACGCATGTAAAGATTTAGAATGTTATTAAGTTCTAATGTACACTCATCCACATCCCTCGAAGCAAAACTGACCCAAAAATCAATTTCACTAAGATACTGATTAGGACTTCCCCAATCAGCATTTATATATTGCCATAGAAGCCTACTTGTAGGTGGAGAAGTAGGGCGGCACAGGTTTGAAGTGGTAAATTGAGGTTTAATAAGTCAAGCAAACAATCAGTGTTGCCAATAATTTCCTTATAAAATCGGCTAAACAGTTTTAAAATTCGCCTAAAAAGCGGAAAATTCCAAATGATAGAATGGCATAAATAGCACAAACGAATGTAAATGCAAAACCAGCAAAAAAGGTCTCGCCGTGAGTACCATCGAGTGGTGTACTGTTTTCCTGATTCAGAAAACTTTCTCGGGACGTTTTTTCGCCGGAAAACCAATTTGTTGCAGTCGGGTCACATACACCCCAGTTACTTCATTTCTTTCTTTCAGGGACTTTGGTGCTCTGTTGTGAATATTTTACTCATATAAAATCACTTTCCACGATGCACCAATTTCGCACAATCCCGAGTGGAAAAAATGGGTCTCGCCGAGTACTATCGAGTGGTGTACTCTTTTCCTGATTAAGAAAACTTTCTCGGGACTTTTTGTCGCCGGAAAGCCCATTATCATGCACTTGGGTCACGTACACCCCAGTTACTATATTTTGCATTTATTTTTTCTTTAAGGACATTAGTGTTATGTTGTGAAAAATTTTCTCATAGGAAGTCATTTTCCACAATCACGAACGGAAAAAATCCATTTTTTCATCCAAAAAAGTGGTTCAAAATACAACCGACCGCCAAAGCACCACAGCAAACCAGGTGAAGTTTGAGTCAATCCCAAAATCGGCTGATGCAAAAGGGCCAAAAATCTCCTGTCGCCCTATTTATTGCATTTTTGAAATTATATTTACTATTTTAATGAAAAGGCTATGTACAGGTTGCAGCTCTCGACGTTGACGCGTTCTCAAGAAGCGTTCACATATGCAGTTAAGAACGAAATTTTTGTATGGCAACCCGACGAAGCATTTACCCGACTGTCCTATTTTCAAACCTAATTTTACTTTTTTTATATAAAAAAACAAGCAATATACAAAATTTTAGATGTCCAAGAGTACACGCACCATCGAATTATCCTTAGGACAGACGGACGGACAGACGCACATGCAAAAATCAAAATAACTTTTAATTTTATCCATAGGTGTCTAATCCAATTAGCTCTACCATCATTATTTCTAGGTGCAACAAACGAAATGACAAACTGCATATACCGATAAGATTTAATCTAGGGTATAAAATCAAAAACCCAACAAAGAGCAAATGCCTAACTGCCTTCAATCAGTAAAATAAACTTTTTTGGCTTTAATCGCGATGTGCTTTTTAGTTGATTTTAGCACCAAATGTAATTTCAGAAAATCTTTCTATTTGTAGCACAAAGAAACCTTCGAAATTTTATTTCCTCTATTTTATTTAAAATACAAACTGCCATGTGCGGCTGTCCTTTTGGAATTTAAAACTCGATGCATAATTCGATTAAATCTTTTTCCAAATCATGTATAAGCAAATTAACGAATTGCAGCCTCAAAATTAGAATTTTTTATTTGAAGCTACTCAAATCTGTTTTATATTTATGGCACAAGAATGTCGCATTTTACTTTAAAGTTGTGCGACCAGCCCCGGCCCAGATGTGAGAATTGTATTCTATTCTAGGTCTTATATAGAACTTGTAGTGGAGGGCTTGATTTGATGGGCTAAAATATTTCTTACACATTTTCAGAAATCCAAGACCTTTAATGCTTCTTTGGCAACACAGAAGATGTGACCTGTTCAGCTAAATTTACTGGAAATGTTAATGCCAAGAATGCATAAAGATTGTGTATCGTAAATCAGTCCTCCATCAAATGAAATGGGAATGGATAAAATATGATCTTGTTTTAATTAAATAAGACAGCTTTGGAATAATTTAGATGCATTGAATTCGACGCAATTCGCTTTGCCCCAAGCGAGGATATTTCAAGATCGTTATTCAATGATTTAATCATGCAATCTCGTTTAACACATACGGCATTCCCTCTAGGGTCCGCAAGAGTGTCAAAGGTGTAACCGAAATCAAGGGTATTGTCATCAGCGAAGCTATGGATGGGATTGCAAGTAAGGGAAAGCAGAACATTAATGACAATTAAAAAAAGAGTTGGACAGATAATAGCACCTTGAGGCACACCGGCATTTATGGGATGAGGTTCAGATGTAACGCCATCTAATACAACATGTATTTGGCGACTAGATAGGGAACTTTCAATCCATACTAGAAGAGGATGAGGGAGACGAACTGCTTTGTTTGGCTAAAAGGACTGGATACCAAACTTTATCGAAGGCCATTGAAATATCTAGTGGAACGATGATGAGTTTCTAGATACTTCAGTAATTTGAAGTTAATGATAGATTCAAAAACCTTTAGAAGAATCGAAGTGATTGCAATTGATCGATAATTTGAGGGATCTCTACTCTCAGCTTTTTTGGGAATAAGCTTAACGTGAGCTAGTCTCCAAGCAGTTGGAAATTTTCCTGTCGAATAAGACAAGTAGAATAATTTGCACAGGGGCTTAGCCAAGGATGAGGCGCAGCTTTTAATTAACAGCTTCGAAAAACCATCAGAATCTGCGGCTTTGGAGACGCCGATGTCCTTAAGGACCTTGAACAGATCCCTCGTACGGACGTATATTGACTCTTGTACACACCTAAACGGAGATGTTAAACAGGAGTCTGTCAAGTGGGTAGAAGACGAGAATTTGAAGCGAATCTAGCAGCCAAATTGTTAGCTTTATCCAGGGAGTCCACAATCAGTTGACCATTATTAAGTAGTGAATGTATAAAGGAATTGCTGAAGTTGTTTCTGGTGGTTTTGATCAGAGACCAGAAACCTTTGCTGCTTCTGTGGCCTGCCAAGATTCTTCGTCTGACACTCTAGTCAAAAAGAAGTTTTACTATCTCGATAATTGACTTACAGGTGTTTCGTGCAGTCTTGTATACTTGTTTCAGTTCTGGAGACGGTTGCAGTTGATAGGCGGGAAATGCAGCCTCTTTCGCTTCTATTGCCTGGTTGAAGTTATCCTTACACCAAGAAAGATGGTGTTGTTGAGATCTGCTGTAGGAATATGGAATGTATTCACGCATGTAAAGATTTAGAATGTTATTAAGTTCTAATGTACACTCATCCACATCCCTCGAAGCAAAACTGACCCAAAAATCAATTTCACTAAGATACTGATTAGGACTTCCCCAATCAGCATT
Organism: Dioctria rufipes; assembly: GCA_963924295.1. Lineage (NCBI taxonomy): Eukaryota > Metazoa > Arthropoda > Insecta > Diptera > Asilidae > Dioctria > Dioctria rufipes. Next base: position 69,964,108 of record OZ002740.1, on the reverse strand, counting down.
TATATATTGCCATAGAAGCCTACTTGTAGGTGGAGAAGTAGGGCGGCACAGGTTTGAAGTGGTAAATTGAGGTTTAATAAGTCAAGCAAACAATCAGTGTTGCCAATAATTTCCTTATAAAATCGGCTAAACAGTTTTAAAATTCGCCTAAAAAGCGGAAAATTCCAAATGATAGAATGGCATAAATAGCACAAACGAATGTAAATGCAAAACCAGCAAAAAAGGTCTCGCCGTGAGTACCATCGAGTGGTGTACTGTTTTCCTGATTCAGAAAACTTTCTCGGGACGTTTTTTCGCCGGAAAACCAATTTGTTGCAGTCGGGTCACATACACCCCAGTTACTTCATTTCTTTCTTTCAGGGACTTTGGTGCTCTGTTGTGAATATTTTACTCATATAAAATCACTTTCCACGATGCACCAATTTCGCACAATCCCGAGTGGAAAAAATGGGTCTCGCCGAGTACTATCGAGTGGTGTACTCTTTTCCTGATTAAGAAAACTTTCTCGGGACTTTTTGTCGCCGGAAAGCCCATTATCATGCACTTGGGTCACGTACACCCCAGTTACTATATTTTGCATTTATTTTTTCTTTAAGGACATTAGTGTTATGTTGTGAAAAATTTTCTCATAGGAAGTCATTTTCCACAATCACGAACGGAAAAAATCCATTTTTTCATCCAAAAAAGTGGTTCAAAATACAACCGACCGCCAAAGCACCACACCAAACCAGGTGAAGTTTGAGTCAATCCCAAAATCGGCTGATGCAAAAGGGCCAAAAATCTCCTGTCGCCCTATTTATTGCATTTTTGAAATTATGTTTACTATTTTAATGAAAAGGCTATGTACAGGTTGCAGCTCTCGACGTTGACGCGTTCTCAAGAAGCGTTCACATATGCAGTTAAGAACGAAATTTTTGTATGGCAACCCGACGAAGCATTTACCCGACTGTCCTATTTTCAAACCTAATTTTACTTTTTTTATATAAAAAAACAAGCAATATACAAAATTTTAGATGTCCAAGAGTACACGCACCATCGAATTATCCTTAGGACAGACGGACGGACAGACGCACATGCAAAAATCAAAATAACTTTTAATTTTATCCATAGGTGTCTAATCCAATTAGCTCTACCATCATTATTTCTAGGTGCAACAAACGGAATGACAAACTGCATATACCGATAAGATTTAATCTAGGGTATAAAATCAAAAACCCAACAAAGAGCAAATGCCTAACTGCCTTCAATCAGTAAAATAAACTTTTTTGGCTTTAATCGCGATATGCTTTTTAGTTGATTTTAGCACCAAATGTAATTTCAGAAAATCTTTCTATTTGTAGCACAAAGAAACCTTCGAAATTTTATTTCCTCTATTTTATTTAAAATACAAACTGCCATGTGCGGCTGTCCTTTTGGAATTTAAAACTCGATGCATAATTCGATTAAATCTTTTTCCAAATCATGTATAAGCAAATTAACGAATTGCAGCCTCAAAATTAGAATTTTTTATTTGAAGCTACTCAAATCTGTTTTATATTTATGGCACAAGAATGTCGCATTTTACTTTAACGTTGTGCGACCAGCCCCGGCCCAGATGTGAGAATTGTATTCTATTCTAGGTCTTATATAGAACTTGTAGTGGAGGGCTTGATTTGATGGGCTAAAATATTTCTTACACATTTTCAGAAATCCAAGACCTTTAATGCTTCTTTGGCAACACAGAAGATGTGACCTGTTCAGCTAAATTTACTGGAAATGTTAATGCCAAGAATGCATAAAGATTGTGTATCGTAAATCAGTGCTCCATCAAATGAAATGGGAATGGATAAAATATGATCTTGTTTTAATTAAATAAGACAGCTTTGGAATAATTTAGATGCATTGAATTCGACGCAATTCGCTTTGCCCGAAGCGAGGATATTTCAGGATCGTTATTCAATGATTTAATCATGCAATCTCGTTTAACACATACGGCATTCCCTCTAGGGTCCGCAAGAGTGTCAAAGGTGTAACCGAAATCAAGGGTATTGTCATCAGCGAAGCTATGGATGGGATTGCAAGTAAGGGAAAGCAGAACATTAATGACAATTAAAAAAAGAGTTGGACAGATAATAGCACCTTGAGGCACACCGGCATTTATGGGATGAGGTTCAGATGTAACACCATCTAATACAACACGTATTTGGCGACTAGATAGGGAACTTTCAATCCATAGTAGAAGCGGATGAAGGAGACCAACTGCTTTGTTTGGCTAAAAGGACTGGATACCAAACTTTATCAAAGGCCTTTGAAATATTTAGTGGAACGATGATGAGTTTCTAGATACTTCAGTAATTTGGAGTTAATGATAGATTCAAAAACCTTTAGAAGAATCGAAGTGATTGCAATTGGTCGATAATTTGAGGGATCGCTACTCTCAGCTTTTTTGGGAATAAGCTGAACGTGAGCTAGTTTCCCAGCAGTTGGAAATTGTCCTGACGAATAAGACAAGTAGAATAATTTGCATAGGGGCTTAGCCAAGGATGAGGCGCAGCTTTTAATTAACAGCTTCGAAAAACTATCAGAATCTGCGGCTTTGGAGACGCCGATGTCCTTAAGGACCTTGAACAGATCCCTCGTATGGACGTACATATATTGTCTCTTGTACACATCCAAACGGAGATGTTAAACAGGAGTCTGTCAAGTGGGTAGAATACGAGAATTTGATGCGAATCTAGCAGCCAAATTGTTAACTTTATCCAGGGAGTTCACAATCACCATTATTAAGTAGTGAATGTATAGAGGAATTGCTGAAACCTTTGCTGCTTCTGTGGCCTGCCAAGATTCTTTGTCTGACACTCTGGTCAAATAGAAGTTTTACTCTCTCGTTAATTGACTTAGAGGTGTTTCGTGCAGTCTTGTATACCTGTTTCAGTTCTGGATATGGATGCAGTTGATAGGCGGGAAATGGAGCCTCTTTCGCTTCTATTGCTTCGTTGAAATTATCGTTACACCTAGAGCGATTGTGTTGTTGAGTCTGCTGTAGGAATATGGAATCTATTCACGCATGCAAAGATTTAGAATGTTATTAAGTTCTAATGTGCACTCATCCACATCCCTCGAAGCAAAACTGACCCAAAAATCAATTTCACTAAGATACTGATTACTACTTGTAGGTGGAGAAGTAGGGCGGCACAGGTTTGAAGAGGTGAATTGAGGTTTAATAAGTCAAGCAAACAATCAGTGTTGCCAATAATTTCCTTCTAAAATCGGCTAAACAGTTTTAAAATTCGCCTAAAAAGCGAAAAATTCCAAATGACAGAATTTCATAAATAGCACAAACGAATGTAAATGCAAAACCAGCAAAAAAGGTCTCGCCGTGAGTACCATCGAGTGGTGTACTGTTTTCCTGATTCAAAAAACTTTCTCGGGTCGTTTTTTCGCTGGAAAATCAATTCGTTGCAGTCGGGTCACATACACCCCAGTTACTTCATTTCTTTCTTTCAGGGACTTTGGTGCTCTGTTGTGAATATTTTACTAATAGAAAATCACTTTCCACGATGCATCAATTTCGCACAATCCCGAGTGGAAAAAATGGGTCTCGCCGATCACTATCGAGTGGTGTACTCTTTTCCTGATTAAGAAAACTTTCTCAGGACTTTTTGTCGCCGGAAAGCCCATTTTCATGCACTTGGGTCACGTACACCCCAGTTACTACATTTTGCATTTATTTTTTCTTTCAGGGACATTAGTGTTATGGTGTGAAAATTTTTCTCATACGACGTCATTTTCCACTATCACGAACGGAAAAAATCCACTTTTTCATCCAAAAAAGTGGTTCAAAATACAACCGATCGCCAAAGCACCACACCAAACCAGGTGAAGTTTGAGTCAATCCCAAAATCGGCTGATGCAAAAGGGCTAAAAATCTGTTGTCGGCTAAAGTAAATTTTTTCGGCTAATCAAACTGAAAATCCGTCAAATTAGCCGATTTTCGACGCAATTGGTAACACTGAAACCCAATTGCTTTGGGTCGATCTTTAAAGATATTAAGAAGCGCCAGATTCCACACAGCTTTCGACGGAGTTTTTCTCTGATTTAAATTGTGTATATTACGTATTTTCGACATTTTCGTAGGATACCAAAATTATACTTTCCAGCGTCAATATAAAGAAAAGATTTTTAGTTGTATGTACAAGTAATTGTGTTAACTTTAGTACAATCTATTTTGTATGAAAAAAAACTATTCAGACTTATTTATTCTTGTGTTGCTGTAGTTTCTCAAACAACGGACATACAAAAATTTACGTCAGAAGTCTGATGCAATGCATATAATTACGTGATAGCAAAATTATATTATAATACCTATACAATGTCAAGTTTACAATTTCGCATGTTCTAAGTGCAGTAAAAATCTAATAAAAAAAATCCAAAAATAACAAAATTGATTCTGCTGAGCTGCTTCAACCAAACTGGAGTGATTATACTGCTCTACATAGTAAATATCATCATCATCCCGCATTACTTTTAACATATTCTGAGCAAACTATTTCCAACGTTACACAAAATTAACGGATCAATTCCCCAGTTAAAATGTCTCACAGTTATAATGGTGCGTTCATATCAAATTCTCTGGATTGTCAACCCCCTGAACAAGTCGACCAAAGATGGTCCTAAGCTCTGCATTATCCATATTTATTTAAATTAATCAAACAATTTTATGGAAATCGACAGTAAGTTATCCCTTCCTTTAATAATTGTGATGCCACATTAGAATTAGTCTCAATTGAACATAACAAAGTACTAATCAGAAAAGCAGTTATTTCTCATGTTTTATAAGATATATGAACTGTCATCTAGTCGTTTGTTTTCTATCCTAATTGCGATTAGTAGATCTAATATTACAGACAATTATATTAGATTAATGGAACCAGGGTGTCAACATTACTCGAGATGTAGCAGTGTTTACATAGAATAATGGAAGAAGTAAGACTTTGTTTTACAGCTTTGAAAATAATATCATTTTGTAAGTCTCAAGGAACTGAAAGACTACATGTATCTCTGCTGAAGCGTTAAAAAAAACATTTTTTTTCTTGCATCATACAGTTTTCCAACTTAACGGATTTCTCGTGAGATAAAACGGATTAGTATAAGGGAAAAAAAAGGTATTCTAACGGCTGACGGATTTTTTAAAGGAACGGATTTTTCAGCGGAATCGCGATTTTTTATTTATTCAATAGTAGCTTTAATCACTGAACCGTATTTAATATTTTTACAAATTGAGTAGGATCGGGTGAAAATGCTGCACGTTCTACCGCTGATAATTCTAATAAAGTCGCATGTGCACAAAACTTGCCACAGGTTTGGTGGTATCTACGTCTGTATGTATTAATTGTGTAAACAAGACATTTTTTTCTGTTTTATTCCTGTTTCAGATTACTGTCAATTTCAGAATTATCAACAAGCACTCCCCACTTTCTCTGCTTTGCGTGTTTGGGTATGCCTTTGCCTTACTTTAATGAGAATACCTTGTCAAAGATAACCTAATAAGAAGAAAGGAAGCAGCCGAACAAAATTGGAAGTTTTTCACGTTTTTTAGAATAGATCAAATAATATCTTTCGTCTTTTGCATGAATGAGGGAAAAGAACTTCGTTATGCATTATTGTAATGCGATTGATACTTCCGAGTTAAAAACAAAAATCGAGAGAACGTAGGATTACCCTAACGACAAAATCTTATTGAATCCCTCAAAATCCTATCAAACTATTCATAATAATGTACATCAAGTCACACTACCTCCATTTTTTAATAAAAATATAAATTTCGCTTTGGCCCAGATGCTTAAAGGAAAGATCCTCTTAAATTAAATTCTCATTTTTCCCGAAAATATCAGAATCCAGCATGAGTTCTCCCACTTAATCTCTTAATAGCAGAACGAATTTAAACGGAGGCACATGTGTCCATTACAACAACAACGTGTTATGGGTGTATGTTGAGTGATTGACTTGGACGTAAAGTCCCGATTGCCAGCAAGAGCTGACAGATCACTCGGTGGACAGCGTTGACTACAGGGCGGCACGCTAGCTCGCCTCGGCTATTGGCGAAGAGTGTGGGGAGGTTCCCAGAAAAACCTGCGCCTGCCATCAGCCATATACAAAGAATATCATCGTGCCTACAAACCAAAAATGCCGGCACACATTCGGTCCTGAAAGGACCCTTACATCACTTACCTACATCCAGTGGGAAGGCGCAGCTGTTCTGCCTTCCATCGCCGTTGCTCCAGCCACCCTGTGACACTGCGGGCGATATTGAACAGTATCCCTGTACTGACCTGAAATGAGAGAGAGAAGCGGAACCGGGCGATCTTCACATTAAGAGGGCTCCGTATGATGAAATTTTTTTTTTTTTTTTTTTTTTTTTTTTTTGTAATTTGCTAGTCCTAATAACAAACATGGAGATAATACATCTCTACTGACTAGTCAAGAGTTCCACTGTACATAGTGAAGACATTCAAAGAAAATCAAAACTGGTTTAATATATTCCTTCTCATATAATTTTAGTGAGTTACATTCAATTGCGCTCTTTGATTTTATTTACAGGCGCTTCACCTGGCGAAACTACGATTGTACTTCTAGCAAATATGACGATAGCATTGTCGTACGTGAATCTGGACTGTATTACCGCTTGAGATCATTAAAGCACCTCAACGTGTGGGATTTAACCGGAAGTATGAATGAATGAACCCTAGGTGAGCCAGGAAAAATATACAGTAGTGTTCGAGCCGTGGCTGAGTTAAAAAGACAACTATACTCTTTATCTAACACTACACTATTTATCTAACATGAATGCTCTTAGAATGTTCATTCCTTTATTATATTGATGATTTTCTCCGAGCGGCTTAAATTGATTGCATCAACTATTCGATGAATATGACCAATAATATGCTATAATTTTCGACGAAGAAACCGGCATTTTCTAGTAATATAAGTTTTCTCTTTATAAACAAACAAATTTTTTTATATTTGAAGAAGACTCAAAAAAAACTCTTACTTTAAAATCATTTAACATTTTGCGGGCTGTGTGCATGTAAATTGTCTTCAACTGAATCTCCAATAAAGATAAATGAGTAAATTGAACGAACACATGCACAAATATAGGTATATTTATATATATATTTTTTTATAAATTCAACTTTATTTATCTAAAAACAGTAGCCACAAAAAAATTGGATTTTTTTAAAATAAATTTCTATTCCCAGTCCATCCGATTTTGATTTCTTGGTGGTTGCATCGAAAGCTACGTATATTTGATCATCTTCAACATGAAAACTTTCATATAGGAAAGCTCCTGATGGTGTTGTTGTAGGGCTTATCTTTGTTGAATTTTTTTCTTGTTCCCTTGAATTATTGGCTGGAAGTGTTTGTACCAATTTTTTGCGTGCGTTTTTCATACGACATGTTAAACAGAACTTCTTGCTGGGACCTTTATCACACTGAATACGTGCACCCTTTCTGACGCTTTACGATATTTGGAGATGCAATTGCCTGAACAGAATTCTTTCGTTTATTATAAATCGTTGGAAGAACATGAGGAGTAATCTTCGGCACACCAAGTGTAGTGAGATTTGTAATAATAAAATTCACTTTAGATCATAAGCCGGCCATTTTCAACGAACTCATCTAAGCAAGCCAATATGAAGAAATCACTAAGGATGTATCACTGGCATTTATGTAAATTGACTGCTTGTTGAACCAAAAATGCATGAAAGCAAATGGCACCACTTTCATATTCCTGTCTCTTTCCGTGAGAACATACTTCCCCACTGAACTGTAACAATTAGGATTGTAAAAAACACTTCTTTCGACTCATAATTAAAATTTAACAATATAAATAGTCGTATATAACAATATAAATAGTCGCAATTCGGAAGTTCCACTGACATGAATATAAGTAAATTCCAAAATAATTTTAATATAACGCCAGTTTATGGCAGTTGGTAGCATTGATAGTGAGAGCATACTCTTTGAAATTGAAACTGGTGCCACATGAAACAGGAGATCAATCAGTATATTTATATACATGTCAGTTGGATGTATATGGCACTCAAGGAGCTTCATTCATGCCCCATCAAAATCGAAGTTTACATACATATCTGATAATAAGATCTTTAAGTGCATTCTTCCGTGTTCTGTTAATGATGAATGCTCCAGCCAAGTATTTGAGGATGTGACGGAACATAGTTTGAATTACATTCAAGTAAAGAGGCTTGTACAAAAACATTTCTGTGATAAAATCCCGCCCCTTTGATTAAAGAAAAGAAGGATGATCCAATGAGTTAACCACGTACGTTGCTGTAAAGCCTGTATGTTCGTAAAATTGTTATCAAGGAATTCACGAAAATGTAACAAATTCTCCAGTTGAAGATTAAGATTTCAGCTGCCAATTTCCCCCACAGAAGATTTAAATAATCGAATGAAGCCATTCACCTTATAAATGGGGAACATAAGAAGCAAGCAAAAGTATAAATAGGAAGTGGAGCCATGATAGTTATCGCATTAGACAAAGTATTTAGCCAGCTTGTAAGCGCTTTCGGCATTCTCACTCTGGAAATTGTATTCTTTTTGCAGAACATTTAAAAATGGTGTAGAATCTCAATATATTTCGGTTGGTTTCATAATTGGGGCGACTTCATTTTTGAACTATTTCAATGTTGCTAAGAATTCTAATATCTAAAATATTATTAAAGGACCTTCCAGACTACCCGTGAGGTGTCCCTTTAAGCCCGGTACCTTGTTTTACATGGTAGGTTCCCCAGGAGGCATATAAACCATGATTCTCGGTTGAAAGACAAAAAATGCTAAAAGGACTAAAAGTTTTAATTAATATTAAATATTTATTTCAGTTCATACCTCTTGCTAACAAAAACTAACTTCTTCAGACGATTCCTGACTAAACCCGTCTTTTCCCAATCCTATTTCCTAACATCTACCTCTTTACCTTGGCTAAAAACTACTACATTATCTGTCCTTTCAATATTCCCTAGGCAGAGCGCGCACAATTCACATCTAACGGAGCAGCGACCGCAAACTATCCTTCGGCATGTCACACTTTCATTTTAGCCTTTGTCTGATTTCGCCGCTGTGCAATACAAGCATATTGGTTGAAGTGCATCAGACATCGCAAGAAACATTCGTTGCATAGTCTGATGGAAGGCATTGGGATCTCCTATGTCACATAACGATTTATTTCTCAAAAAGCCCTTGGCATACATGACTACTAGTACGCCGCAGTTAAAGCTATCAATTTGTTCTTGAAAGCTTATTGGAGCGTATTGGAACGTCTTTCCAGCGAAAGAGTTGAAAATATTGGTTAATTGCCTCGCTATTGTTACCAAAAAGATTTAGCCAATAAAAATTTCCAGTAGAGAAATCTGCCATGGCCAAGACAAAATGATTCCCAGAAAGGTTATTAAGCATTAACCATAGGCCCTTTTGGTCGATGTTTTGAACTTTCGGTTGCGTGCCTTTGAAAACATTGGGGGCATTAACTGACTCCATCGAAACACTGTTCTTTGTTTCATATCGCGCGATAAGAATCATCAAAACTAAATCTTTTAAGTGGTCGGAAAGGCTACCGTATGTGTCACGAAGGTTCAGAATACGTAAATATTGGAACTCTAAATTTTTGGCAATAATGTCGATGCTACTTTGTAACCTAAAGCTGGGTTCTACTCTAGTAACATAATATGAATAGTCGGTCAGTGTACCATTGCTACGTACATGTACCTACTCTTTGCGGATGCCTAACACTTTTTCTATCCCAATTTTTGAACCATCATCCATCATCTTAACATAGCAGTACCTTTTTTGCGGGTTAAGACCTGCGTAATCTGTTGCTGCTAATACGAAACCTTGATATAATCGTACGAACCTAGAGAGCTTAATATATCTACTACAATGCAGCTGGTCGCATTTGACCAGCCTAAAAACGCTTTCTACAGGACCGTTACTAACTGTTTTCTTGCCCGTGCAACAAGCCCTATTTCCTAACATATTGGTCCAAAAGCACATAACTGCAATATGCCTTTTTAGTAGATGGGGGCAAGCTAGCGGGTCAAGGAAATTATTGATGTTCGTATACTCCTTGCCCATATCCGACAGTGAAGATTTTATATCCTCATACAAGTTATTAAAGTAAATATAAAATTCACTCCTTTTAAACTGCGGGCTCGAGGAGTGCCGTTCTTGTTTAACTTGATCCTCTTGATCAAGAAAAGAATCAGTGCAAAGCGTTTTTTTTTTCAAAAGTTATATTAATACCGCTAGCGTTATCCTGATTCTCTTCGGAGACAATATGTGTTACTGCTCCTTTCATCGCCTCCACTGCTTCTTATACATTTTTTTTCAAAATTTGCTGCGCTTTAGTTGCTTATAAGCTGCTTGTTTAAGGCAAGCAGCTCTATCTCTGCATTTAGTACTTGTCTTGTTTGTGTCCAGCTTACAAGCTGTTGCTGTACAGCTCTTGTGCTATTGGCTCTCTCTTTGCGGCATCATCTACTACTATTCTGGTGTAATGAGAACGGCAGAACTGTATGCATGTTATCTCTAAGCCCTCACCACGAGTAATGATGCCATAGGCCTTGTTGACATACTCAGTGGTCCCTGAAATACAATCGAGGCTTCTAGATATGCCTAAAACGGATGCATAACTAACGTCTACTACTATTCTTTTACATATTCGCTTGGTGGATCCAAACGAACGCCGGTAAAAGTCCTGCACATTCTCAAAAAATTGTAAAATTTGCAATGGCCGTATGATCCGTGCAGCAACGGAAGAATCATTTGCGGATTTACGCCACCAAAAATATACTGAGTTCCGCTTTTCCAATATTCCTTCTGGAGTGGAAACCATTTCTCCGCTGTCGTCAAAGTGTGGCCTCTCAATTTTCTTCTTTCGCATCACTTCGAATGGTTCTTTTGATAAGAGATAGACTTGGAACGGAGCCATTACCCGAACTATCTGCCCATTTCGATGCTCCAGCATCATGTAGTATAAATCTATAAAAGGGTCTGTATACCTATCGAACGAGGCTGACACTACACATTTTGCCCGACGACCCACATTACTAGAAAATATGAGTCGTTTTCCGGCCTTTGCAATAGCCAGCGGAACTGTTTTTTTTTTTGTGCGACTTCAGCACCTTGTAGCAGCTCTGTGAAGCCAGCAACCGCTGCGTGAATCTCCTGTCAAAACCACGAAGCTGCGGTTCTATGTCAAAGTTGATGCCATGCGTAACATATTTCTCATTAGCAAAATCCTTTTTTCTTCGACGACAGCTCGAGAAGATTTTGCATATATTTAGTTTCTATGACCAAACTACCTAGTTCCTGATTTGCTGGATGTGCTTTTCGATCATCCGTTAGCATCCATTAGTATGCTTTCTCCTCGCTGTCGATATTAAGGTCGACCATCACGATGTTGCCATCACAGACTGGTTCATCGGACTTCGTATAGCTGGGGTTGAGACCAGCAAACTCGCCAATACTTATATGTAATTCTGTACAATCGAGCAAGTTTTGACTGCGGCTTGATTGTACAAAACCTATATCTTCACCAGCAGCAGTTTCTCTTTCTGCCACAACTTCGTTAACAGTAATTCCATTATCTAAACCTAGGCCAGCAGCACTTTCCCTTTCTGCTACACCTACGCTAGCGGCGATTCTACCAACTAAACCTACGCGAGCAGCAGTTTTCCTTTCTGTTACACCTATATTAGCAGCAGTTTCTCCTTCTGCAACACCTACCCTAGCAGGAGTTACCCTTTCTGCTACTAGTCCGCTAACAGCAGTTCCACTTTCTGCTACCACTTCGCTAACAGTAATTGTACCTTCTACACCTAGGCTAGCAGCGGTTTTTTTCTAACGTGCTACTATGATAGTATTAGCAGAAATTTCCGCACGTCCATCTACACCTATGTTAGCAGCAGTTTCCCTTACAGAAATTTCCGCTCTAATATTTACGTCTATAATACTATCCGCGCCTAATTCTGCTCCAATTGCTATTTTACCAGCAACTTGTAGTCGCTTGCAAATTGAGTATAAACGCATGCGTTGCAAATTGATGACAGCAATGATTAATTTTTCACAAAGCCTAACATAAACCCCCGAAGTAGTATTCTGCGGAAGGACCCCACACACTAAACCTTGCAGTGCAAGCAGCAACCTGCCTTCGCTTTTCTTCCTTTGCTGTCTATAAAAAAAATAGTTTACACTGTAAAGATGACCGCAGACAAAAAAAGTAATCAAAAGTAAACATAAATATAAACAAAACAAATACTGAACGAAATTACAATAAAAGCACCCAACATTATTAATATGAATCACCAAGAAATGCTGACATAGCAGTAAAAATTCTAAGACTCACAACTCACCACTCATGATAGTACCAAAAAAATCAGGTGAAGAAAAGAATTGGAGGCTAGGACGAGCAAAGTACTTCTCGACGCTTGATATGACGAATTATTTTCATCAAATAGGACTAGAAGAAAATTCAAGGAAATTAACAGCATTTTCAACCAATCAGGGGCAGTATCAATTGAAAAGGGTACCTTTTCGACTGAAAATATTCACAAATAGTTTTCAGTAAGTGTTCTCAATTGCAATAAGTGGTTTGGATGATGGTGCATTTATATATGCCGATGACATCATAATACATGGATGTAGCCTTAAGAATTATAACCAGAACCTAGAAAAGATTATTGAAAAGGCTTCAGCAGTATAACTCAATCCAAGCAATATACAAAAGAACCTCTGAGAAAAAACACACACCCACACAGTAGTTTTGAAACGATCTCAGTTGGCACAGTAGGGACCTCTAAGAATATCACACGGTTTTGGTACATTCTAACGCTACAATGCGAATTGACAAAGTTCATAGAGGCATACCCGATTGAAACAAAAGAGAGCCTGCGCTATAGCAAAAACAATTGTTGAGCGATTCATTTTGAAGTATGGATGTTTCAAAACATTGGAAAACAGACTGTGGTACATAATTTGGAAATTAACTACTAAAAGCAACTGCAAATTTCTGAACATAAAAGATGTCACAATCCACGCCGTTCCATCACGAAACACTAGTATCGATTGAACGAAACCGTAGAGTGCTAAACGAATACTTAAGAACATTACTCGAAAGAAAGCAACTGGGATGAACTAATTCCATACTATGTATTCTGCTACAATACAACACCCACACACAGATATAAATTATTACACTATTCGAATTAGTATTTTGGGAAAATTGCAGCACTACCAGCAGTAATTACTATCTGTTTTTTTTGCCCGTGCAACAAACCCTATTTCCTAACATGTTGGTCCAAAAGCACATTACCGGCAATATGCTTTTTTGTAGATGGGGGAGCTAGCGCGTCAAAGAAATTATTGATGTTCGTATACTCCTTGCCCAATGTCCGACAGGGAAGATTTTATATCCTCATACAAGTTATTAAAGTGAATATAAAATTCACTGCTTTTAAACTGCGGGCCCGAGGAGTGCCGCTGTTGTTTAACTTGATCCTCTTGATCAAGAACAGAATCATTGCAAAGCGTTTTTTTTTTTTTTTTTTTTTTTTTTTTTTTTTTGCCTTCCAACCAACGAAGCTGACACTACACATTTTTGCCCGACGACCCACATTACTAGAAAATATGAGTCGTTTTCCGGCCTTTGCAATAGCCAGCGGAACTGTTTTTGTTTTGTTTTGTGCGACTTCAGCACCTTGTAGCAGCTCTGTGAAGCCAGCAACCGCTGCGTGAATCTCCTGTCAAAACCACGAAGCTGCGGTGCTATGTCAAAGTTGATGCCATGCGTAACATATTTCTCATTAGCAAAATCCTTTTTTCATCGACGACAGCTCGAGAAGATTTTGCAATATATTTAGTTTCTATGACCAAACTACCTAGTTCCGATTTGCTGGATGCGCTTTTCGATCATCACAGAAGACCATTTCGTTAACCATCCATTATGTATGCTTTCTCCTCGCTGTCGATATTAAGGTCGACCATCACGATGTTGCCATCACAGACTGGTTCATCGGACTTCGTATAGCTGGGGTTGAGACCAGCAAACTCGCCAATACTTATATGTACATTCTGTACAATCGAGCAAGTTTTGACTGCGGCTTTGATTGTTACAAAACCTATATCTTCACCAGCAGCAGTTTCTCTTTCTGCCACAACTTCGTTAACAGTAATTCCATTATCTAAAACCTAGGCCAGCAGCAGTTTCCCTTTCTGCTACACCTACGCTAGCGGCGATTCTACCAACTAAACCTACGCGAGCAGCAGTTTTCCTTTCTGTTACACCTATATTAGCAGCAGTTTCTCCTTCTACAACACCTACCCTAGCAGAGTTACCCTTTCTGCTACTACTTCCGCTAACAGCAGTTTCCACTTTCTGCTACCACTTCGCTAACAGTAATTGTACCTTCTACACCTAAGCTAGCAGCGGTTTTTTTCTAACGTGCTATCTATGATAGTATTAGCAGAAATTTCCGCACGTCCATCTACACCTATGTTAGCAGCAGTTTCCCTTACAGAAATTTCCGCTCTAATATTTACGTCTATAATACTATCCGCGCCTAATTCTGCTCCAATTGCTATTTTACCAGCAACTTGTAGTCGCTTGCAAATTGAGTATAAACGCATGCGTTGCAAATTGATGACAGCAATGATTAATTTTTCACAAAGCCTAGCATAAACCCCCGAAGTAGTATTCTGCGGAAGGACCCCAAACACTAAACCTTGCAGTGCAAGCAGCAACCTGCCTTCGCTTTTCTTCCTTTGCTGTCTGTAAAAAAAAAAATGGTTTACACTGTAAAGATGACCGCAGACAAAAAAAGTAATCAAAAGTAAACATAAATATAAACAAAACAAATACTGAACGAAATTACAATAAAAGCACCCAACATTATTAATATGAATCACCAAGAAATGCTGACATAGCACTAAAAATTCTAAGACTCACAACTCACCACTCATGATAGTACCAAAAAAATCAGGTGAAGAAAAGAATTGGAGGCTAGGACGAGCAAAGTACTTCTCGACGCTTGATATGACGAATTATTTTCATCAAATAGGACTAGAAGAAAATTCAAGGAAATTAACAGCATTTTCAACCAATCAGGGCAGTATCAATTGAAAAGAGTACCTTTTGGACTGAAGATATTCACAAATAGTTTTCAGTGAATGTTCTCAATTGCATTAAGTGGTTTGGATGATGGTGCATTTATATATGCCGATGACATCATAATACATGGATGTAGCCTTAAGAATTATAACCAGAACCTAGAAAGAGTATAGAAAACGCTTCAGCAGTATAACTCAATCCAAGCACTATACAAAAGAACCTCTGAGAAAAAACACACACCACACAGTAGTTTTGAAACGATCTCAGTTGGCACAGTAGGACCCCTAAGAATATCACACGGTTTTGGTACATTCTAACGCTACAATGCGAATTGACTCATAGAGGCATACCCGATTGAAACAAAAGAAGCCTGCGCTATAGCAAAAACAATTGTTGAGCGATTCATTTTGAAGTATGGATGTTTCAAAACATTGAAAACAGACTGTGGTACATAATGGTAGTAGAGATTGGTCTCACCTTATTTATTCTTTCTTTTTTCATTCATTGCTGTGCTCAATTTATGCTGGTTTTTGCGTTTTCATGGAATGCGGTAAAACAATATAAATGAAATGGAATCTTACTTGTGGTTATTATTATGACTTATTCATTCGATAACGCATATATACATATAATCATATCTACGTTTCCACATTTATTGCATATAATATATTTAAATTTATTTAATATTATTTTGGATTTTCTCTCTCTTCTTTGCTTGTATCCTTATCTGTATCTTTCCCTTAATTCTATTTTAGGCATTTCTGTGACTATGGTTTGATTCGGTTTTGGTATTTCTTATCTTATTTATTTCTCTTCGGTAATATGTAACTATTGTTACCTTTGGTTCATAACGTCTTTTCCTATGCATTGTTTACTGTGCTACGGTTATTGTTCATTCTTAATATGTATTTCTGCTTGCTATGGTGGATGCGGCGGTATATGCAGTTCTTGAAATGGTTGCCCGTTAGTTCAGTATTGAGGCTAACGATTTTGCTTTGCCTATTGTCAGCATTGCAGGAGATGTAGGCTGTTATATAGTTTGCTGCCTTGGCTCTACCTCTAACCTTGTCTATTATTTCGATCTTATTGTTCAAAGTATGCTTAAGTTCGTTCAAGTAGCACATGAGCTTCCCTTTTGGATTATCATGGTAGGCTCTTGTTAGTTCCTCTATGTCAACTCTTCCAGTGTGCGCTATGAATTTAAGATCACATTGCTCACAAGCGTATAATATTATCGTGTTCCATTCTTCTGGTATTGTTAGATGCTTAGTTTTGCTATTTGGATTATAGGTGTGGATACCTATATTATTATCTTTGGCTTCCCTATACTTGTTCCTAAGATTTGCTTTAGGTGGATTATATTGTATCATTTTGACATCTTTTGTGATACTGTTAATATCCTTTCTGTATTGGGATGTTTCTCTACCTAGATATTGCATCTTAATGAACCTTTTGCCCATTATTTCGTTTTTATTATTGTTACTGCTTTGGTGATCCTCTATATTTGTCTTCTTAATAGCATCTATTGGTGTATTGCTATCTTCCGGTTCTGCTGCTTTCATTTTATCTCCTTCTTCTGCATGGTTTATTCCAGTAAATATTCGTCTTAATGCTGACATTCTTTCTTGTGCTCTGAGTGTTTGCCTTTCTGAATGGCCTTGCGGAAATTCGCTTTCGTTATTGCTAACGGCTAATTATTATCCCTTAGTTCTTCCTTTATAGTGTTCATTACCTGCTGTATGTGCTCATTCTCCGTAATTGTGAGCGCATAATTAATTCTCTCGACAATTGCATTTGTTTTATATTGTAGAGGCTGACTCGAGTAGAAATTGATTAGTCTATTCGATGCGATGGTCTTTTTATACCATTTTGTTAAGACACTATTTCCAGTTCTTTGAAATGTTATATCAAGATAATTGATACATCTTTCTTCATTTTCTAGCTCTACCGTGAACTCCATGTTTAACTGTTCCTCCAGCAGCTTCTTAATCTTGTATATCCTGTTTTCTTTAGCGTATAGTAGAAAATCATCTACATAAATTCTTAATATATATATTCCTAAGCTTAACAGCTGGTTGTGTATTTTGTTTATGCCTAAATCAATATATATGCTACCATATTTGGTGGAAGTTTTCCCTCCCATCGGTGTCCCTCTCTTCTGGATGCATATGGTTTCCCCTACCCTAAAATAGTTCGCCTGTCTTAGGTCAAAGTCTATTAGGCCTAGTAGATTATCTACATTGTAGGTTCCGCTTATACTTGGTCCTATAGTCTTGCTAATGCTTTCTCTTAAGCTTGCTAGATCAATATTATTAAACATGTCCTTTACGTCTAAACTAAATAGGACATATCCTTCTCTTATCTTTGTTTGTTTGATTTCTGATATTAAATCAAGTTTATTCTTGACGTTTAGGTCATTTCTTAGGCAGTCCAAGCCTCTTATTGCATCTAGGGCTTCATTAATGTGCTTACCTAGTGCTGTATTAATTGATCTGGTTTTAGCTACGATGGGTCTCATTTGGAGCTCCTCCTTATGGATCTTTATAATAGGGTGTAGCATGCTTATCTCATTCTGATAATCGTTTAGGTCCGCCATCATGGTGGTTTCTTTCTTTCTCTGCTGTTTTGCATTATCCTGATTATCACTTAAATGTAGGCCATGCTTCGCAATCGCCTGGAGTCTCCACTTGTATGAGTTTTGTAGCGCTTTTTGTAGCTTAAGTACATCATTGTTTATTATTTTCTGATATATGCCTTTCTGAATTCCATCTTCAATCATCTTATTCAGTAGCTCATCATATAATTTTTTATATAGGGCTACCGTAACTTTGCCCTTATCGGCTTCCATTATGATGATATCTTTCCTTTTTCTCAAAAACATTCTATGCTTAGTTAGCGTTGCTAGAATTTTGTGCTCCATCTTGGAAAGTTTCTTTCTCTTTATTTCTTTAGTGTATGCATTGGTTGCCTTAGCTAGGGCTCTGGTTTTCCTTTTGTATTGCATTGGTTGTTTATCCTCTATTTCCTGTGCTATTTCATTAAGCGTTTTCATCACGTTTACTTGATCCAGTTGGCTGTTCGGGGTGATGAAATTCGGGCCATACGATAGCAACGCTCTGATGTCCGGGTTTATGTCACAGTCGGTTAGATTCCTGAAACCACCTGTGATCTCTCTCAGGGTCATTATTCGTTAGTTTTAGTATGGGACCTAGGAATGTTTATAGCATTAGTTATGTCGGGTTTTTATCGCGGTGTATCTTGTTTACGATTGTGCCTTAATTATTTGCGTGTTTTAATGTAGTTAGTGTTCATGTGTGCTGTTTATGTTTGTTAATTGCTCTGTGGCCTCAGTCATTATCTCTATATCAGATGTATTCAGGGATGCTAGGGGGGGGGGGGGGGGGGTTATTTATTATTATTATTCTCCTAGAACTTCATGCTTACTCACATATCTGCCTTCATATACCGTTTATACTCACAGTGCTGAGTGTTGGCTAGTGTTCTTCATGTTTACCCTCCCGAGCACTCTACCAGAAGATGCGGTACTATACCTGGATAAATCTGGGCTATCTTCATGTAGTTGCCAATTGACTACATGAATCTATCCAGATCTCAGACCCTGTTCTTGCATTCTAATACTGCTCTTTTCTAGGAGCTGGTTCAAATTAAAAATTAGGAGTGCTAGGTAATGTGCCTTTTGTCCTCCTCCGTACATATCCCTAGATATATCTACAGCGCTATGTACAGTGGGGACCTTTGGTTGGCGAAGCGATGTGCAATCAGATGGTGCACTACTTTCCATCATTGCATGGTGTTAGTTTATCCACCGAGGCATTTCAGTATATTACTAATATGCATCAGCATTGCCAGTTTTGGGTGTTGTTATTATTATTCTTAGGTTGTTTAACAATGCTATACTCAGGGCGCTGCGATAGCCAAACAAGGTTCTGTTCTCCTCTGCAGTTTATGATGGTAGCTCTGATGTATACCTTCAGAGTTCCCCACTTACTAGCCTTAATATCTCCAACTAGGAGCAGGCCAAGCTAGAGATTCCTTACTGTGATGCTATCCTAGGTTTGTCTAATCTAAAACCTAAGCGGCGAGGGGCGGGGGCCGAAGGCCAAGCTAGAGATTCCTTACTGTGATGCTATCCTAGGTTGCTCTAATCTAAAACTTAGGCGGCGAGGTTCCTAATCTGTTTTGTGCTATTTTCAGTGTTCTGCTAACTTAACCATGCACTGGCGAAGGCTGAAGGCCGAGGGCGGGCGTGTCGATGGTTCCTAATCTAGTTTCTGTTAATTTTTGTGTTCTGCTATGTTCTATGCACCATACAACTTAACCGGGCTCGGCCAAAGGCCAAGCCGCGAGGTCAAAGGCCGAGCATATGCACTGGCGAAGGCCATAGGCCAAGGCTGGGCGCGTCTTTAAGTCCGGGGGTGGGCGCGTCCATGGTACCTAATCTACTTGCTTGCTAATATCTGTATTTTGCTAACCTATGGTGGTGAGGGGCGGAGTCCGAGGTGGCATTGGCCGAAGGCCAAGCTAGCGGTTCCTCGCTATTAATCTATTCTATGTTAAACTGTCCCTTTCTTGTGTGGGTGTGTGTTTGTATTGTGTGCTTATTTAGATTTTGGATGGAGTGTGTGTGCCTGTGTATATTAATATATTTTATATTTACGTTTGATATTATGTTATGTGAATAAGTATGTTATGTAGATAAATAAATAAAAGGTATTGGTTAGTTTTTCTTTCTTGCTTCTTTCGATTTACATTTTCTTTCTCATTTTAATTTTGATTCCATGATTCGTATTTTCAGCGTTATTTTTATTTTTATTTTACTATTCTTTCTTTTCTATTAGGTGTGTATTTACTTATTGCAAACATTATCTTAAGTACTTTAGAATTTATTATTGTTAAGTTCACCTTGTTACGTCCCGATAAATGTAACAATGGTGACTCTCAACATGAGTGGGTTTTGAGAATATTTAACGAATATGCCTTCACCGATATTTTCCCTATCTCTGAAATATGTGATATTGGATCTTTTGGCCGTGTAGGCTGTTTGGTTGGCGTTTCCTGAACGTTTTCTGCTCTCGCCACTGAGCATCATCAGCGGTTTTATTTCTAACAGCTATTCAATGAGTGCGTGGCCACTCCCTAATTTGCACTTAGTGCATGGAAATTTTACTATATATATGCGTCGAATATTTATTATTCTATGCAAATATATACATGTATGCGTTCTATTCTATCTTACTTACACAGGCCCTTAGGCCTGGCAGATGTTGAAAACTAAATTAGTGGTGAGGAATTTTGGATGGGTCAACTTAATTTAATTTAATTGCTCATATTGCAAAGTGTTGGGGTTAGAGTATTTACTTATATGCAATTAACACTATATATAGATCCTTCATCTCAGCTATCCTTATTATATAGTAATTCTATATTTCCATTCATTACTCTATTCTATGCTTTGTCCTACTCAGATGATTTCTGTGCTTGTCGTGCTGCCATGTCTAATAATCATATGCGATTTGCAAATTTATCTTTTCCTCTTTTCCATGTCACATCTTCTGGTATATCTTACTGAATTGCATATTCATTTAATTACGGTATACCTTTTGATATAATTTCTCACTGTATTGCCGGAACAGATCGATAAACAATTGTCTGCTGCGTGCTCGTGAGTCCATACACTTTTTTCCTTCATAATTTTGCATGTGGCATGGCCCAGTTTCATTATTTCATGCATGTAACCTCTTTTCCCTTATCTTGGATGCTGCGATGCTCAGTGGGTTGATGTCTCTTTCTTCCCTATGCTTTGGGTTTTTTTTTTTTTTTTTTTTTTATATTATTAAGCCAAGCTCAGGGGATACCCTATGATGCAAAGCACAGCGTGGCAGGAAGGAGTTAGGGAAAGGATTAAGGGATATGAGGAGAGTGGCGGCGGTGCCGATGTATGTCGCCCTTAAACTTTTGCAGGTTGTATGCCGGAGGAAAGACAGAAGATGGTAGACTGTTCCACATTCGCACAGTTCGGGATAAGAAAGCATCACGGAATTTAAGTGTACGGCCGAAGGTAATTTGAAGGGTAAAAGGATGAGCGCGGGATGCAGCGCGGGTATTGCGTGCAGGAACTATTCTACAAGGGATCAGACTAGATATTTCATCAGAACATTGGCCATGCATATAGCGATAAAGGAGCGAAAGGCTTCCAACATTGCGACGGTGCTCGAGCGAGTCGATATGACGAGTAATTGCCACATCGCCAATGAGCTTGCAGGCTCTCTTTTGGACAATATCCAATGAAGCTAAGGCTGTGCGACCAGCCCCGGCCCAGATATGGGAATTGTATTCCATTCTGGGTCTGATGTAGGACTTGTAGAGGAGCGCTATATTTGATGGGCTGAAATATTTCTTACACCTTTTCAAGAAACCAAGACATTTGGATGCTTCTTTGGCAACCGGGTAGAAGAAGATGTATCAGATACTTGCCTGTTTTCAGTGTGATTTGTTGCTTTAGCTTGAGTTTCTTTTGCATTTATTCATATTTATCATCTAATTAATCGTGCTTCCTTATATTTATTTTGCTTCTAACCTCTGTTATAGTTCCTGTGTATACTGTTTATTCCAGGTTGTTCGTGTGGATTGCCTTCGGTTGTTGGTCAGCTGGTGCTGCTTTTATGAACCGGTGCTCGCCTGCGTCGTGAGAGTCCCTATCTTAGATAAGTGTTTAATATATATGTTGTGCCTTATAGAACTTGACAGTTTGTTTACGATTTTCTATTTCTTCTTTCTTCCAGATTGCTGTGCACAAAATCTCGCTCTTCCCATCAGTTTCATTAGATGATTACCATCATCAATGTTTGTATATTGGATATTATTTGATAATCTCTTCTTCTAGCTTATAATTCCTCTATTTCTATCGCTTAGCTTTGCTTCCTTATTTTAGTAATCTATGTTTTCAAGTTTCTATCCTGCAGATTTTTCATCTTTCCCGTTATCCTATCTAGATATTATTTCATGTAGAGGCGTCAATGTTGGATTGTATGCCTGCATCTGGCGTTGTACCGTATGTGTTGATGCGCTGCGTTGTTAATGAGTATGCTGGTGTCTATAACCCCCTTTTCCCATAGCTGGCTTCATCTAAATCCTAATAACATCCTATCCCTACTCTATCTTTCTGTCTATATCATTGACTTTTACGCTGCTGTTATATATTTATTTAAAAAATATATAAATTTATTTATTTTATATTGTATTTATTTATTTTTCTTCTTCTTTTTGTACTCGGTGTTCTATTCTTCTTTAGTATATTTATTTTTATTTTCATTTTGTATATCTATTGCCGTTTATGTTATCTAATCTATGCTTTTTTCTTTTATCTGTTTTCAGGTGATCCTCCTATGTTATTCACGGCAGTTGAGCCTCGTTATATACGGGGGCGCCGTTCCACATCCAAATGGTGGGAAAAGGACAGCGAGTATTTCAAGTGATTCGTTCAATTCCTTTTGCGTTTAAACTAATTTGATTAAATTTGATGCCAGTGCATTCATTTTCATTTTCATGTGCTAATCTCTATGTGCTATTTTTTAAATTCATTTCCTGTGTGTTGTGCTAATGAAAATTCTATTGAACTCAATTAAAATTTCTACATATACATGCGTTTTTTCCCTTTGCTTTTTCCTACTCTGCAGGTAATTCATCTATAATCGTGGGATGCCTATCTATGCATTCATATTAATATGCTGTGGTGTGCATAGTACTTACTAGTTTACTTGTATATGGTTCGTTTGATTGCTTTGCTTGCATGTGAGGTTCGTGGATTCTTATGCTGAGCTGGCTGGTTTCTATTTAGCTGAGCTAATAATCTGCTCTTATCATAAAGAATATATATATATATGTGTGGCTTAAAACTAGGATTGTTTGCATATATTGTTCGATGCGTATGCGTATTAATAGTGCTTACTTGGGTTTATCTTGGGAATGCGCGGTTTCCTGTTGTTTTCGGTTCTATGGTGCTTCTCACTACCTATTCTCCTTCTAGTCTTGCGCTTCTTTCAATGCTCCGTTTTCCTTGCACTACTATAGTGTTTAACTATGAATTAAGTGTTGATTAATTTAATTTTAGTTCCGCAGGTATGTAGCTTAACCTATGATTTCTCACTTAAGATCTCTATGCTGGATCTGCTTAATTAGCTTCTCGTTAAAAATTAAAAATTTAAAAATTTAAAATTAGAAGTGCTAGGTAATGTGCCTTTTGTCCTCCTCCGTACATATCCCTAGAATATCTACAGCGCTATGTGCAGTGGGGACCGTTGGTTGGCGAAGCATGTAATTAAAATGGCATTTCAAGGTAAAAATGTGAATATTCGTTAGATTGAACTCTAAGTCCAACATATAATTTGGTGTATTTTGAGGTAGACGATATAACCTTTTAACAAAAAATCGCTGTAACTTTTCAACCATCTCATGCTGTTCGAAACCCCATACTTGCGTCCGTAAAGAGAATTGACCTTGACACGGCGTTAAATAGCATGAATTTGCTCGAGTGTTTGATTTCATCCTTCTGAATAAAATTTTTCCAAGTTAAATTAATAGCGATTTTTGCTGTTTGTAGTCGCTTTGCAAAGTGAGAGGAAAATGAAAGCTTCGGGCTTAAGGATATTCCCAAGTAGGTATACTCTTTAACGATCTCAATTTGTTCTCCATTATATAGCCAATTCTCATTAGCTCTTCTTACACCACCGCCTCGCTGGAAAAACCATTATCTTAGACTTTTCAAGATTGACCACCAGTCCCCATAAGCGGCAATATTTCTGAAGACTATATATCATTCTCTGTAGCTTCTCAGGATCATCAGAGAGAATAACAATATCGTCAGCGTATTTCAATACTTTCAGACTTATGTTCTCAATTGTAATCCCTTCTTCCATGGTGTCCTCCATCTCATTAAAATATATCGCAAATAATAACGGGCTTAAAATACAATCCTGTCTGACTGCAGACTCCGTACTAAAACTGCTAGATAAATGCTCACCATTCCATACTTGAACAGATGTCATTTCATAAAGCTTTTGCAAAGATCGAACAAATGTACTCGATATTCCCAAATAACCTAGTTTGCGTAAGTTACTGCTGCCAAGTGGGGATTTTTTTGTTTGTTTTTTTAATACCAAGTTCAATAAATAATCAAAAGTGGAAGATATTTTTAAGTAGAGCTACATACACTCTCATAACTTATTTGTGTAAAGTTCTAAAGCTAAAAAAAACATCATACAAAATGGAAAAAAACTATCTCTACCCAGCTTTAATCTATGTACATAACCTACAATCATGATACAAAGATAACAAGATATGGCCGATTCGAGAGGAACTTTTTGTGTTACTACGCCATGTGGACACAAAAGTCATTTGTCAAAGCATGTCAATTATTTTTAAAATATCAAAATATTTGTATCTCTCAGTGAACAGAAAAAAGATTGCTTGGTTGCGTTTGGATGTTCAATACTTTAAAAACTTGTCTTCTTACTGATTATCCAAGAATTTAACTGTATAACTATCACCGCAAAAGTTCTGCCAATAAAGGTATTCCCTCCAATCTTTAAGAAAAAAAATATTTTATCAAAGGTAAGAACTAAATACATATACATATCCATATCCAACGAGTTAAAAAAATATTTTTAGCTGAAAATGAAACCTTCCACTCGCCTTTGGCAAACTGCTGTACCTCTTTTAGAAGAATCCAAAAACATGAAACAATTGAGAATTGAAAATATAGACCAAGTTCGGGTATTGTGGAATACCAATGAGCCGTTGAGCTGTTATTTCATTTGTATTGTACAAGCCTAAATTTTCTTTGAACCATCTCTAAGTTGTAAAACATACATAATTATGTGTATCAAGCGACATTGAAGAAAACAGAAATTGTGTCAGGAAAAACTTTTAGGTGAGTAATGTGAAATACTTATGGAAGTAAATGTGGAATACTAATCCAGATTTCCCAGCCAGATTTCACTAGTAAAGATATAAATTTTTGTTCTGAGAAATAATCTGAATTGTAAAGTAAATATTCACAAGTTTTTTTAAAAATATAAAACCTTTTTAGAAAATAAGAAAAAGAAATTATACCGTTTGCAAACAAAAACAAAAATACTTACTATCTAACTTAAATTGTGTACATACCTACAGATAAAAACAAAAATGTAATGTAATACATTTGGCAAGATTCGCACAAAAAAACTCCCTCTTTAAGACACTTTCGCATCTAAACGATTACTTAAAAACCCAATTTATTCCACTTCAAAACAAGATTTTTGCTCCAATGATTAATAAAATCATGGGAAATAGGATAAACTAATAATTTTACTATAAAAATAATATGTTTATTTCAGAATTTTTTTCCCATGAGTTTATTAATCATTGGAGCAAAAGTCTTGTTTCAAAGTGGAATAAATTGAGTTTTTCCGTTTAAATTTTTCGGTTCTCGTTTTTGATGTGAAAGTGCCTTTATCAGGGGTGCACATGGTTAAAATTGAATACAACTATTGTAAATTATAACTCATTTTAAAGGTATTTTGTCCCAATAGAAAAATTTTCTTGTGAAGACTCGAATTCATCCAGGTTCATCTTCGGGTTTTCTGATTTGTAACAAATCTGCTATACTCACATGTAATCAAGAAATACTTCCTAAAAAACTCTCAAAGATAACAGGGTATAACCGATTCAAGAGGATGTGTTGTTTTTAATTGAATTTGTTGTAATTATTTCAAGTGATATTGAATAAAAATTGTTCATTGTGCGGTGGATAATTGAAAAAGCAATAACAATAAAGTATTTAAAGCATTTAACAAAAACATAAAATTATCCGCTTTCTGAAGTCTAAATCACTTCAGGAAAAGTGGGTAAATGCTTGTAAGAGACCAATTAACTTCAGCTGATTCAGCTAGAATATTCTCTTTGCATTTTAGTGAAAACGATTGGCGACTGCAGGATAGATTGCTAAATGAAAAGGATTTGAAAAAATTCGGATCGTTATTCCTTCAAAAAATTTAACCCAAAAAACGTCTAAGGATAATACAGGAATGCAAGGGGGAAAAAAATCAATTGTTGCGGGTAAAAGATTATGAATTTATAGTTGTAATGTTTTTATTTATTAATGCAAAATTAGCTTACTCTAAAAGGGATCTAGACTCTAGCAATATACTAGAGATCGCATCCTTAAAAAGAATAAATCGTGCTTTAGAAAGGCGACTGAAAAAGGCACACAAGCCAATCGCACAATTAAAGCACTTCGAAATGCAGAGTCGTGAATATCTCACCGCAGGACAAATAAAAAAATTAAACCATTGTGGAAAAAAATTAATTGGAAAGTTGAAGACATTGCTGCTGCCATTAAATTACACTCTTTTGGTTCTCCTTCATATAGGTAATTCAATTTATTTCAAATATTGATCGGGATTCAATGGTTTCATTTTTTAAACAATAAATATACTAAAAACAAGTGCACCAAAAATTAAAAAGTAGCAGTGTAAAACTCAAATAAGCCCGAAAAAGCAATACTGGAGTACTCTAATAATACTAGTAATAAGATATAACATGTCAGTTCCAGAGTTATTATAGGTGCAATTAAATTTAAATCCAGTTCATAATAGTAATATAGTACTAAATTATTGGTTTTTTCCCGTTTCTAGAATTCGACTTCAACTATCGCACAGTATGATTTAGAAGATTTAAGCTTGTTTTCCAATATTACCTTGACATGCATTTTCACGTGATACACAATTCCACATATACATCAAGAGAAGCTAGCGCATCACTTGCCATAATTTGTTATCACAACTTTTGCAAATTTTTTATTTTCAGATATTTATTCAAACAAAATATCTCCTACCGGCTCCATCAACTTTAAGGAATTGGGCATCTTCAGTGGAACTCCATCCAGGGATTCTGGATAGCGTTCTTCAGCTAATGGCCAACTGCAAGTTTAAGGGCACAGACACACTCTGTGTAATTTCAGTCGATGAAATGAAAATAAAGAGCTGCTATGAGTACGATAAGTCAGCTGATGCAACAATGGCTCCGGCTATTCCAAGTCATTATAGCAAGCGGCTTGATCCGCAACTGGAAGCAACCAATTTTTATGACTTCGATTGCAAGATTTCAGCTGCAATTATTAATCAAGTCATACTAAAATTAAAGAAAGTGGGGTATACCGTTGTAGCTCTAGTGTCGGATATGGGACCGACAAATCAAGCCTTTTGGAAGGAAATATATATAAGTGAAGAAAAGCCATGGTTCTTAAGTCCAGCAAATTGCAATGAGAAAGTTTTTGTGTTCGTGGATGTGCCGCATTTAATCAAATTATTTAGGAACCATTTTATTGAAAATGGCTTAATTTTGAATAACACCATCGTAAATTCAGACCCAGTTAAAGCCTTAATAAATTTGGAGAAATCAAGAGATTTAAAAATTTCCCAGAAATTAACCGATGACCACATTAAGGTTAGACAAGCAGGAAGACAAAAGATGAAATTAGCTACACAGTTGTTTTCACACTCTGTGTCTAAGTGTATTACAAGGATGGTCACCCTCTGGATATTTCAAGCTGAAAAGCTCAAAATTGTTCGAATTTTATTAAGATAGTGGACGATTGGTTCGATATCTTTAATACAAGACGGCCGTCCCCAGATTTCAGGTTAAGAATGAAAGAATTCGGTTTGGCTCTAGAAGAGCAATTCAAAATTATATCCGCAATGAGCAATCAAATAGTCAATTTGAGAGTTACCGGGAAGCGTACATTGTTAACTTTCCAAAGAGGAATTCTCTTCTCGAACTCGGCGCTAGTAGAGTTGTATGATTATTTAGTCAGCGAATACGGAATACAGTTTCTTCTTACTTATCCCTTAAATCAACATGTGCTGGAAAACTTTTTCAGCACGATTCGTTCAAAAGGTGGGTTGCATGACCACCCAACACCGAATGAATTCAAATATAGGTTTCG
Organism: Dioctria rufipes; assembly: GCA_963924295.1. Lineage (NCBI taxonomy): Eukaryota > Metazoa > Arthropoda > Insecta > Diptera > Asilidae > Dioctria > Dioctria rufipes. The sequence continues at coordinate 69,935,942 of OZ002740.1, read as the reverse complement.
CGGATATATTTTAGGTAATTGGAAAATATTATTATTCGTAATACAAAAATGCTTGGTAGCTTGCATTCAATACTAACAACGATGTTTGGTCAAAAGTACATAACTCTAAAAATGTCCTTTTGGAGTTATATATATCAAAGTGTTTGCAAAAATTCCGTATCTTTCTGTACTGCACTTCCCTTCAAAATGATTAAAATTATTTTTCCAAAATGCAGAACTCCAAACAAATGGATTATGGGAGAATTTTAAAAGTAGGTTTATGTACTTTTGATCAAACACCATAAAATTTGTGATAAATTTATTTTGTTTTTCAATACTCATCAATTTTAAAACAGGAAGAAATGATATATTTCTACATGAAAGTGGAAACGTAGCACCAGATATAGGGTGTAATGAAGAAATTATTACAAACACTCTCTGGCAAAAAATTTCGAATCCAATTCGTATACAGCAAGAGCATGAAGTTGGGGACATAGAAGACGAGCTCCCAGCCGATTTATATTTAGAAAATGACAAATTTCGCTTAGACACTCTGGAAAATTTAGCAGAATTCATCATAAAAAAATTAAAATTAACAAATATGCAAACTGCTTCTGGATGTTCAAATAAATGGGTTGATGAACTTTCGGAGGGCGGGTTAAAAAATCCGAAATCTGCATTTTTAGCAAAAATCAAGCAATTAGAATAAGTTTTTGATAAAATTAATGACAAAACTACTTTAACATCGAAAAATTTCCCAAATTCTCATATTTTAAAATCAAGTTTACTGAATTAGATTACCATATAAACAACCTATTTTTTAGATGTAGAATGTTTTTTAGAATTGGGGTCTTGAACAGACAATATGTAATGTTATCTTGTACGAAAAAAAAAAAAAAAGTACAATTTGTTCATACTTTATTTCACCCATTGCACCCGACTTTTATATGAACTAATTATTTAACCTTGTTTTAAGGAAAATCGAGTAAATTAAAATTATAGAAAATACAAAACTCTGTATAAGGTGTTTTGTTTACGAAATTAAGTTTCTTTCAAATATTAAAAAAGGTTAGTATTGCAAAGTTTCCTATTCTGCGTTTGATGCTTTTATTTAGTCTTGGAGTCTAGCTAAGCATCGTGATGCTTGCTACGCCGATTGCGATTTGGCCTTACCGGTTGAAATTGGCATGCAAAGAAGACAAGCTCCTTCGTTACACAGTTGTTATCCAAAGCCGTACTGGTCGCTATAATAACCCATTTCGATATCCAGAAAAGAGGCTGCGCTACTTGAACGGTGCTCTCAACTCCTCGATTGCTCGCAAGTTGAACAGTATTAGTGATTCTAAGATTTGAAAGTTGCTCATATAAATTAATTACATACATCTTAATTGTATTCACAATTCTACCTAGGCATCTGTATTGAAGCCGTAATAGCATGATGCAAGTGATTCTTTAAGGACGTTGAGTCCAATTTTGTATCGTTCACTGCCATTATATTTATTTCAATTAAAGGTGTTCTCCTGCTGCCCTTGCTGTCAAGATTCTCGAATAGATCAGGATTGTATTAGATTTCTTTTGTTTTTCTTTAACTATCTCTGGCACATTCATCTGAAAAAATAAATCAGTCACGACATTAGGATAGAGAACAATATGAAATTGAATAACAAACTTTTATAGGCAAATGTTTTTCATGGATAAAGTTTAAGTGTCGTGCAGAAAATTGTGCTACTGCAGCGTTGACGGCAGTGGTCCAGTGGCACAAGAAATTTGTATAACAAATTTCACCTTTAATACATAATTCTCACATTTAATTAATTCAAGACTCTCTTTATTACTTATTGATTTTTTCAACCGACAGCTCTTTTTATTTCCTATTATGATTTTTATCTAAATTTATGCCAAACAAGCGACGTGGCCTTACACCTGATAATGATATATAGATATCTTTTAATTACAGTCGCGGAAACTTAAAACCAAATGCCACAAAGCTCGAATGTAGACTATATAAAGGTAGCAGCTTCTGAGTTGCTCGCAGCAGAAAGTGCTACAATATGTAAACACCGGATGCAACGTTGCAACAACCACCTATAATCTGCTTTATAAAAATTACTATGTATAACCGTATCTTTAGCACATCCCAAGAGTCCATCCAGGGAAGAGCTATTAACGGAAGGGAGTATTTGCGGTTTCTAAAAAGATAATAATTTAAAGGTACAATTTACAACTATTTACTACCATAGCGCATAAGATGTTTTTCATTAATTTATAATAATTATACTCGGAGACAACAATGATGCTCGTGGGTTATATAAACAAACACTACCGCATTACAAAATAAAGTTTTGGAAACATGTCCACGGGCTTCTAATTTTATATTCCTGCTTGCCGAAGTCAATTGTAATCTCCATTACACACGAAAAAATTCATCTATAATAAGTAATTTAAAGAATGCATAATAATTTGTATGCTGAAACGAACAAACTATACATCGGACAATTGCTTTTTCTTTCTTATCATAATTTATAGTATCTCATATTAAACGTATTGGATTTGCACGTTAATTAAAAATTATAAAAATATTTGTACAAATTTATATTTTTCTTAAATCTAGTTTATAAGATTCGATAGTTTGTCGTATAAATTAATTACATCTGACCTTATCTGTATTCATTATTACGCATAAACAGGACAGATGTATTCATCATTATGCCTAGGGGTCTATCCTGAAACCGTAATAACATCATTCAAATAATTCTTCGAGTATAGTTTTACATCGTTCAATGCTGCTCAATTAAAGGTATTAATTCAATAACACGAGAAACTAAGAAGCAATCAAAACTACCTACCCATTACATTTATTTAACCCTTGTGTTAATACCCGGGTACCCGGGCGCCCACCGTGTTATATTTGCATGCAAAAACCTGTAAAAAAAACGAAAATTTGATATTGAGCTCCAGGATCCTCGCTATTTAGTTCAAAAGCAAGCAAATCATGAATTTAAAAGTTCTTTTTTATTTTTTTATTTTTTATTTTAATTAGTTTAATCCTTGTGTTAATACCCAACTTTACCAACACGGTTTAGCACTCGAGGTACCCGGGTACACATTTACTGTAATTTTCAAATTTTTAATATTTCAGTAAAAGGAAGCATTTTTAATTGTTTTTTTTAATATACATTGCTATTGAGTATCTAAGTAAGTTTAAGAAGAAAAAATGCTGTAGAAATGTATATAGCATCATAAACTATACTTGAGGTAAAGTTAACTTAATAATAAGTTAAGAAGCAGGCGAGATTTCCGAGTGTTTTACATTTAAAATGTCCACGGCAAGAAATGGAAGAAAGAAAGAAAAAAATCAAAAAAAAAAAAGAAATCAAACTCTTTTTAAAACTTTTATGAACAAAGATAAAAAATGTGAAAGCGTAGATTGCATACAACGAAAAAGAAAGCCTCATTTTCGTAAATAACTGAGAAGGTGCGGAGTTTTCACGTTTTACTCTCGTAAAATCTTCCCGCGCTTTTATGAAAACTAGTTTTCATGAAATATTGAGAAAGTTTGTTCGCAGGTTGTTGCTGTAATAGACACATTTTCTTACTGTAATCCTATGATATTTGAACAGCGTTGTCTACCTATGAAAATTACAATGCAGATCATCCGAATTCGCAACGACAATGGAAGCCTGTAACAATATCGGAAATTTATTCATTCATTTCTGTTTTGATTTGTGCTAGTGCTAATAATTCTAATACTGACCCTACTTTTGACTTGTGGCATTCCAACTCGTATCCACTATATCGGGCGACAATGCGACTTAACTGATTCCACACACAGCATTATGCATTTTTTAAGATTTGACGACAATAATACTCGCATTCAACGCTAGAAAGAAGATAAGGCAGCCCCAATTCGTGATTTGTGGACAATGCTTAATGCAAATTTATCCCAGATATATAAGCCTACGGAAAACTTAACTATTGAAGAACAGCTATATCCTTTCCGAGGTCGTACAGGATTTACTCATTATATGCCTTCAAAGCCGGCTAAATATGGTGTAAAAATCTGGTGGATTTGCGATGGTGAAAACGCGTATCCTCTACAGGGTATAATTTACACTGGCAAAACGAACAATACCAGCAAAAAAAATCAGGGAGAGAGAGTGGTAAAAGAATTAGCGGCTCCGTACCGAGGAAGTGGAAGAAATATCTGCATAGATAATTTTTTTACAACTCTACCCGTTGCAAAGCACTTGCTATCGTGTAATCTTACAATTGTTGGCACAATAAAAAAATAAATAAACCATATATCCCTAGTATCATGGCAGCAAATAAATCACGAGCGGAATACCCGTTTTTGGTTTTCATGAGAAAGTAACCATGTGTTCTTACGTCCTTAAAAAAAGAATAAAGCGGTTATTCTAATATCAACAATGCATTCGGATATAGCTGTGGGTGACGATTCACAGAAGAAACCTGATATTATCAATTATTATAACAAATATAAAACAGGCGTTGACAATATGGACCAAATGTTCAGAAGATATACAAGTCAGCGGCGCTGTTCAAGATGGCCAATGGCAATGTTCTTCAACATATTGGACATCACCTCACTCGCAGCATATACTATATAATTTATTATGAAAATAATAAAATGATTAAGAAGAAAACAATGGAACGACGCCTTTTTATGTGCAAACTAATTGAAGAATTTGACAATCCAATTATTGAAGAACGCATGACGAATCCTTAAGTGATGCGCAATTATACAACAAAAATTGCCATTGAAAGTATCATAATTCTTGAAGTAGCAATTATAACACAAGATCCTGGTCCATTGGTTGAACGGAACAGAACCGTAAGAATAAAAGTTATATGTGCTATAAACTAACAATAAAAGGACGACGAAAAACGCGCCAGAGCTGCAGCGTATGTCAACTGCCGGTTTGTGATGAACATACAGCAAATATTATAAAATGTATAGAATTTAATAAATAATATTATTCATAAAGAAATAAGTTTTATGTTTTTCTATTTTTACAATAAAATTTACTTCCATGTCTTAACAAAAATAATTTTAAATTTATTTTGTATAACTACTATTGACTACTGACTACTGACTACTTTTGCTATCAGTTCTCCAACAGATCAGGAGGTCGAGGTGGTGCCATTGTCAAACAGGGTGCCGGTAAACTTTTAAGCAGCGGGCTACTATTCATAAATTCTCTCTCTCCGTGCCAGTGTTAACGCAGAGTCGCAGAAAAGAATTCGGAATGAGAAGTTGTCCGATTGTTGACCGTTTTTTGAGATTACATAGCAACAAATTATCAGTGCTCCCTTAAGCATTTAGGTACTCTATATGCACACTTTTTAATTTTATTATATATCGCAAACTGTTGTGAAATAATATGAAATTTTAGCTTTCTCAAATAAATAATCACAACTTGAGACAATGACAGATCCCACTACTGAATGACTTTTGTCATCCTGTTACGTAAGCACCCAATTGATAGAAAACTCGGCCATTCCTTGTTTCTTTGCATCATGACCTACAATTATATCGACGGATTCATATTCCACACATCCAATACGACACCCTGCAGGCTTTGCTGGAAGGCACTTCAAGATAAATCATTCAATTAAAATATGAAGACCGCACAAAAAATAAGTAGAAATGCGTTGAGAGGAAAATTAATTCAAGTCTAACCCACCCCCAATTAATTACGTAATGATGAGAAAGACAACTCCCATAAAGGATGAATGGAGCCCTAATAATCAGTTTTAATTATAACCCAAGGATATTATGGAAATTGTAGGCGTGCCATCAAGTACTACCGACAAATATGAGAAATTAATTCTTTGACCAGCTAGCGAGCCACTTGCTGCCCTAGGCATTTTGTAGCAAAAGCATTTAATTAGTTGATGAATTTCTTGATGATATGAGTAGCGCGAGGGTTACAAATAGTGCACTGACTTACAATATGACGATGGGTTGAGTTTTTTCGTTTCATTTCACTTGTCAATATTGTTTTTAGATACAAATTTTGGAATTTCGTGCTATTTTGATATTTCTGGCTTAGGCGAATGGATTTTTTTAAATTGTAAACTATTGTGTGAAATTTTTGTATAAAAACCCTTCGACGAACTGCGCGATTTTGCTTCTTTTCTAATTTCTGAACCTAGGTCTACCTTTGTAGCACGCCACTGCGCTGTTAAAAGTAGCACGAAACTAATATCGCCAACCCAATCACGGCATCCATAAAGTGCCCCACCAATCTTAATTTCAATCGCTGGAATATTGCTTCCAGACTCCAAGTGAAAATCCTATAAATTAACCAACACGACTATAATTTGTCCCACAATTTATATAAGTTTCAGAAGTTAGGAATAAAGCGGATTATTATATACAAGAAACTTTTATTCAAGCATGACTCCTACAATATGGCGCCCAAATATATATATATATAGGCTACCAGTAAATTCAAGAAAACAGCACCGTTGCATAGTCATCGTTTTCTGAAAATATTCAAACCAAATTTACATAAACCAGCAAGGCCACGGAACAGTGAATAAGTGACATTCGCGTGAATTTTATTTTGACCTTGTTGTTTCAATCTGTGGAATTGCAGGTTGATTTTGGTCGGAGGATTCCAAGGAAATCGTACTCGAAATAAGAGACTTGTGTAATTAAGTAATTCAAGTGAAAATCGTGAGTGTTTGAATTTTTTTCTGAAAAGCGATATTTGAATACGCTTTGAAAGGCATTCACTGTCGAACCGGGTATCTGATAAGGACAATAGCTTTTGGAAAATTACAGTTTAGTTTTAGTTTGCGGCATTCTCGTCCTCAGAGGCTTTGCTAAGGACACACATTCACATAAGACAGCGGCATAGGTTTTCTTCAGAATTTTTGAACATTCGCTTCTTTGTTGCATTGGTGGTTTGTCAGCAAATACCATCAGGATTTTACCAATAATTAAGTAATGATAATGTTAATGTGAATAGTAGGGGCGACTAGGCCACCAAGAACCAGGCGAACTCTGTGACCAAAGTTGATCTATTGTGCCTTCCCTTAAGGTTGTTCAGTAAAATTGAGTCTTTTGATGAGCTCAATTATTGCTCTTGGGCTTAGATTGTAAATTTTGTATGGCAGATAATGGATACTCCAGTTATTTGCATCCTTAGGCGTGCTAACGTTGTGCACTTACAAATAACATGCATCGAAGTTTCATCTTCCTCTTCGCACAGTCGACAGAGTTCACTGTTGGATTTGCCTATATTTTTTAAGAAGTGAGGGAAGGGTCTATGACCAGTGACTGCGTCAGCAAATAGTCTGAGCGAATATCTGCATCTCTGGAGAGGAGAGGGGTTGAAGAATTTCTTCGCCTGCTTCATACCAAGCGCGCTACGAAACACGAGATTCAGTTGCTTGCTTTCCCACTTAAGCAGTCCCCCTTCAATTGGATTTTTGTGAGGCCAAATATCGGATAGGGTAATTATACGGACATTCAGGTCCGGTTTTAGCTTCCCTTCAATTGGATTTTTGTGAGGCCAAATATCGGATAGGGTAATTATACGGACATTCAGCTCCGGTTTTAGCTAGTTCGTCCGCTTTTTCATTACCGTCCACTCCCTCGTATCCAGGAACCCAAACCAAGGTTACTTAGTTTTTAATATTGACCTGCTGGAAGATATTGAGATGACCCACACTAGAAGAAGTGCGATCTGCTGGCCTTTCCTTTCGAAACATACTAGCCCCTGCCTCCCTCTGAATAAAGCAGTAGAGTGGCTGTAAGCCAAGAATTGCTTCAAAAGCTACCCTACCTTTTTCCCAAAATTCTCTGGTATTAGCTTAATACCCACATGGTTCTGTTATTTACCATTTTAAGGTTGGAATTCCGCGTAAGCCCGCTATCTCGGATTACTTATAGATATTTTGCTTCTTTGGAATATTCTGTTGCAATTCCACTTAACATAGGAGATGGGATCTGGAGACTCCTTTTCGTAGTAAATTGAACTAACACTATTTTACCTGGTGTTTAAATGTGATGTCTTGTGCTCGATGGAAGATTGTCTGACAGTCCTGAAAACAAGAATATCTGAAATGCTTAATTTTCCCAACCTTACCCAATTTCGTTGTTCCTCTTATAGAATCGAAATTGTGTACATTCGTCAATTAGAGCTTTGTTGATGACTACTTATATCTGTCACCTGTAAACGAAATGAAGAGTTAACCTTCTAACGTTTACGCAATAGTGCGACTTCCTATAAGTTACTACTAGTGTAAACGTCTCTTGCGGAATATTAACTTAAAGGCACTGAGCCTGCAGCGTGTGGGCTATGACAACGCGATTGAAATAATCCACCTAAAAACTGCCACGTCTGGGCTATAACAACAAGATTAAAATGATCCACCTAAAAACTGCCACGTCTGGGCTATAACAACAAGATTGTATTAATCCAACGGAGAACTTCCACGTGTGGGCTATAGCTAATGTAGCTTCCAATAAGCTCTCACAACACTAATGCCTACTGTCTGGTGTCAATCAACGTAGAAAACTAAAACTGTAAACGATAGCAAAGCACAATCACACTTAGATGGCGGTAGTGTAGCTGTAAATGAAAGAATCATCCAGTTATTCATTCATTTAGATTTATTTATCAAAATTCTTCCTACTACTAAAATTAGACTAATAACATTAACTTCAAAGAAACTAACCTAATTGTAATTTAATTTAACTATTTATATTCCTTCTAATTCTGCTCAAATTTCTTAACTAGACCTATATTAAATTATTTCAAATTCCTTTCTATTCTTATGATTTATTTAATGCTGGAAAATAAAAAAAAAAACTTGTTAGTGTCAATCGTGAATAAATTCTCATGTGGTGTAAAGGTGACCCGGCACAGTTTTATACCTTGATAAATTGATTAATTGACGAAATTTTATGAAAAAAAAATGAAATCACAAGAACATTATATTCAATAAATTTTTAGCATGTGGTGATGTTATTCTGTGTAATATGTCCAATAAACAATTGGCATGCAATCTTACACCTTGATACCCTTCACCTAACCAAAGATTCATCTGAAATAAATACCTTGAATTTATTATAAAATGTTAAAGAAAACACGTCGAGATTTAATAACTACCGAATTCCACTCTTTCCACAAAAGGAAAAAGAAATAAAAATGAACTAAAAAATGACAGAACTTCTTTAATTTTGAAGGACGATAAACTGACTTTAAATGAAAAAAAAAATGAGTAATGAAACCAAAAAATAACTATAAGTGAAATTATTAGTGAAAATAAAAACGAAGAAAACTATAAGTCCAAAATGTCACTGACGAAAAATTCGAAGTTGAAATATTAATTTCAAATTGAGGAAACTATGTCCAACTGGCATATGTGACCTCTTTGACAACTCGTTGAAAATAGAAAACCTAATGAGCAAATGGCCTCCTTTTTATAGAAAAATTCGTTCCATTTTCGCTATCTATAAAGTGAAATCTTTGAAAATTTCACAGAAAATGAGAAAAGAATGAGAGTTTCTTATTGTCAATCGATAGCCAATTTAGTGATGCACATTTTTGATAATTTTCTTGTAGAAATTAATTGTAAATTCGATGATTTTATTCATTTTTTACAATTTTTGCAACATTTGCTATAAAATCTCGATTCGCTATGTTTCATCTCGATGTAGTAGATTTTCTTGTCAATTTGTAATGATTTTTTGTCTTCTTCTCACTGTGAGTCTCTTTCGCACTCATTGTGGGAAGTGAATAAATAAAAAATTGCGAATATCGCGTTTTCCGTGAAAAATATCGCAACGCGAAGAAGACCGCCATCGACATCGCCGTTCGTTCTACCCTTTCTCGATATGTCAAACATCGCGGGGATGTAAAGTTGGACGTGTTATGACACTATCGCGCGCGAGTGTCCAGTTTATTTATAATGTGTTCTGTTATGTGTTTTTCAGTGCCCTTCAGGTATTTTCCTTCACTGAGGATATTCTTTAGCAACAGGTAATTATATTTATTTATTTACTTAGTGAATTTAGTGTTTAGATTCGTAATTATGCGATTATGTGAGAATTTGTGGACAAATGTCAGGTGAGCGCTCGTCTAGCAATTTTCACATTATCTGCCCCCAAATATTGAACATAATTGTTTCAATTATGTAATTTGTAGTGTGCATTAATGTTTTTTGTTGTGTGTTTTACGGGGAACATGAAATTATTCACGTTCTACATGGTTTTCATTTGCATGGCATTGTTGTTGTACCATGGACATGTACACAGAGCAATGCTTTTGGCTAGTGTCAATGACCTTAAAATTCGCAATATAATAAAATTCTTGATTTTAATTTTGTTTTTTAATCCATTTCTTTATTTAATTTTAGATCTTCGCTGGAGTTTTTTTCACCTGTGCAGTCTCCAGGTGCAGGTAATTTTATGTATAATAATATTGTTCGCTGAACACCTGGGTTAATTGATTGTCCCATGCTCTGGCACATCTGTTAACGATGTTGAACACAGTTTGCATAAGCTCAGGTAAAGCTAATTCAAACTTCCCTTTAACACAAATGACAATGTTATCAGTGTATCCTTGGGTCTTAAAACCACCCCCTTGAAGAAAATTTAATAGCTCATCCACAATTAACGAGCCATAGAAATGGTGATAGAACCCTGGCATGTTGGCAGCCTCTAGTGGTCATAATTTTTGTGGAGTCGCCGTATAGGGTAGCTGTTATACAGCGTTTCTCAAGAATTTTGGCAATCCATCTGATGATGCAGGTTCCTATGGCTCTATCTTCGGATACCCTCTTGATTGCGTCAAAGAGAGTATTGTCGAATGAGCCTTGTATGTCCATGAAGGAACATACCAGAGCCTCCTTTTCCTGTGAGGCATTCTCGATAGTCTCTCCCAGACTGCTGAGAGCATCCTCGGTGGATTTTCTGAATTTGTACACATATTGATTGGTATTAGGTTTTGAGAGACGGCATCCAAATATGGTTGTCCATTATTTTCTCTAGAGTTTTCAGGAGAAATTATCTCAGACTGATAGATGATTTTGCTTCGATGAGTGGTTTTTACACGCTTTTGGTATAAAAACTACTTTGGTTAGTCTCCATGCCTTGGAGGTTATCCCATGCACCAGTCTAGTTCTAAATACCGCAGTGATAAGAAGCTTAGTGTAATCCAGCGATTCTGACAGTAACGCCGAAAATATGCCATCACCGTCATGAGCTTTAAAAGGTTTTAAAGACTTCACAGCCCAGCTCACCTTGGCTTCGGTGACAATTTTCTTTGCTGATCGGTAGTCGCTGCTTAGTACTACTGGTATCACTGTGTATCCGGCGTCTATGTCGGGATCGTCGGTCACAAAGTTGCAGAGTCGGAAGTGCGTTTTGAGAAGAACCTCTAGCGTTTCCTTGGTATTGACAGAAAGGCTTCCATTATAGTGTTTGAGGGAGCCAATGCCGTTGTTATGATCCTTGGGAAGGCTTTTAGGAGTCGCGAGACTTTCGAATTTCTTCGCAGCAGTTTCTCCAGCTCTCTTTTGGATCTTCTGAGCTCTTTATTGTTTTAGGTTAGAGCTTTTTTATATGCTTCCCACTGCTGAGTGGCCTTAGTTGAACTGCTTTTAGCAGCATTGGCGTTATTTCTACAATTACCAACAGAACAGCATTCAGGGGCAGTGTTGCATTGTTGGGTTTTTAGCGAATATCAACCGAGCTTCTTAACACTCACTTCTTCAGAAGGCTTTGTTGCATTGTTGGTTTTTCAGGAAATACCGTCAGGATTTTGGCTGTTATTTATACAATTATCAACAGGATATCATTCGCTTATTCATAGGCTTTGTTCACACACATACACATAAGACGGCGACATAGGTTTTCATCAAAATTTTTGCACATTCGCTTCTTCAGAGGATTTGCTGCATTGCTGGATTTTCAGCAAGTACCATCTCGATTGTGCCATTGGTTATTTCTACAATTATCAACAAATTTCCAAAGTTTGTGTCTAACAGAATTCGCTCAACCCATAGCATTGACGTCAGACCAGCTTTTACTGCTTTTAATCGCAGTAAAAGATGCGAGTGGAACTACAGAGATTTCTGGAAAGTCAGGAAGTTTCAGCAATCTCTCTGCAAGGTTTGCAGGAGAAAAAGGTTTTAAAAAAATGAAAGTTTTATCTCCACAATAACAATTTATAAGCCAATTGAAAACGTACCACAGACGACGATGCTATTAAAGGCTATCGCTTCTACTAACAGGCGAAGCTCCGTCTGTTGACAAGGCATTCACTCCGGTATATAAAAGAGGTCGGACGCTATAGAAATAATACAAGAGGCGTACGGTCCTTCTAAACCAGCTCATCATCCGGGAAAAAATAAATAAAAATTGAATTTACAATTTATTTGTGCGCTTTCATCGTTACTGGTTAATGCCAGCTGAAAGCAAATCGTGGCTTAGTAGGCTAGTGACAAATTGATAAATGCTAGAAGGAAAATCATCTGTCTCGTTAGCTTAGTGGTAAGAGCAGTCGCCCGGCAAGCGGAAGGTCCCGGTTTCAAACCCCGGACGAGGCGGTAGTTTTTTCTTCTTGTATTTATTAATTTGGTTTAGAATCGTTAAAAATAAAAGTACTTAAAATTCTTCTTATCCATAATTAATTTCAAAATTCTGTAGTATACATATAGTAAAAAATATTTCCTTAAAATGAGTGGCAACAATTTGTGCCACAACGGTTAAGTATTTGTCGATAATATTAAGGAATGCTCCACTTTGGAAAACGTAGATTAGGCTTTTATCCCTAATATGTAGGTAGGCTTTTCTCCCTGAAGTGTAGGAAATATTTGTTTTTCCCCTAAAATTTAGGGAATTTTCCCTAAAATGTTGGGAATTTTATTTTTTTATTTTTTCCATAAAATGTAGGGAATATTCCCTAAAATGTAAGGAACTTAAAATTTTTTTCCCCAGAAATGTATAGATTATTCCCTGAAATTTAGGGAATATTCCCTCAAATGTAGGGGAATAGTTGATAGAACCACACTCCACCATAGGTGATAGGACACAACCCCCATTAAAAAACATAGAATGAGCAGAGCAGCTTATTTTTAATGACACATACTACTAAGTAGTACCGAAGTTATTTTGGTGCGCTAGGCACGCTCAAACGCATTATTGAAAAACAATATATGACTCAATTGGAGGAAACGAATTTACGATAATAGCCTTTCCCTAATGTAGTCAATTACTTTTACGATACATAATCATATTGATGTAATGAGCCGCATGCAATAAGGGAGCAGTTGCATGTGATGATACCAAATCATATATGGTATAATCTAAACGTAATGTAATGAATACTCAATATTTATGGAGAGCTACACCAACATTTTTTGATAATCATGTTGCCCTTGCAACGCTTATTACAATTGCTTGTAATTTGACTGAGGCGAAGGCGAAGTCAGCTGACTGTATATTTGTCATTTAATGACATAAACAAATTCAATATACGAAGGTGCATAGGATTTGGTAAGTTCACGATTTATTGGTTAATTTCATAAATTGTTTTATTGTTTTTTTTTTTTTATTTTAGGTAAAATAAATTGTCACGGACTGCAGACTTGAGGAATTATAACAATATAACCTTGTGTGAAAATTTTATTGTAATAATCTTAATACTCTGTGTTCCTTGTTCTTTCTTTTTAGGAGGTGTTGTTTCGTCGATGGAATGATTTAGGCCATATTTCTGACGGTGGACTGAACAGTAATTTATAATTAATTCGCCTCTCCAAAAGCTACTATATATGCGGGGTTGAGTAAACTACTTTTAATTTACCAATTTCAACTTATTTTTAATGTGTCTGGATTGACATTTTGTAATTCATAAACGTAAGGGCAATTTTTGTTTTTAATATTTCCACAATATGCTTTTATAATTTTATTACAGTTATTAATCCACTGTCTTGTAACACAAAATACGTCAGCAATTGTAATAAATTGTAAAAATCATTATTGATATTGATTTGCACGAATCTTATAAAAATCGATAAATAGGCAATAGATAAAAGAGGGGCAACCATATACACACTATATTGCTATAATGCTGTACCTGTTTTACAACTACTGCTCATTCCTTCCTTAGGCAAGAGCTCACCAAATTGTTTACTGAGATAGCATCCTTTAACTGCTGATATACTAGTTAGACAAATAAGGTAAATCAACTGAACAAATCTAATAAAATAACAAAAACTAACTAGTCGTGTCTTACACAATTTTGTAGACACATATGGCACAAAAAAATTGAGCAACTATATTCAATCTCATGTAAATCATTATTAAATTAATTATGTAAGGCAACTGGTCTAATATTATTACTTATATGTAAGATACGTACATAAATAAAGAAGATGAGTAGTGTCATAGCTGTCATAGTCAATTGATTCTCAATTTTATAGTGAATTCTCTCAATTTTCTTAAAATATCCTTATCTTTTTTTGTGAAGTAACATATTCTCAATATCAATATTAATATTCTGAAATTGGAGTTTTGTACTCTGCTGGTGACCTTAAAGTGCAGTACTTGTCTCCAGGATGGTTCAACCTGCAAGAAATCACTATTAAAGTTTGTATTATTATCGTCTGTGCGTTTGTTGACTAGCTGTTTTGTATTATTGAAGTATACCTGAGATTCATCATTAACCTGACTACTGCCACGGGGAGTCTCGAAAAGCGTCCCTTTGGCCAATAATTCTACTTGTGGCAGCACCGTCGTAAAACCATCGTTGACGTTTTAGCTGATGTTCGCACTTCTTCATTTTATCGCTTTCATCTTGGACTGAACATATGGTCTAAAAACATTGTAGTTCTTAAAGCCTTTTTGTTAAATTAATATTAATAATTATTTATAGTGGTGTTATTTAAATACTCTTTGTTTTATTGTTCATATCAATGACTGAAATACCCACAATTGGTGACCCCAAAAATAAAAACATGCAGTACAATTTTGGCAGTGTGCAGTTCTTAGAATACATACACACCGTCATTACAAAGCCATAATACATTACAATGCATGACGAAAATGCAAGCGACATTAAATAGAATTCGGAAATTCAAATGCAAACACAAGTTAAGCAGGAGGAAAGCTCAACTCTAAGTTCAACGCAAAGCGCTTCTCCTTCCTCTGATGCACCCAATGCTCTATTAGCATTTCACTCAGTTGGCACGCCAGGCTGACATTGGAGTTCATGTTTCCAGAAATTTGATAACCTTGGTGTGGTTTACTCACATTGAAGCGATTTTCTGTACATACGGCATTTATTCTGAAGTAGAACGCTATTTCACAGTACTTGCTGCACTTCAGGAACCAGAAGTACTGAGTCAAGTGACTGATATTATATTCTCCCCACCAAAGGAAGATAAGTGTCAAGTATTCAAAATTCGTTTTTTTTAGTTTCTAGAGAGAAAAGGCAGTTGCATCTGGCAGAAAAAAGACCTACCCAACTATTACGAAATGCTCAAATTAGCATCACCGGTACACCCGAGCCTTTTATCTATTGATTATGAATTCAGCTTTTGCCAACCAGTGTAAGGTGTATTTTATCAGCAAGAGATGAAGTTGGTTTAACAAAAATGGCAGAAATAGCTGATCGAATATTGGAACGCAGTTCTGCACTGGAAACAATGGATGCTATTAACAGCCCGCATTTCAATTTCGCTCAAACCCACACCGGCATGCAGCAACAGATACACAGTGTTAAAGAACAATTACATAAAATAATTGCAGCGTTAAAAATTCAAACGATGCCTACGCAATCGTTACAATCAAGATCGTATAATATATTACAAGAATTTTCTCGCTCAGACACTTCATCAAATTTCAATCCAGAGAACTGTTTCTATTAACGCCGCTTCGCGGCACAAGCTCGCAGGTACATGCAGCTTTGCAACTTCAAGATAGATCGGAAAGTATCACAAAAAAACCTAAATAAGGTGCTTTTGTCAGAGGCACGTCATGACAGTCTTTATATTATAGACAACCATTTTAATCAGCAATTTTTAATCGATTCCGGCTCATTAATGTCTATGATTCCAACCTCCATGGTTGATAAAGTTTTGTCTTCAAAGGCACTTATCCTTTACGCAGTAAACTCAACGGAAATCAAAACATTCGCTCAACACACTCTTAAACTCGACTTGGACTTGCGTCAACAGTTTTTGTGGAGTTTCACCATAGCCAATGTAAAATTTCCAATTATAGGGACTGATTTTTTGTCACATTTTGGGTTAATAATTGACCTAAAAAAAAACTCGTGAATCCAGCGACCAAACTAACAATAAAAGGAGTAATGTTCCTGGCATTTAACTTCGTCATTTCCTTCATTCAGGATCAATCACACTACTTAGATGTTTTATAACAATTGAAAGATACCACAAAGGACAACAGCCAAACAGCTATGCGAACCAGTGTCCACTGTATGTCCACTACAGGCCCGCCAGTTGCTGAGCGTCCACGTCGTTTAGCAAGCGACAAACATAATCTGCTCACGATGTATTTGTTTTCATGTTGAAACAAGGACTAATTCGTCCTTCCAACAGCCTGTGGGCATCACCACTCCATCTCGTTCAGAAAAAAAACGGGAGGTTGGAGAGCTTGTGGTGACTACCGCAAACTAAACACACAAACTGTGCCTGATCAATATCCGATAAGGCACGTACAGGATATTGCAGAACGTTTACATGCCAAGACCATTTTTAGCACATTGGATTTGAGCCGAGCTTATCATCAAGTTCCTATGGCAGAGGAAGGCATCGCCAAAACTGCAGTAATTACACCTTTTGGCCCTTTCGAGTTTGTTGTGATGCCTTTCGGACTAAGAAATGCCACACAGGCAAAATGGACAACATATTCAGGGACCTTGACTATGTCTACTGTTATATAGATGACATACTTTTTATACCAGAAACACAGCAACAGCATCGAGAAAACTTGCACACAATTTTCCAAAGACTCCAGCAGAATGGTTTAGCAAACAACAACAATAAGTGTCATTTCGAAAAACAAGAGTTAATTTATTTGGGTTTCATTATAAACGTTAATGGCTGCAAACCACCTCCTGATCGAGTAACAGCAATTGTCAACTACTAGAAACCAAAAACCTTAGTTGAGCTTTGTCCTTTCTTAGGTGTCATAAATTACTACAGGCTATGCATCCATCGGGCCGCTGACTGTCAAGCCTCACTTAACGGGTTACTACATGACTCAAAAAGAACGATGAACGTCCGATTCCTTGGACTGCTAAAATAGATACTGCGTTTGAAATGTGCAAGAGAAAACTGACTCAAGCAACAACTTTAGCTCATCTGACAGCGAACTTCATCCTAGCACTCTCTACAGATGAGTCTGATGTAGCTGTCGGAGCGGTTTTGGAACAAAAGGATGAAGGAGATTCCTTTTGGAGAGCACTCGGGTATTTTTCTACGAAACTTTTTAAGGCTGAGCATACTATAGTGTTTACGACAGGGAACTCCTGGCGATATACTCCGCTATTAAATGTTTTAAACACACGCTGGAAGGTCGAAGTTTTGTTATCAAAACGGACCATAAACCGATAATACTTACTTTTCAACAAAAATTAGATAAAGCTTCACCCAAGTAGCTTAGACATCTTGATCTTATTTCTCTGTTTTCGACGGAAATTGTTTATGTGCCTGGGTACGAAAACGATATTGCTGATGCGCTTTCTCGTTTGAATGCGATAAGTATGCTTTCGATGGTGGACTCATTGGAACAAAAAAAAAGAACAGACTTAGGACGACGCGTTGCACGATTTGATTAATAATTCCACATTGCTGCGCCTGCAAAAACTCGATTTTTCTGAATCTGTTTACTGCCACATATCCTCAGGCCGCAACAGACCTTACATTCCAATGGCGGGAAGACCACTTTACAACAGCTCAAACAGAAGTTTGTCTGGCCTAACATGAGAAGGGATGTGGACACGTACATGTTCCGTTTTCCAACTGGCTAAAGTGCAAAGACACCAGAGAAATCTTCCAAAAAACATACCTGCAAATCAACGCTTCGATCGCATACACTTAAACATAGTTATCATGCCACAAGTAAGTGGTTATAGATATTGTCTAACTATGATCGACAGGCTTTCGCGATGGCCGGAAGTGGTCCCAATCAAGGAAAAAACAGCGAATACAATTGCGACCGCATTTTAAGAAAACTGGATCGCACGCTACGGGACTCCGAAAACAATCACTACTGACAAGGGTTCACAGTTTGAATCTGCGCTCTTTAAAGGCTTAGCATCACTTAAATGAGCAAAACATGTACACACGACTCCCTATCACCCGGCATTTAATGGTTTAGTGGAGCAATTGCACCGCACACTTAGAGTGTCACAGTGCTTCTTGGTTAGACATATTGCCTACAGTACTGCTACGTTTAAGAACTAGTTACAGAGAGGATCTTCGAACTTAATCAGCTGAGTTTTTGTACGCAGCACCCCCTCGCATTCCCCCTAGAATTTCTCTACAGTCAGGTTATCAAACCTGATCTCCAAGTTTTCATTAAAAAATTCCGAATACGTATGACGGAAATCTGACCTAGAGCATCAGGTCATCATATTAAGCTAAATGTATTCATTGTCAAGGACGTCTACACTTGCACGCACGTTTTTGTTCGTACAGACGCTGTCAGAGTCCCATTGGAACCCTCATACACTAGTCCTCATCGAGTGATTGGAAGATGAGATGATTACGTTTTCATCATATAAATAAATGGAGGAGACATCCATCACTTCCGAGCGAATCAAACCCGCCTACATTAACAGAGATGACAATTTTCTGAATCAGCGATCATCAGAACAGCAATCAAGGAGTAATTTGAGTCGACCTTTATACACTTACTCCAGGATTCGTAACGAGGAAAATCGGAAAAGTAATCAAGGGCTATTTGGACTCAACCTTTACGCACTTACTCCAGGATTCGTATTAACTCTTCAACACCTGTCCTCGTCACTGAGGAGGGGGTTGTTGTGGCGCCATCGTTATTTGCCGATAATTCTACTTGTGGCAGCACCATCGTAAAAATATGAATTAATCATCTTTGACGTTTTAGCTGATTCTCGCACTTCTTCATCGTATAGCTTTAATCTTGGACCGAACATAGCATCTAAAAACGTTGTAGCTCTAAATTAATATTAATAACAATTTATACTGGTGTTATTTAAATACTCTTTGTTTTATTGTTCATATCAAAGACTATTTGGAACAATCTTTTGATCAGCTTACTACTTCAAGGACTCGTGTGGTATACCGGAAGGTATCTTGATATGAATCACCCTGTATATACATATGTATTTTTAGATTTTATGTGCGTCTGTTTTAGTAATATGTTGCAAGCTTGTGTGTCTGTTATTGTTATATATATATACATATAATTTTTTTACGCGTTTGCACATTAATTCATAATGATATTGTTATAATGTAGTAGTTTTATTACACTTTATTTGAGATATAAAAACCTAGCGGTAGCTTGTCATTGGATCTTAGTCTGTAAGCTATCACATGAACTTTATACATAAATACATATTGCTGTATTTTTATTTCATTTAATAATA